>JASJET010000379.1:0-552794 GCA_034092305.1 Diaprepes abbreviatus | reverse complement strand
GATAGTTCAGTTTGATTTCTGTCAGTGAGCAAAATACACCTTACAGTGTATTCTTAGTGGTTTTTATATATATTATTTGAGATTAGTAAGATACTCAAAAGATATGGCTTTCACATCTATATTTATTCCAAAATCGTTAAACCAGGTCATTTTATCCTCAACGAAAAACTTATTACGATGAATGTTTATGATGCCTTAAGATATCAATATCTAGATAATAATGTTAAAAGCTTTGTTGAGATCTGTTCCAACATGACAGGAGTTGGAAAATCTCCTCTGTACCGAATACTGAAGGAGAAGAAAATGACTGGAATTGTTAGTACTCCCAAGCCACATTCGATCACTGACAGAGGAAAAACCTCGTTGGAAGAAGAGATGAAAACAGCAGTAAAAGGAGTTGTACATACATTTTGTTATGAGAAATTCTAACTAAAATCAATGAAGATCGGGATTTACCTGAATTAAAAGAACTGAGCTCTGGAAATTGCTTGAAGAACGTAATTTTTGCTGGGAAAAATCAGATAGGAAATCTGTTCTCATAGGTCGTCTGGAAAATGTCCATTGGAGAAGGAAATATCTCTCTCAAGTAAAAAATAGAGCTGCTAGAAATAACACAACTTACAAAATTAGCAATTTAACTGAACTTTTGGAAGATTTTTTTGAATAAAAATGCAAGAAATTGGGAAAAATCCATATAATGAAAGAATAAAAGAAAATGTGGAAACTCGATCTCATGTTCAGTGAGATAGAGGAACCAATTATAATTAATCTGAGCGAAGGTAGATTCACTGACTTTGATTACGAATTAGATACGTAATGTTTACCAGCGTAAACACAATTTATTATTCAAATTTTCTGTTACATTTAAAATTAATTACATTTGAATCCCTTTTTAGTGTTTAATTGTAATTCTGCAGATGGTTTAAGAAATTTATTTTTTTATATATGTTTAATTTCTTGTATTTTTGACAATGGATATTTTGTAAGTATTTAAATTATAACTTAGAATTTTTTGAGAGAAAAAGGCTACGTTTTAGTCTGAATGTGCCTAAAACGGTTCCTATGCCAAAATAAAAATAATGAAAATACAGTTGTGATTTCTGTTAAAGATGTCAAAATTATTTATATTTTCTAATGTATGTGAATTATTAAGAAATCATAAGAAATAAAATAATATTATAAAAACTTTTTATTTAAGTTTATTACCGAAATAATATTCTATGCCATAAATACTTAGTTAAAATAAACTTCCTTCCGACACCTATGACAAGAATTAAAATCCTTTTTAACACGTCACACATCCAAATATATCTTGTTATTCAACCAAAAGAGTCCATTATTATAGACCGGTATTTTTGATTATAAAATTTCTAACCCATTCCGATGAAAAATATGTATGTCTAACAGATTTTACCAAAGACACCGGACTAAAAAACACAGGTAGTTTGCAAAGAAAAAAAGGGTAAAAATGATTTATTACTCTCTCTAGTCTTGAATAAACTATAGTATAAGAGGCAAAATCGGGTTTATTTTCATGAACTCAAAGCTCTCAAAGAGAGAGAACAGAGTAAGTCTGCCCTTAGTGTATAAAGTTTTTTCAGTTGATTTAGAACTAAATTAATTTCTCTAAAATAAATATAATGTGCAAGTGTTTCGTACATATCTTCTGTCGGTAAAATTCTAAATTTCATAATATTTAGCAATATATTTTCTTCTCACAAAAAATTTTGTTTACTTAAAATTTGTAAAAAGAACTGTACTTCTCAGGAAAAAGCTTTTAATGAATTATTCATTCAGATTATTTTTCCAAAAAAAAAATGAAAAGTTATACAAATATTCTGTTATTTTATTCACGAGTGTATATTTTATTTTATTAACTAAATCAAATAAATTCATTCATCAAATTATTTTATTATATATGTTAGTTTCTTAGAGAGCCTTTTTGTGGAAGATAAAAAAGACATAAAAAAAACTAATTGATTTAACTGGGTAAACTACTTTATGGATCAAGGCATATAAATTCCGTCGTGTATTTTCGTCGCCAATGAATAGGCATAGCTCTACCAAAGTTTTTTTTTATTATTTTGAGTCCCTGATTCCTGAAATATGGTCAAGTGACAAAAAAATGTCAATACTGAAAACATTTTTTGTGTTCCTCCTTCGATCATACTCTAGATTTAAACAACAATAGATTTGTTTGAAGGCTGTTTATGGTCGGTGGGGGAGACGCTTTTTTGATGTTTGACAGACATAAACATATTTACTGATCTTGTCTTTCAGTTTAATACTTGTCGTGACTTTTTTCGGTGTTTTTAAGTGTTAGAAATTACTATAAATGCGAAGTTTACAATTAATATTAACAAAAAGAGGATTTAAAAACATTTTTATCGGTAAATATTGTTAGATATTGTTTACATATTGAAAATAACAATAATAAAAATTTAGGCAACCATATATTCATACTTTGTTTTCAGAATTGACGTACCCAGGGGTATGTTCGAAGGACGTACCGATGATACTCGTTTAAATAATGCAATTAGAAAAAGATAGCATAAAATCGGTATGTCTGTACCAAGAAATTAAATATCTACTGTTTATCAACACTTTATCAAATATTTATAAAATATTATTACGTTATTCAGCGTTCAAACAACCGGGCCCTAGTTCTGACGTTATGCTACTTCTACAGGGGTATGTTCGAAGTGTTCCTCGGTCGATTCTAAGTAAAAGGTGTCTGTTGTGGTTTTTTCCGTCCGACGCAGAGTCATATATATATATATATATATATATATATATATATATATATATATATATATATATATATATATATATATACCGTGCCTTCATTTCAAAACGAACCATCCTTAATAACTTTGTTAAATAGAAAAATTACAGGGGGAAGTTTAATTTTGCATTTGTTAAAAGTCTGTCAATCACCTCCTCACCTCCAGCTAACCTCACTTTGATATGTCAAATGGGAACCCCACCTTGTGACACATCATTGTAAGCAGCATAAAATTGTCTATCCAACCGTATAAAAAAAATTAAATCGGTTGACGTACAAGCGAACAGTGTGCAAAAATGTCTTGTAATAATGCATAATATATCGGCCTCGAACTTTAGTATGTCAAATGATTACCCTATAGTGTGATACATCATTTTAAAGGGCATACTATCTCCTATTTAGCCAATAAAAAAAAAACAAAATCTGTTGATGTACAAGCGAATAGTAAGAAAAGATGTGTGGTAATAATAGACACCTTATCACATTAAACTTTATTATGTCAAATGGCTACTTCATAGAGTAAAATATTATTTTAAATTTAAAATAAATATTTTTTTAAAATAATAAACAGTTAAAATATTTGCGAGAAAAAAACTAAGCCTGTTTTAAAATTCATCGCAAAATTCATTGCAGTCTAATCAATCTAGTGTATTTATTTCAATGATATTTTTTGCGGTACCTGATAGGTACAAAAAATCACTGCAATAAATAAAATTTTTAAGATCTTTAAACACCAGTTGTTTATTATTGTTAAAATTGTCATTGTGACGCCTAGTTGAAACGTGAATATAAATGGTGTATACGCTAGCCGAAAGAATAGAAATAATTTAGAACCGCCAGAGCATTTAACGAGAGGCATCAAGACAAAAACGTGGGCCATAAATATGTACTCGAATTGGTACGAAAGTTTGAAGAAACGGGATCCGTTTGTAATAAAAAAATATATTGAGAAAAGGGTTGTAGATGAAGCATGCCAAATCGAGGTACTAGGACAGTTTGCAATAGATCCCAACTTTATCCATCTCAAAGGTCGCAGATTTAACCAACATTTCTGCTGGCTCTGTGCATAAAGTTTTAAAACAAAATAAGTTTTTTCCCTACAAAATTCAAATTCTTCAAGAACTCGGAGAAGACGATTTTGATAGGAGAATTCAATTTTGCGAATTAATGTGCCAACGAATTGACGAGGACCCCCATTTACCTAAGAATATCTGCTTTAGTGATGAATCAACTTTTTTTCTAAATGGACTGGTTAACAGACATAACTGCAGATACTGGGATAATGAAAATCCGCACCTTTTCCGAGAAGGGCATACTCAATATCCGAAAAAATTAACGTGTGGGCAGGAATTTATGGCAATGAAATCATCGGGCCATTTTTTTTTTTGAAGATAATTTAACTGGGCAAATTTATTTAAACCTTTTAGAAAACACAATATACCCTACCATTGTGCAATCTTTAGAAAATCAAGTGGATGAAAATGCTGTTATGGTACTAAATGAAAATAATTTGCATTTCCAGCAAGATGGAGCTCCCCCGCACTACGCTTTGGCAATTCGAGAGTGGCTTGATGAACATTTTCCAGGGACGTGGATTGGCAGACGTGGTGCAATTGAATGGCCAGCACGGTCTCCAGACCTAACCCCTCTAGACTTTTTTCTTTGGGGGTATTTAAAAAGCAAGGTTTATCAAACCCCACCTGAAAATATTGACGATTTAAAAGATCGAATTGTTCGGGAATGTAGAGGAATTAGCAGAGAAACCCTTGCCAATGTTCGTGGGGAATTTCAAAATAGGCTTTTTTATTGTCTCGCTAATAACGGCGCACATTTTGAACATTTAATAAAATAATTTTCTTCAACTGAATAAAACTGAATAAACTGCTTATATTTAACACACATTTTTGCATCCTAATTGCCTATAACGTCTATTAACTTAATTTTTTTTGACATCGTTGGATAGCAGATCGTACGTCCTTTAAAATGATGTATCACACTATAGGGTAATCATTTGACATACCAAAGTTCGAGGCCGATATATTATGCATTATTACATGACATTTTTGCACACTATTCGCTTGTACGTCAACCGATTTAATTTTTTTTATACGGTTGGATAGACAATTTTATGCTGCTTACAATGATGTGTCACAAGGTGGGGGTTCCCATTTGACATATCAAAGTGAGGTTAGCTGGAGTTGAGGAGGTGATTGACAGACTTTTAACAAATGCAAAATTAAACTTCCCCCTGTATATCTAAATTGACGTGTTTTTTCTTTTTTTTAAATTTTTCTATTTAAGAAAGTTATTAAGGATGGTTCGTTTTGAAATGAAGGCACTGTATATATATATATATATATATATATATATATATATATATATATATATATATATATATATATATATTAAAATGTGTTTAAAATATTCCTGCAACGATCAGCGAATGCTGCAATGGATTATGCGTATTAGGTGAGCGTCAGTAAGTAGAGTTTCACTTTCTTTCATACACGGCGGCGTGTACGTTATAATTGATGAAATGGTACGTGTTTATTGCAGTAAAAGTAATAAAAACATTATATTTTCGCATTGGGATTAATTCTAGCTTGTAGTTCCTGACTTAAAATTTCAATATCTGGGCTCAGATTATAAAAATATTTATTTAATCAAAGGTTATTCATGTTGACAAGTGGAAAAATGCCATTTTTCAAATATTCAACCATTTTTAACTGAAAAACTCTGCGTCCGACGGAAAAACCACAAGAGACACCTTTTACTTACACGCCGCCGTGTATGAAAGAAAGTGAAACTCTACTTACTGACGCTCACCTAATACACATAATCCATTGCAGCATAAGCTGATCGTTACAGGAATATTTTAAACACGTTTTAATATATATATATATATATATATATATATATATATATATATATATATATATATATATATATATGTTTAATTCTCGATTTTGAGAGAGAAAGGTCCGCGTAGGCATTAGTATAAGATTATGAATATAGTAATTTGCTGTAAGAATCGCACACAGGGCCATTCAAGCGATATTACGACATGGCATCTCTGGTGGGGACCAAATTGCAGGTTTGTTATTTTCCCTGCATGAGAGCATTGGATATAATGCTGAACTCACAATGATGACGGGGTGTTAGTCCCCGCAGTTCTCCAGTTACATCCCGACTTGTTGTACACTCGAGATCAAGATACAGATCTTGAACGAGCATCAAGCAGGCTATCTAAAAGGGGGGTGTTGTAACATACAGCATCCTACAGCCGACTCCCGATGCAAACAACTTGAAATATGAGTTCTGACGTACAGTAAGCACAACAACGGGTGTTTGGGAAAGGTACCAACGGAATCCCACTGACAAGTCCTAAGTTGGTACCGGGACGAAACATCCAAACGGTTAATAATTTTCACGATAGCGATGCTTAATTCCCGATTTGAGAGAGAGAAGTCAGCGTAGATATTACAAGGAGTAAGAAGGATCTTCCAGATATATTTTCAATTAATATAAGATTATGAATTTAGAAATTTGCCATAATAATCTCACGTACGGACATTCAAGTAATATTACTATATATATATATATATATATATATATATATATATATATATATATATATATATATATATATATATGTATATATATGTATATATATATATGTATATATATATATATATATATATATATATATATATATATATATATATATATATATGTAATTAAAATAAAATAAGAAATTCTCGGCTATGCGGACTAAGGCCGTTAATATATATCATTCTCATGCTAAAAAGTGCGGAAATCTCCAAAGATCATGGAAAACTCCGGGTTTGAAAAATGACGACAGCGCTGTTTCGTCCTAGTAATGGAACTCGTCAGGCCATTTTATTTTAAAATTACACGGACTTCTCTTTTTTTATATTTGTTGGCTTAAAAACACACAATAGCTCTCTTAGGGAGATCGTTGGTGCGATACTGAACTTCAACTGTGGAATTCATGGTTAGTTTGGTTGCCGATGCCGAAATAATGCGACCTTTATCATTAGAGTAGCAAGTTCGTGTACCGAGTTTGTAGCAAGTTCGTGTAACGAGTTTTGATATATTTCTTTTTTAATTTACCGTCGCGCCACCTCATGGCGGTTTTATATAACATTTGTTGATTTGTGTTATTTTTATGTTATTGAGTGAGCCATCGAGATGTCGCTACTGTATCTTATTTACTATTTTTCAACTGTGAAGTCTGTTTATATGACACAGATACGAGATGCTAGTTTGTACCGAATGCAATGGCCTATACTAGGACGAAACAACGCCGTAGTCGTTTTCGAACCCGGAGTCTTTCCATGTTCTTTGGAGATCTCCGCACATTTTTAGCATGAGAATAATATTTATCAACGGTCTTAGTCCGCATAGCCGAGAATTTCTTATTTTATATATATATATATATATATATATATATATATATATATATATATATATATATATATATATATAAATAAATTTACCAGTTATAAGCATCTAATCATTATCTACCTTCGATATTCGTTGTCAGCAGATCAAAATACATATCAAAAATTTTGTAGAGATATATCCCTTCATCGACTAGAAAAACTAACTAGGCTCTCGGACTAATTTGGAGCTAGTAACATCATAAAATTTTCTTTATTTGTGTGGTTAAAAAATAAAAAATCCATTGATATACTCAATAGTAAAAAAGGTGCCACAGAGCCTCAGACTAATTACTTTCGTCAAACATTCAAGAGTCACTATAAATAACTTTTTAAAAAAGTAACCAACAATTCCATACCCGAAATTATAAAGAATAGTACAACAAGGCCACATAACAACAAAAAACCTGGCACATATAAATTATTTGAATCTGAAAAATATAATAACAAATCTGAAGAAGCTATAATGTAGTAAAAAAAAAAGAATACTAATTGATATTGGTATTATAGTATGATGTAACGACATCTGTGATATTTGTCATAAATAACATGAAAACACCTAGCCTTTGATATATTCTACTTGCATTGCTTGTGTAATTACATTGTAAACCATAAGCAAAGATGTAAATTTAATTTCTTTATCATCATATTGCGTTTTTTTCGACCCAATAACTTTCTAGAGTTATAATAAAGTTATAATATCATTAGATAATTTTATTACCTTCATCATTTTCCTTATCCCTTCTAACTTCTTCTTCGCTAATTTTTTCATCATCGTTAACTTTCTCATCGTCATCTTTAATTTTATCTCTCTCATCGTCCTCTCTTTCTTGATCGTGATTATCACTCGGTTCATGTATTTTATCATCTCGATGATTTTGTAGTGAAGAATTTCTCAAACGTGATCTTCTCTCGTTTCCGGTTTGACTTGAAGGCCTAAAAAAGCAAAATAAAATAGTGTACAATTTTAATATATAAATAAATTTGATTTTTGCTGCTAAAAAATCTGTACGTGCAATATAAACCATAGCAAATTAATTTCTTATTATTAAAATTTCATAAACGGTTGAGGATACATGCAAGGCTGAATTGGGAAAATTGCGTAATAAAATGCCAATAAATTTGAATAAAAAAATGTTGCATTGCGGTTTCCACTAGGCTGCATTTTAATGTTGCAGCTTTATTGTTACATAGTGAGTATTTTGGCAGTGCCGCTTGTTGCTGTCCTAATTAAAAATTAATTAAATTTTCCTTTCTCAAATTTGTATAATTCTACAGGGTGTATGAAAAATTGTTCAAGTTCAATCTAGAGCATCTTAAAACATCTCGAAAACATTATTGATTTAAAATGTCTTCTACGTAAAATTTTTCGTTTCTGCAAAATTTTGAACTAAAACTGCTGAAGAGTTTTATACTCCAAGGAAATAGATCAAAAAACAGCTGTTTGGTTAACAAAAATGTAACATTGTTTTTTTTTGCAGGAATATGGTCATTTGGACATCCTATAAAACATATCTCGATGGTAACTCTGAAAGACCTGTGCAAAAAAATGGCAGACCAAAAATGATCACGATTTTCGGGTTTTTGAGTCTATCTCGACAAGTAAAAGTTGTATCGAAAAATGTTTCAAACAAAAGTTGTAGAAAATTAGAAAACCTACCGATTTATATAATATAAATTATAGGGGACGCCACTAGTTATCGAGATATATTTTTTTTCAACAAAATTTACGGTTTTTGTTTAAAAAAAATACATTTATTAACAAATTACCTATTTTAATATATAACATAAATATAGGTATTATCGTTCTAAAAAAGTATGTCAAACCCGGAATCTGTGAGTTTTTTTATTCTCCGAGAAATGTAATGTCAAAGTTGAAACTTCAACCTCAATTTTCCGCTTTCCTAATTAAGATACAATGCTCAATTTTAATGGAAATTGTTTGTATTGTTTTATATTTTGATGATCTATTAAAAAAAATTTTCAATCGTGGGCCGAGAAATTTTGCAAAAACCAATTTTTGCACCAAAAAAATTGCGATAACTTTTCACCAGATCGAGATAAAAATTTTTTAATGCGTGCATTGGATTTAGATGTATCATTTCCGATCTCAAAAAAAAATTAATTTTAGATGAAAAAAAACGTTTTTTCCAAAAATTCATAATAGCGTGGCAAATGAATATTAAGGGCTCAAATTTGCAGGAGATGCTTTTTAATACTTGTACTTTACTTGTGAATTTTTTGCATCCAAGAAATACACTTCCATACGATCTGTGAACCTTCGAAAATTGGGCCGAATCTAATCGAAAATAACTGCCGCAGACCGCTGTCGGCGGGTTGCCATAGTTCAGGCGCATTATTCATTGGCGCTTTAAGGAAACTTATGCATCACAACTAATATTTATAATATTGATGTTGTTTTATTAATTTATATGATAGTAACAATTTGTTTAGTCATATTAATTATTAATTTGTTTATTAACAAAATTTTTACAAAAAACTATAGAGAAAATCATACAAATAATCAATTATGTATTAAATATTCTACTGTTTTTTCCTTTATATTATTATTATCTAACAGTTTATTAACAAAATGTACAGATTTGTGTGAGCACTGTGATGGACAGTGCGATAATTGCTCTGAAAATTTTATTTCCTGCGATTTAGAAAACGATGATGACAATTCAGAGGAAATTAATAATATGTGTGAGAATGATTTTGATTATGAAAATGTTAATAATGATGAGAATGATATGTACAATGAAGTTGATAATCATGATGACAATGGTATGTGCGATGTAAGTGAGAGTAATAATAGTGATGATGAAATGAACGCCGATTCCATAGAAGTAATAGGAAAAAAAAAGAAAGATGAATGTATAATTGATGTATTGTGTTTGTATGATTTTCGCACGTAATTTTAATGTATTATTAAATATTTATATGACGTATTATATATTATTATTATATTTTAATATGATTTGCTTATAGAAATTTTCGTAAAAATTTTGTTAATAAACTATTAAGTAATAATAATATAAAGGAAAAAAACAGTATAATATGTAATATACTGGGTGATTCAAAAATCGATCACGAAACTTAAGGGGGTGATTCTACTTGACAAAATAAGGGTAGAGCTTCATATAATTTTTTTTCAAAATGTCATTCGTTTTCGAGTTACAAGCCGTCCAAGTTCAAGTTTTTATTTTTTGTTTTTTGAATTACTCGCTTACAGGAAAACCGATTTGACTAATATTTGAAAGATAGGCTAAGTCTTCTGCGCTTCATCATTTTAGTAACAATTCACATTGATTGTTTGCCGCTAGAGGGCACTTTACCTACATTGAAAATTGTTTTTTTGTCATAATTTTTTAGTGTTGACAGCTACAGTAGTTTTTGGCATAATTTCTGAAAGACTGATGCCAGGCCTTTAAAAAAGGTGCTCTTTATTTACATCGCTAAACCCAACGGTTTAGACGTAAATCACCCTTAAAAATTAAGTGGTAAATTTACTTTTCTCATTTAATTACCACCAGCTACCAGGTAAATAGCTATCAAAGTATACTAGAGCTGTCAGTTTAACATCAAATAAATTCGCTTTTTAAACTGTTTAATTTATAATCTTAAAATAACTAATAATGGCTAATCAGTAAATATTCATATTATGGATTATTGCGATATACATTTAATTGATAAAAATTAATGAAACAGTACTAAACAAACTAAAAAAGATTCTCAAAATGTCCCCCATTTTCTTCCATACATTTCCTAACACTCTTCAAAAAATGTCGCCTAACTCGATGAAAAATTTCTGGTGTTTCTTTAATAATTTGGCACTTTTCGATTATCCTGAAGCGAAGATCCTCGACGTTGATTACTGGAATATCGTACACCAATTGTTTCAAATGACCCCAAAAGAAAAAATCCATAGGATTAAGGTCTGGTGACCTCGCTGCCCATGCCAATGGTCCACTTCGTCCTATCCATCGCTCAGGATACGTTGCATTCAAATACTGTCGGACACGTATACTAAAGTGGGGCGGAGCTCCGTCTTGGAGGATCCACATGTTGGCCCTTACTTCCAATGGCACATCTTCCAGATACAATGGGAGACGATTTTGGATAAAATCTAAGTATACGTCACCAGTTAATGGGCCATCAAAGAAATGAGGACCAATAAGGTAATCTCCTATTATCCCTGCCCACACATTTAGTGAAAATCTACGCTGATGTTTCGTTTCTACCACATTGTTTGGGTTCTCGTAAGCATATGTGTGGATGTTGTGTAGATTTGTTATGCCATCACGAGTGAAACCAGCTTCGTCAGTGAATAATATGACGCCAATTAATCGATTATCGTGTTCATACTTAGCTAGGATCTGATTGCACATTTCCAACCGTCTCGGCCGATCATCGTCATAAAGAGCCTGCACCTTTTTTGAATGAAACGGGTAGAGTTGTTCTTCTCTTAGTATCCTCCATGAACTAGCCTGACAGAGCCGCACTTCATTCCCAATTTTTCTAGTACTAATACCTGGATTATCTTCAATAATTTCAAGCACTCTTTCTTCTTGTTGCACGTTTCTAGCAGTTCTAGGTCTTCCCCTATTTCCATTATAACTTTTAAAGGAACCACATTCCGCAAGCCTCCTGTGCACACTGGAAAATGTTTGAGCATGAGGGATATTTCTTTCCGGATAACTCTCCATATAATATCTTCTTGCCAACTCTGCATTACCATTTGCTTTTCCATAACAAAAATGGATATCACAATATTCGATATTTGAATATTGGTGATTAGCCATTATTAGTTATTTTAAGATTATAAATTAAATAGTTTAAAAAGCGAATTTATTTGATGTTAAACTGACAGCTCTAGTATACTTTGATAGCTATTTACCTGGTAGCTGGTGGTAATGAAATGAGAAAAGTAAATTTACCACTTAATTTTTAAGGGTGATTTACGTCTAAACCGTTGGGTTTAGCGATGTAAATAAAGAGTACCTTTTTTAAAGGCCTGGCATCTGTCTTTCAGAAATTATGCCAAAAACTACTGTAGCTGTCAACACTAAAAAATTATGACAAAAAAACAATTTTCAATGTAGGTAAAGTGCCCTCTAGCGGCAAACAATCAATGTGAATTGTTACTAAAATGATGAAGCGCAGAAGACTTAGCCTATCTTTCAAATATTAGTCAAATCGGTTTTCCTGTAAGCGAGTAATTCAAAAAACAAAAAATAAAAACTTGAACTTGGACGGCTTGTAACTCGAAAACGAATGACATTTTGAAAAAAAATTATATGAAGCTCTACCCTTATTTTGTCAAGTAGAATCACCCCCTTAAGTTTCGTGATCGATTTTTGAATCACCCTGTATAATTGAATATTTGTATTATTTTCTCTATAATTTTTTGTAAAAATTTTGTTAATAAACGGTTAGATAATAATAATATAAAGGAAAAAACAGTAGAATATGTAATATCAAATTGAATATTTGTATTATTTTCTCTATAATTTTTTGTAAAAATTTTGTTAATAAACAAATTAATAATGAATATGATTAAACAAATTGTTACTATCATATAAATTAATAAAACAACATCAATATTATAAATATTACTTGTGATACATAAGTTTCCTTGAAGCGCCAATGAATAATGCACCTGAACTATGGCAACCAGCCCACAGCGGCCTGCAGCAGCTATTTTCGATAAGATTCAGCCCAATTTTCGAAGGTTCACAGATCGTATGAAAGTGTATTTCTTGGATCCAAAAAATTCACAGGTAAAGTACAAGTATTAAGAAGCATTTTCTGCAAATTTGAGCCCTTAATATTCATTTGCCACGCCATTATGAATTTTTGAAAAAAAAAACGTTTTTTTCATCCAAAATTAAAAAATTTCTTTTGAGATCGGAAATAATACATCTACATCCAATGCACGCATTAAAAAAACTTTATCTCCATCTGGTGAAAAGTTATCGCAATTTTTTTGGTGCAACAATTGGTTTTTGCAAAATTTCTCGGCCCACGATTGAAAATAAAAATTTTTTTTTAAGATCTTCAAAATATAAAACAATACAAACAATTTCCATTAAAATTGAACATTGTATCTTAATTAGAAAAGCGGAAAATTGAGGTTGAATTTTCAACTTTGACATCGAATTTCTCGGAAAATAAAAAACTCACAGATTCCGGGTTTGACATGCTTTTTTAGAATGACAATACCTATATTTATGTAAAATTTTAAATTGGTAATTTGTTAATACATATAACAACTTTTACTTTTCGAGATAAACTCAAAAAATCGAAAATCGTGGCCATTTTTGATACGCTATTTTTTTTGCACAGGTATTTCAGAGTTACCATTCCAGCAAAAAAAAACAATGTTACATTTTTGTTACTGACGAAAGTCTATTTTCCATGGAGTATTATTACTTGCCATGATTTATTTGCTTTTGAAGAACTATTTTTTTAGGAACTTTTTTTCTATTGTGCTAAATTCTATCTAAAAGAGACTTTCCTTACACTAGTATTTACTTCCTGCATATCTATTTTACTGACCTTCTGAAATATCGTCCAGGCTTTTCCAATTCTGACTGTACTAAATTTTTACTGGAACCACCATTACTGTTATCTTGCTCTTCATTGTTTCCATGGATTTTATAAACTTTGGTAACCTTCCTTTTTCTTGGCAATTCATCCTCTTGTTCTTCATTTTCATTATTTTCATTGATACCATCCTTTTCCACCTTTTGAGCATGTAGCACTTTTCTACTCTCCTCTTTATTTTGATTCTGAGGTCTTTGATATTTTTTCTTTTTATTTGGTCCCTGTACTAAAACATTCCTATAACCTTCCGTCACAAAAACTATTGGTTCTTTTTTAGTAGTATCTTCAACTGATGGGTTATTCTTATCAGATTCAAATCCAAGTGGATTCAGAGTAGCTTCTTCTTCAGAGGCGGAAACAATGAACTTGTGGTTTTGAGGAACGTTTCTTCTTAGAGTTTGTGGAGGTACACCAAGTTGAGGAACATATCTACAAGATTAAATAGACTATTAAATAGAATATTATTTTAATAGTATATTTCGGTTCCTTATAAAAAGTTAAGTAAATATAAAAAAAAATGGGACATTTAAAACTTCTCAAGTCAAGTTCCAATATTGGGCGGATATATTTTTATTTATATTTATTAGGCTTGAATTCTTATATTTAGAAGGTTAAATGTTCTCCAATCAACAAGCACAAAAGATGTCCAATAAGTTTTTGGCGAAATATCTAGAAATTTTTCAAAAGAAAGCGAATGAAATCAGTGGATGTAATATAAAAGTTAGTTACATTATTTTTTAATCCTGTTTATCAAAATCTATACAGGGTGATTCTCCGGGAAATTTATCGACCGATTGTGAGAAAACTAGGAAGAATCAGAAACTTTGACTGTGTACTAACGTGCATGGGGGACAGCCGGCTAAAATACTTTCAAGATGGCGTCACTTCCGGTTACACCGGAAGTAGATGTCAACTTGCTTATTTTGAATGGAACACCCTATATATTATTGCATTTTTGATTTTTGCGTAAAATTCTAGACATATTTCATATATAATGTTTTATACTTAAGTCTCACCGTTTTAGACATATAAATTTTGATATATCACGGAAAACTATAGAGGAATAACTTTATTAAATTCAATAATGAAATTATTCACCAAAATCCTTGAAGGTATAATAACTGACTATTGCAGAATATCAGAAGAACAGCAAGGTTTCCGCAAAAACAGCTCTACAGTAGATGCCATATTCATCGTAAGACAGATAGCAGAGAAATCTATTGAATTTACTAAGCCGGCTTTTATGTGCTTTATAGATCTCACTAAAGCCTTTGATAGGGTGAGACTGGATGATATTCTGCAAATAATGCGAATTAAAGGCATCCCAAATAATTTAATTAACATAGTTGAACAGCTAAACTCCAACACCACAACACAAATCTCAGTAAGCGGCAACCTAACTAAGGATGTACCGATAACGTCGGGTATACGACAGGGGGACTCTCTGAGTCCATTACTGTCTAACATAGTAATGGACCAAATAATTGAGAACGTCAAAAGAGCGGCACCAGGATACAGAATGAATACCGGAGAAATAACAATAATATGTTACGCTGATGACGCCGTCATAGTCTCGGAAAATGAAGACTTCTATTTGTATTCCACACCATAAGCAAGCAATTCAACATGAAAATATCCATCGATAAAACTAAGTCAATTGTAATAAGCAAAGTGCCCTTAAGATGCAAACTAGTAGTGGATGACAAACCAATAGAACAACTCATGACCTTTAATTACTTAGGAGTTGAGATATCCTCAAACCAAGACAGAACAAGAGAAGTAAGAAACCAAGTAAACAAGGCAAATAGAATCTCAGGAAGCCTGACGGATATAATATGGCACAACACATACATGAGCAAGGACGCAAAAACAAAAATCTACAAGACCTATATTCGACCGATAATGACGTACGCAATAGAGACGAGAGCTGACAACACAAAAACAAAATCAATTCTAAGAACTGCCGAAATGAAAGTACTAAGAAGAATATCGGGATACACATTAAGAGATCACATACGCAATTCAACAATACGCGAGGAACATGGAATGCAGGATATAGTAAGATGGGGACGGAAGCGCAGAAGAGCCTGGAATGAGCACGTAGGAAGAATGGCACAAAATAGGATAGCGAGAATCGCCCGAGATGGAACACCGGAAACCAGAAGACCAATAGGTAGACCACCTAAAAGATGGAGAGAGTCCTGGATTTCAACATCAAATGAGATAAATGATTGAGTTGGAAAAAACAGGCTGTAAACCTACAAGAAGAGGAAGAAGAAGAAGAAGAAAATTGACGTTTGCGGACCAAAACTTAACTATAAATTTTTCCTATAAGGAAGTCTATTATTTAATTTAGGTTAGTTTTCTTGTAGACGAAGATCGACTTTAGTCGTCTTTTTATGATATTTTCAAAATTATTAGTACAGAGTGGTCAAAAAAGAAGAATACAAATTATTTTCAAAAAAATCGTCAAAAGTCAATTTTTTCAAATGAAAATCACCTATTTTTATAATTTTATCATATTAAGCATTAAAAATAAGGGTAACTTTGTATAAGGTTGTCTATTCCCAAAATTTTTAGTTTTCAAAATATTGGCAATTCAACATTTTTCTATTGTAAAAATTCTATACTCCTACTACTACTACTACTACAGGGCTTACAACCCTGGGTGGGTATTTGCCGACTTCACAAAACTCCTCCATTGCTGCCTGTCTGCCATGGTATCTAGCGGATTATCAATTGCCTTTAGATCTTTGGCAATATTGTCTTTCCATCGGAGGCGAGGGTATCCCAGTGGTATTTTCCCTACCGGTGCTTCCTACCACGCGAGTTTGACTGTGCGACTATCTGGTAGTCTTCTTACGTGTCCCGCCAACTGCAGTCGCTTAGATTTTATTTCTCGTACAATATTAGTGTCTCCATATAGATCCTCCAGTTCTTTATTCGTACGGATTCTGTATCGTCCTGTTGTTGCATGCACTGTTGGGCCATATATTTTTCTAAGAATTCTTCTTTCCAAGACTCGGAGCCGTTTTTCATTTGTTACCGTTAATGTCCAAGCTTCGCACCCATACATCACTACAGGTGTTATTATTTTTTTGTATATGTTTATCTTGGTACGTCTTGTTGTTAACTTGGATTTTAGGTCTTGTACTGCGTATAGGCACCTATTACGGTTTTTATTTTGTTTGTTTGAAGGTTGTAGACAATGTTGAAGATTGACTAAAATGTGGTCGGACTTGCATTGTCTTTATTTTTATTTCTACGACGTTTCGATTAGATGTCATGGTGAACCGTTCAAACAAAACTATTAAAACTTCAGTATACAGAAAGCCAACACATACCGGACAATATCTTAATCATAGTTTTAATCATTCTGTTGTAACAAAACGAGGAATTATACGCAACCTCTATAATCGCGCTATATCTATATGCAATAATGCTAAATCATTGGAAAAAGAGGTAGCAAATATTAAATCCGATTTATAACAGAATGGTTATCCTTTAAAACTAATTGACGATGTTATAAATAATTGTAGAACAACGAACACTGGACAGCAAGAAACACATTTCTTCCTCACAATTCCGTACATTAAGGGAACGTCGGAGAAAATAAGACGAATTGCCAGTAGTTATAATATAAAACCAGCCTTTAAATCAGGATATACACTTAGAGCTCATTTAACAAAAACAAAACCTAAAACTACCGATAAGAAAGAATGTGTTTACAAAGTTCCATGTGAGTGTGGTGAAATGTATATTGGAGAAACCATACGGCCACTAGAAATTAGAATTAAGAAACATAAAACTCATACACAAAAAGGGAAAACGTCGAGATCAGGTATTGCAGAATACTCCTGGAATAAACAACACCATATAAAATGGTCTGAGGATGCGACAATATATATGAAACCCAATATGAAAAAAAAAGAAAATTTATAGAAGCAGCATACATTAAAAACAATAATGGAATCTTCAGTAAACCGAGTGTTGATATACCTAATATTTGGCAACCACTACTTTGTTACATCAAATCATTGATACAGTGAAGCGAAACTTTGCGCTTCAATGGACACAGTCCCTATATAAGCTCGTAGTCTTAGGACAAAACATTCAGTTTACACTTGATAACAATTAGAGATACAACTTAATCGAAATGTCGTAAAGATAAAAATAAATAACAATTTTATTTTGTTGTCAGTTGGCCCGGACGACGAGGCGTGGTGAAAATAAAACCATCAAACCCTACGGAATTGTCATTATGTCTTGCCATTTGACATTCATTATTAATAATCATGCCGGGGCGTTCACGCACGAAGATTATTTTATTTATTATTTATAGAGAATGTGATAGAGTTATTTCAAGAACATGCGATACATCCGATATCCGAAGAAACAGAAATCAACATTATCAACTGTTAGAAAGATAAAAACGTCTTTGGATCTATGAAAACTAAAAGAAATAGAAATAAACCAGTTGTTAATAAAATAAAGTTACGAAAATATTTTGAATAAATGTTCAGATTGACGCCCTTAAACTTCCAAATATTTTTCGCACCTCAGCAGGAACTCTTCATGGGTGGCCCTTCTTACTGACTGAGGATTAGTTTCTTAAAATGCTATTCTGACGCGCAACATGGAATCTTCGATAATGGTTAATGCGGTGTTGTATACTTTATTTTTGATTGTCACCCAAATAAAAAAATCAAATACTGTTAGGTCGGGGGAGCGTGGTGGCCAAAGATGTGGCCCATTTTTAGCTATCCATTGATCATAAAACAAGTTTTGTTGATGATTTTTAACTAGATGACTATTATGTAGAGGCGCTCTATCATGTTGATAAAATAAATTTCTATGATCAGCCAGTGGCAAGTTATCTAAAAGGTTCCCTTCCAAATTTCTCAAGATGTCGAAGTAGCGCTCACCTATATGTTAAAAAACGTATTTTGTATTGTTGTGGAACCTAACATCTTACCACCGCTTTCCGGCAAAACTGGACTTAAATAGAGGTCCAAGTTTGTAGAAAGTACAAGAAGAATGTCTGGGAAAGATACGGGTGGATCCCACTGGTAGCGGGACGAAACATCCGGACATTTTAGGTGGTCGCAAATTAGATGGTGATTATATGTCTTTAACACCAGAGACATGATTGCAACAGTATCTAGAAGTCTTTAAAAATGGCTAACTTAACATTCAAATTATCTTGGTAGAATTCTAGGGCGACGACGCCGTCATTTTTTATAGAAGAATACACGTTAAACTGCCAAGACAAAATGAACTAAAAATTTAATTTTCTAAATGGATTTACGTTTAAGTCACTCCAGTAGTGGGAATTACGTAGATTAAACAATCCCTTTTTTGTGAATTTGGCTTCGTCCGATCAAATAATATTACGGAAAAAACCAGCATTTTCTTGTGACCGAAGTCAAATTAATTGACAGACATGGAAAATCAGTGCCTTTTAAATGTTGTACTATGGAATATATATAGGGATGAAAATTGTATTTCCATAAAAATCTTAAAACTAATGTTTGAGATAATCCAGGCTCTAATGCTACTTGCCTTGTAGATATTGTCGGATATGCGGTGAAATATCCTAAAATTGTAGTTTCAATATTTTCATTATTAACAACTGGTCTATTTCTAGTTCTTTTAGCTTTTATAGATCCAGAGTTCTTGAAGTTTTTTATAATCTTTTTAACAGTTGGTGGTGTTGGTTTCTGTTTCTGTGGATATCGGATCGTGAATGTCCTTGAAATAAATCTGTCACATTCTCCATAAATAACAGATAAGTTTAAATAATTGCATGTAATTTAATCGCCCCGGAATCATTATTATTGATTAATGTCAAATGGCAAGAAACAGTGACAATTCCGTAGGGTTCGATTGTTTTATTTTCGCCATGCCTCGACGTCATAGCCAACTAATAACAAAACTTAAAAGCATTTTTACAATAGGAAAATATTGAATTGCCCATATTTTGAAAGCTACAAATATTTGGAATAGTCAACCTTATCCAAAGTTGCCCTTATTTTTAATGCTTAATATGATAAAATTATAAAAATAGGTTCTTTCTATTTGAAAAAATTGGCGATTTTTTAAATATAATTTTTATTTTTCTTTTTGACCACTCTGTACTAATAATTTTCAAAATATCATAAAAAGACTACTAAAGACAACCTTCATCTACAAGAAAACTGACCCAAATTAAATAATAAAGACTTCCTTATAGGAAAAAATTATAGTTAAGTTTTGGTCCGCCAACGTCATTTTTGACATAAAAATTTTATTATGTTCAAAACGGTGAGACTTAAGTATAAACATTATACATGAAATATGTCTAGAATTTTACATAGAAATAAAAAATGCAATAATATATAGGGTATTTTATTTAAAATAAGCAAGTTGACACTTACTTCCGGTATAATCGAAAGTGCTGCCATCTTGAAAATATTTTAGCGCTGTCCCCTATACACGTTAGTACACTTGCAAATGTTCAGATTCTTCCTAAATTATAATTTTCCCACAATCGGTCGATAAAGTTCCCGGAGAATACCCTGTATCCATCTTAATAGACTGCTTACCTTCCAGCCGGCCTCTGAGCATACTCCTTATGTACTGAAGGTTTCTGGTTTTGAGTAAACCTCTTCAAAATGGGTTGTTTTAACTTTGGCTGTTCCGTTTGTAGATTAACATTTCTGTAAGATAATGGTTTGATACGCAAAACGTCGTTTGGTAAATGATATTTTTCATAGGCTTCGTTTTGTGTGGAATCTACTGGTAACTTTTGAGTTTTTTGGTACTGATTTGTATTGGTTGTGACCACTGGAACATTTCTTAAATGCACCGGACTGGACTGATACTGCACGTTAGTATTTTGTAGTGGAGGGGTTTCAAATTTAATTTCATAGTGTATATTATTATTATTATTAGGCAAATGAGTATTCCCTGGGTACCTAGGTTTTCTAGGTGCGGAAAATCTGTTATTATTAAGAATTTCCCCGCTAGCAAGTGGTGCGGGAAGTGAAAATTCCTTTTGGTGTTGAATTTTTTCACTCGGAACGGCAGTTTGTTGTGGAATATTTTGAGGAACCGCATACAAGCCATTTTGGTTTAGCACCATAGTCTGATGCGGGTATCCGAAGAAATCATGCAAAGCACTTGTCTGTAAAGTGTTGTACAAAGTTCCAAGTTCAGCGTTTCCTAAAAAATAAAAAAGGCGGGCTTTTAACAATTGCAGTACACATGAATAACTTTTTGAGAGCTCAGTTTAAAAATTACTATAAAATAACTATTCTTACAATTTTTTTTATTCAAAAATTTTACAGGTTTTATTGTAAGAAAATAGACTATTTAACTTATTGTATACAGGGTACTCGAAAAAAATATAGGTAGCAAATAGTTTTTGAAAAATGGTCAAAGTCAATTATTTCTCTGTTACATATGATTCATTTTGATTTTGATCTTTACTTAATTTATTTCTGAATGGATCAAGTTGATATTTGGCCGAAGGGCTGAGTCTAGTAGACAGTCTTATCGACAAGTAAAACTGTTTCTCTAGATTGCCACCAGAGAGCATTCTCTCTGAAATCAGAGAGACTTTTTTATTTGAACAGTAATATTCACATTAAAGATGAAATTTTGTACTCTTATTTCATATTTATTTATTGGTACATACAATATTTTGATCTCGATTAGCGGCCTAATATTAGGAATTACGCAAATTTACAAAAAAATGGGGTCATGATTGCTGTGGGGTAACTGGGAATCATTTCCGAAGTAATTTGCTGCGTAAAATCCTAATCCAAGGTCAGAATAGGCGTATCGCGAGATATTTGAGGTTATGGACCCGAAAAGTAGGTTTTTGGTCACCTTTGAACTTATGTGTAGGATGCACAAAATTTTTGTAGTCTTTAATACTGCTCTTACCTTTCAAAACAAGCTACTGAACGGTCATTTTTTCTTGCAAAGTTGCAGCCATTATAATTACAGGTTAGAAGGTTTTTACAGACCAATATTGTTTTTTGCAAATTTCGATCCTGTATTTTGAGTCCACCATCTTAAAAATGAAAATTTCTATTTTCTTTTCTGACAATTCTCGTAATCAGCGACTCCGAAAACCCTCAAGAGAAGTTTTTTAGATACAGATATCATTTTCTGTAACTTTTGATGCGCCATTTTGAATCTGCCATTTTTGAAAATGAACATTTCAGTTTTCTGACATATTCGTACTTAGCGACATTAAAAAACTTCAAGTACAAATTTTCGAGAGAAACGTATACAGTAGAAAAATTTGTCTCAAAGGTTAATATGAATGATGTTGTTGGGATTTATTTCATAACATAAAAATTTGCAAGAAAAAATCGTAGATAACCGCTTATTAGCTAATTTTAAAGGATAGGAGTCGTATTAAATGATGCAATTACAAAAAAAGACCAAAAAAGAATAGTGTATCCCGTACAGGGTGGGCAAATCTCGATGTTTTTATAGACCAATTTAAAAACCGCAACCTGTACAAAAAATCTGACCCCGCATTCTCGATTTCTTTTTTGGAGAAACATGTGAATGCGAAAATAAATCATGGCTATCTTGATTCGTAACCGCCATTCCAATTACATTTATAGCCGATTCTTCAGCATCTTGAATGTTATAATTTTTTGATCTTGGTCTGATAAATGCCCCATAATTGGTGAGATTTTCTTTTAGTCTCAAAAAAATAGACTTATGAGGTTGTCTACTTTCTGGATAATGATTGAAATATGTTTCAGATGCAATATCACAATTGTTATTGCTTTGAATAAAGCATTCTAACATATCATATTAATTTTCGAAAGACATTTTTCACTTTTTAAGATTCAATACAGCGTAATTATGACGACCAAAACTAATGAAAAGTTGATGCTGGTAGCCGTTACTATGTGGTAGTTAATCATCTTCGGGAAATGTTTAAAAGGAACTACTATGTTTATACCACTAAATTTATTAAGAAAACAATGACTGCAGTTTCAACTCACAGAGTCATTTTCAAACTCAATTACAAAGGTAGACTAAGTATTCAATACAGAAACATGAGAAAATTTAACAATAAATAAAAACTACCTGAGATATTTCATTATTACAAAGGGGAGGTACTAAATTTTGGGAACTAATTATTATTGAACAACAAACATGAGTTTGGAACGGGCTTCGCAGTAAACACAAATTTCATAGGACAAATAATAAACTTTAAAGCAGTAAACC
Organism: Diaprepes abbreviatus; assembly: GCA_034092305.1. Classification (NCBI taxonomy): domain Eukaryota; kingdom Metazoa; phylum Arthropoda; class Insecta; order Coleoptera; family Curculionidae; genus Diaprepes; species Diaprepes abbreviatus. Next base: position 529,697 of record JASJET010000379.1, on the reverse strand, counting down.
ACCGAATAAGTAGTATCAAAATTAAAGGAAAATGGCATAATTACACACTCATATCAGGACATGCACCAACAGAAGATAAGGAGGAGAGCATCAAAGATGAATTCTACGACCAGCTTGAACAAACCATAGACCTAGTCCCGAAGCAAGACATGTTGATACTACTAGGAGATTCCAATGCGAAAATTGGAAGAGAAAGAACACTAAAACCGCACATAGGGGAGCACAGCTTACACGAACAATCTAACGACAATGGCCAACGTCTAACAAACCTGGCAGCGGCTAGTAATCTAATAGTAATGTCAACAATGTTCCCGCACAAAAACATTCATAAAGAAACATGGGTATCCAACGATGGAAAAACAAGAAACCAGATAGACCACGTGCTAGCAAACGCAAGGTACTCAAGAAACATACTAGACGTAAGGAGCCAAAGGGGAGCAGATGCAGCGTCAGACCATCTCGTAGTGAGAGTGAAAGTACGTGCCAGGATAAAAACGGATATAAGAAAGCAAGAACAATCGGAACGAAAAGGATGGAACACCGAGATACTGAATCGGGAAGAAACACCCAGACAGAAATACCAAGCAGAAGTAAAATCACAACTGGAACAGAATAAGATACAAGGGGAAACAGGAGTAGACGAATGCTGGAGCAAGATTAAGACATCGATAGAGAATGCAGCGAAGAGAACTTTAGACAAAAATAAAACCATAAAAAGAAAACAGTGGTATGACGAGGAATGTCAACTAGCACAAGACAATAAAAACAAAGCTAGATTAAAAATGCTGCAGTGCCCAAATGACGATAACATCCAGCGATTTAACACACTGCGAGCGGACACAAGAAAACTTATAAGAAGGAAGAAGAGAGAAGCCTATAATAGAATCATAACAAATGTAGAAAAGGAATCAAATACAAAGAGCAGCCGGAAATTCTACAGGGAGATCAAGAACATAAAGAAAGGGTATATGCCACGGACCAGCATATTAAAGAAAGAAAATAAAGATCTCATAACAGATATAACAGAAATCCTACAAACCTGGCACGAATATTTTGACAACTTACTGAATATAAAAGGCACAGCTCTCATCACAAATACAATATACCAGGGAGCAGAGGAACAGGTAGAAATTCCATCACTGACAGAGATCAAAAAAGCAATTAGCCAACTGAAGAACAATAAAGCACCCGGGAGCGACAACATAACCGCGGAGCTTATAAAATATGGCGGAGATCAGCTACATGAAGCAATACAAACCCTTGTGGAGAAGATATGGGAATCTGAAGAACTTCCAAAAGAATGGAACGAAGGGATAATTATCCCAATACATAAAAAAGGAGACCGATCAGTATGTAAAAATTACAGGGGAATTATGTTACTAAACGTTGCCTACAAGGTGCTATCCAACATACTAAGAACCAGAATATCCCCTTACGCAGAAGAAAACCTTGGGGACTACCAATGTGGCTTCCGACCAAGAAGATCAACTGTTGACCAAATATTTACTATTAGGCAGCTTCTGGAAAAGAGTTGGGAATTTAACAAAGATGTACACCAGCTGTTCGTTGATTTCCGCCAAGCATATGATAGCATTGTAAGAGATGTATGGATCGCCATGGAAAAGGTAGGCGTGCCAAAGAAGATTATTAATCTGACTAAAATATGTATAGAGAATGCAAGGGCGAAAGTCAGAATCGGTAAGCACACTACGGACATATTCTCTATTGCCAGTGGTTTAAAACAAGGCGATGGCTTATCGCCATTACTCTTTAACATAGTGTTAGATATGGCCATCAAAGAGGCTAACATAAAACTGGAAGTATTCTCAAACCAGGGCCCCGGAATGATCCTAGCATATGCAGACGACATCGATACCGTAGGAAATAGCACAACTAAAACAAAGGAAATGTTTATCAGAATGGAAAGGGAAACAAAAAAAGTAGGACTCAACATCAACGAAGAGAAGACCAAATACATGCACGTAAACCGAAGAGCAGGTAGGGATAGAATAGGACAGAATATAACTATGGACACATACAATTTTGAATGTGTGAAAGAATTCCAATATCTAGGGGCCAATATAACACACGACAATGATGTGAGCAGTGAAATACGCACACGAATACAAAAAGGTTTTAAGTGCTTTTATGCATTGCAAGAGATACTAAAATCAAAGCTGCTGTCCAGATCATCCAAAATCCGTATATATAGAACAGTTATTAGACCGGTAATAACATATGGCTCAGAAACCTGGACCATCACAAAACAGCACGAATTGTTATTAAGACGTTTCGAACGCAAGATATTAAGAAAAATATACGGGCCTAGAGTAGATGAAACAACGGGACAATACCGCATCCGAACAAATGAAGAATTAAAGAGCTTGTATGATCAGCCAGGCATCATTAACGAAATAAAAGCCCAAAGACTTAGGTGGGCAGGACATGTTCATAGGGCCCATGACGAACGTCTCATCAAACGAATATGGGAAGAGAACCCGACCGGAAAGAGACCCTTAGGTAGGCCCAGACTAAGATGGAGGGATAACATCACAAAAGATTTAAATGTACTGGGAGTACGAGATTGGAGTAACGACATGATGGACCGAAGCAAATGGAGGCAGGTCGTGGATGCAGCGAGGACCCACGAAGGGTTGTAAAGCTACAGAGAGAGAGAGAATTATTATTTGGCGACAACAAATAACGGGAATACCCCAAGTTCTGTCTGGTCATTAAGAAAATTTACATTTTTATTTCTACTATGTTTATATATTTCTAAAGATTCAACAATATTTAACTTTTGGCCCTTTGTTGAATAATGTAATATGTCAGTGTTGCCCAAATCAGGAAAACTGTGGCTGTGTTCTAAGCAATGGTTGGCAAAGCTCGAGTCTGTTTTTTATAGTCTATATGATCGGTGGTGTTCTGAAAAGCGAGTTTTAAAGCTTCTACCACTTTGTTCAATAAACAAGCTATCACACTCTGAAGATTTTAACTTATAAACTCCTGATTTATCAAATTTATTAATTTTATCTTTAGCATTGTAAAGGATAGTGGACAGATTGTGTTGAGATTTAAAGGCTACTTTTATGTTATGTTTGGAAAGAGTATTAGCTATGTTTTCTGATAGGGCACCACAGTATGACAAAGATATATAAGATGAACTATCTTTATCATTTTTTATTTTAGGAAATATTGAATTAAAAGCTAGTTGTTTTTATTTTTTAGTTATTAATTTCTTTATGGTTTGTTGGGAGAAATTGTTTGATACTGCAATCCTCTCAATCATATTTAGTTCCTCTTGAAGATCTTCTTCAGAGAGAGGCAAAGAGAATGCTCTATGTATCATTAAATTGTAGGCAACCATTTTGTGTTGTCAGGGGTGAAAAGAATCATTAGATATAGTATTACCTGTAAACGTTGGTTTTCTAAAAATTTTAAATTTACACTGATTATTGAGGTGAGATATGGTGAGATCAAGAAAATTTATTTTATGGTTATTTTCAGTTTCCAGAGTAAATTGAATTTTTGGATGGCAATTATTAATGAATTGTAAGAATTTTTGAAGCTGTCTAGTAGTGCCTTTAAAACGTGCTAGAACATCATCTTGACAAAGGGCCAAAAGTTAAATATTCTTGAATCTTTAGAAATATATAAACATAGTAGAAATAAAAATGTAAATTTGTTTAATGACCAGACAGAACTTGGGTTTTTCCCGTTATTTGTTGTCGCCAAATAATAATTAGTTCCCAAAATTTAGTACCTCCCCTTTGTAATAATGCAATTTCTCAGGTAGTTTTTATTTATTGTTAAATTTTCTCATGTTTCTGTATCGAATACTTAGTCTACCTTTGTAATTCAGTTTGAAAATGACTCTGTGAGTTGAAACTGCAGTCACTGTTTTCTTAATAAATTTAGTGGTATAAAATATAGTAGTTCCTTTTAAACATTTCCCTAATGAAAAGTTCTTAAACCCCAAACGGAAAAACTTTGATGTTTATGACTTACGCCCACCAAGATAAAATAATTCCTTATTCATTTTATTAAATTTTAAGCAAAATTTTGCATATGTTGAGGATTTACGATAATAAGAAGTATCAACTATGATATATCATTGCCAAGGAAAAAATATATGCAAACAATTAAGCTAAAAATATATAAGGTGTTCCATTTAAAGAAATACAACTTTAAGTCCTATCTTATTTCTGGTAATCGGAAATAAAAAAAAAATAAGAGCTTCAATGTATTCTACGTAAAAAAGTGCCCATAGAGAGTTTTTTGGGTTTTTTGATATCTTAAGTAATAACCAAACTACACACCATAGTAGAATTTGGTCAAATTTGAAAATCGCCCTATAGATCGTAAACGAATCAAAATAGCCATGATCTGTTTTAGCATTGATATGTTTCTCCAAAAAAGAGCTCGAGAATGGGGGGTCAGATTTTTTGTACAGGTTGCGGTTTTTAAATTGGTCTAAAAAACATCGAAATTTACCCACCCTTCAAAATTAGCCAAAAAAAAAAACATTATTAGAGTACATAAACTCAAATATCTCAAAATTTTGACGTTATTAGCCAATTCTGACCTCGGATTCGAATTCTACTCAGCAAATTATTTCAACAATAGAACTTTGTACACCTGAGATCGTTATAAAATACAAGATAATTGGCTTAATGTTTTTACCGTTTAAATATTGTACTTGCTCATGTATGTCAAACAAAGAAGCAGAAGGAATTTGGCGGCAAATTGACATAAGAATTTTGCCAGTGTTGATATTGATTTACAATTAGCCTTTATGGCAAATGTCAACTTGATTCATCCAGAAGTAAATTCAATATTAATTAAATACGATATATAAAATTTAACGTTATTAAACTCAAATGAGGTATTGTAGACAGGGTTATTTACCTTATACGACACGGAATATTGCGGCCAAAATACATATCTTTCAAAAATTTTTACTTTTGAGATATATGGGGATCTAATATAATTACTTTTTAAAATTATTTTTATATTATACAGGGTGTCCCAAGAGCTCTGAAAGTGTCAAAGTTTTTTTTTAAATGGAACCCCTGCATATTATTGGATTTTTAGATTCTCCTATTTTAATAAGGTTTATAGTACCTTAAGGGTTTTAAAACAATTTGAATTTTAACTAAATCTAACCTAATTTTCATGTTTCAAACAGTTAAGAAGGATTTCAGTTATGTACTCGAAATTTACAGTGAAATGTAACAATAAATCATATTTTATATTCCAATTATAATAAACTTGCTATTTTATACAGGGTGTCCAAAAATTAAAACTAATCCAATAAGAACTTTAAGTGGCTATAACTTGATTAATTTGAATATAACGCTATACTTTTTACCTCACCAGGAAATGTACCTTTTAAATACCTATCGAATGGTATAAGGCTGTTCTATAGCTAAGTCTTCGCGTTTTTACAGAATATGCCAAATAATCTTTTTCTGCACCATTTTGTGTTTTTTGAATAGATATTCTAATGTATCTAGTTACCTATGACATTTGGAAGTGACAAGTAATTTACAACTATAAGAATAATAATCAAGAATATATTTACAAATGTTCAAAAATTCGAAACGTAATTTATAGTCGTCCAACACGCTATAGCAGCAATAGTGATAATAAAATATTGACCATAGCACAAAACAGAAGCAAAATATTTATAATAGATGGCAGAAATGTCGATCATCTATTTACCAAACATTTACATATTATTTTTTCGAAATTACTACCAACTCTGAACAACATTTGCAGGGTTACAGTTTGAAAAGCATCTCTTATGAGTAATTTCATATCTTGGGTTTTATCGGGGGCACATTATAGACAATTCCTTTTATGTATCCCCATAAAAAGAAATCTGGTGGAGTTCGGAGATCTCGAGGGCCAATTTTAAAATCCGTCTCTCCCAATCCACCTGTTTCAACAGCTGACCTTTAAAAATTGTCGCACCTCGCGATGATAATGAAGAGGAGCTCCATCCAGTTGAAGCCACATAGTTCTTCCAATATTTAAAAGGACATCTTCTAATAACATTGGAAATTTAAAGGTCCTTTAAAAAAGTAAGGTTCAATTAAGTATGGACCCAGTATTCCTCCCCACATATTAACCGACCACCTATTCTGGTTTCTCATAACTCTGTATTCATGCGGACGTGAATCAGAGTATTAACGGAAGTTATGTCCATTCACGAAACCATTATTATGAAAAATACATTCATCACTAAATAACACATTATCAAAAAAGTGTTCATTTTCTGCTACTTTATGTAACACCTGCAAGCAGAATTCAGTTCGGTTGTCAAAATCATTTCCGTGAAGCTCTTGACAAAACTGGATTTTATAAGGATGAAATCTATAATTGTTAAGAATCCTTGAAACACTTGCTTGGCTAATGTTATTATTTTCAGATATATGATTCTGACTAATATTGGGATTTTCGATCACTGAACCAAGAACAGCAAAAACATTTTCTTCATCCTCAGTGACAGGTTTTCTTATAACAGGTTTTTTATAACTGACACTTCCACTTTCCTGAAACTAGTTTAATAGTCTCACAAAAATGGCTGGTTTCTTTCAAAAAACTTTTGAGCGTAGACCCGAGAAGCCAACAAACAATTTTAATAATATTCTCCAAGGACAAAAATCATATCAATACGTTCTTCTTTTCGATAAATATTCTATATTCTATTTTCAACTCGAATGTGTCGGATGTGTCGGCTCCGATAAGTATCGAGTTTTTAACGAGTAAAAGTGGGCTCTTTTTGTTGAAAATTGCACAGTTGTGAGTTTTCGGTACTCCCTCGTGATTGGTGTTTCTCTATTTCAATGATGGCATCAGAAACAATCTAAGTGACGTTGCTAAAAATAATAACCTAAAATGACTGTAGTTTGTGTTTTTTGTAAGGAGACAATAACATCTCGCAAAAAACTTTATTGCTGTGAATGTAAAAATGCATGCCATACGAGCTGTATCCACAAAACCGTCGATGTTGCCGGTTTGATTTCTGAAATTAGTGGTTTATCCTGGAAGTGCAATACTTGTGTTGAAAGATGTGTAACGATTGATCGGGATAACCTTAAACAACTGGTGAGTGATCATGTTCAATCGGCTCTTGAATCGCTTACAGCTGCTTTTGATGGTCTTAAGCACGACTTAATTGCTGTTGTCTCTAATAAACTATCTTTAATAGCTTCTTGCTCTGAAATACCTAAGTCACCTATCAACTATGCCTCAGTTACAAAGAATAATACCCAGCCTGCCATATTGGTTGTTCCTAAAAATCAGTTACAGACTTTTGAACAGACAAAACAAGATATTTCCGAACAAATTGATCCCGCTGAATCCAATCTACAGCTAGCAAGAATAAAACCTGCAAACAAAGGTTCAATTCTGGTTGGATGTAAAAATGCTGAAGATAACAGGAAGTTTAGAAAGTTAGCTGAGCAAAGACTGGCTGAATCTTATGAAGTACGAGAGCTTCGCGGAATTAACCCAAGAGTACGAATGGTTGGATTCTCTGAACTATATGATGAAGAAACTTTGTTGACAATTATAAAAAAGCTTAATCCCGAGGTCTTTTCAGATAATTCTTTATGCGAAATAATTAAAATATGTAAAACTAAGAGGAATGCCAAGGTTTTCCAGGCCGTGTTACAGATGGATAGAGTGACTTACGATGGACATTGAAAGTGGGGAATATTTTTGTGGGATATGATGCGTGTACGGTGTTTGACGGGGTTGATGTTAGTCGTTGCTATAATTGTAATGAATTTTATCACTCTTCTAAAAACTGTTCCAGGAACCCCTGCTGCCCTAGGTGTGGACTGGATCATCATGTTAAAGATTGTCAATCTAATGATTTAAATTGTTCCAACTGTGTTAAATATAATAGTAATAATCGTGGCAATCCTGTTAATACTAGTCATGCTGCGTGGGATATAAACCAATGCTTGGTTTATAAAACCGCATGTGAGAAACTTCGGGCCAATATTTTAACCCAATAGCCATTAACTTTCTTGTCGCCGCCCATCTCATCTCCCTCTATTTCAAATCCCTTCCTCCAATGTACACCGTCGGCCGATAAGATGCAGGTAGTGTCAAATCACAATTTTTCACTTTATTATCAAAATACTCGGGGACTCAGAACTAAAACTGTTGAATTGTTTAATAATGTATCGTGTTCTGTTCTCGATGTGATAGCGTTTACAGAAACTTGGTTGGATTCTTCAGTATATGATAATGAATTATTTTCTAGTAACTACAATGTGTATCGGGCAGACCGAAATGCTACAGAAACAAATAAGAAACGGGGTGGAGGTGTTTTATTGGCAGTCAATCAGCGTTTTCGCTCAACTCTAGTCAATATCCCTAAGAACAATCTCTGTCCGGAGATTGACTTGGTATGTGTAAAAATTTCTTTCGATTTTTCATCTATGTTTATCTTTATTGTTTATGTACCACCGCCTACAACATTAACTCTGTTAGAAAATTTATTTGAATCTTTCATTTCTTTTGAAAACTTGTTTGGCTCCAATATCTGTATTTTGGGTGATTTTAACATGCCTGGTTACGCGGAGTTTCTGGATGGGGACATGGAGGATGCCTCGGTTAATTTATTAAATAACTTTTTGAATTGTGTTAATTTATGTCAAAGTAATAGGATTAGAAACCATAACAACCGAATTTTGGATTTGGTTATGCATAATAATGAGCAGTGTAGCATCGAAAGAGCTTTGAATATACTTATTAATGAATCTGATTTCACTGAATGTGAAATAGTTAATGCTATAAAGAAGCTTAAACCTAAATTTACTACTGGTCCGGATTTAATCCCAGCTTTTCTAATACGAGACTGCAGATTCGTCCTAGCCAAACCACTTAAAATACTGTATAATAGGTGTTTAAAATTAAACAGTTTTCCTTCCATATGGAAATCTTCGAAGGTTTGTCCTGTTTTTAAGAAGGGGGATAGATCTGAAGTTTGTAATTACAGACCGGTGTCTATTATATGCAATTTTTCTAAAATATTTGAATTTTTACTTCATGATTCTATTTTTTCTTTAACTAAAAATTTAATTTCTCCATCTCAACATGGCTTCTTTAAGGGTAGGTCGACGACAACTAATCTCATGATTATGACTCAGGATATAGCTGAGGCTATTGATCATGGTTGTCAGATGGATGTTGTTTATTTGGACTTCACAAAGGCATTTGATCGTTTGGACCATTCCATCTTACTTAAGAAATTGTCGTCATTTGGATTTTCAAATTCACTAATAAAGTTATTTAAATCATATCTTCATAATCGTATTCAGTATGTTGAAATTCGCGGTTCTCGCTCAGTGAAATATATTTCAAGTTCTGGTGTGCCGCAGGGATCAGTACTGGGACCTTTATTTTTTAATATTTTTATTAATGACATTGTTTCTGTTGTTGATACAGATATTTTATTATATGCCGATGATATTAAGCTATATAAGAGAATAAATTGCTTACAGGACTGTATAGAGCTTCAATCGAACCTGGAACATGTTAGCAATTGGTGTTCCGAAAATTATCTGCAGCTCAACGTGGAGAAGTGTAGTGTTATGACTTTTACTTCGAAATTTTCTTCATTTCGGTATGAATATACGTTGAATACCGTGCTACTCTCGCGGGCAGATCTTTTTAAAGATCTCGGAGTCACTTATGATCCCAAGCTTTCATTTTCCTCTCATATGAATAATATTGTTTCTGAGGCCTCAAGGGTTTTTGGGTTTATCTTGCGTTGTACTCGCGATTTTAATAACACTGACGTCATCAAATTACTGTATTTCTCGTATGTGCGGTCTAAACTAGAATACGCATCAGTTGTGTGGTCCCCAGGCTACAATACTCACATCAATACTCTGGAGAGGGTACAAAGAAGGTTTTTGAAATACCTCAATCTTAAGAGCTTTGGGGTTTATCCTACGCAGGGTTTTTCACATGAACTAATGCTTCAGAAATTCAACTTTTCATCTTTAAAGGTACGGCGAGATTTTTTCTTTCAAACAATTCTTTATAAGATACTTAACAATTTTATTGACTGTCCTAATATTTTAGCTAGGATAAACTTAAGTATCCCTCGTATAAATTGCCGAAATTTTAACGTATTTTATCTCAGAACTCCTAGAACTAACGTGCTCAAATTTTCGCCTCTATATTCCATGTGCGACATTTATAACAAGAGTAATAGCTTTGACATATTCAGCTCATCTCTAGGAACTGTCTGCCGGATTTTGGCACATTGACCTTGGCATTTCTTTTTTTTTTTCTCTTTTTCTCATCCTGGATATCATAGCATTATATTATACATTTAGTGTTAGAATTAATTATTTTAGTTGAATTTTTTTTAATTTGTATTTAAATTGATATATATTTTTGTCATTTGGTTCTAATTTAAAATTTTTCGTTTACGTATTATTTGTGTAATCACTGCCTTGTAGTTGGGTCTCAAGACCTGTAGGGCAGTTATTGTAAATAAATAAATAAATAAATAAATAAATAAATCTTCATTTTGACGAAGCAATAACACAACAATATTGAAATAATTTAATTCAATAAATGAAGTTTCACAGTTACAAAAAATAATACCGCTATTATAGCGACAGGCTTTGCAGACTAAACTGACAGATTAAATGAATTATCTGACGTTTCGGAATGCCATCTATTCAAAAAACACAAAATGTTACAGAATACAATCATTTGGCGTATTCTGTGAATTCGGAAAGACTTAGCTATAGAATACCCTTATACCATTCGATAGGTATATAAAAGGTACATTTTCTGGTAAGGTACAAAGTATAGCGTTCTATCTAAATTATTCAAGTGATAGCCACTTAAAGTTCTTATTTGATTAGTTTCAATTTTTGGACACCCTATATAATATAGCAAGTTTGTTATAATTGGGATATAGAATATGATTTATTGTTACACTTCACTGTGAATTTCTTTTTAAAATAGGCACTTATTTTGATCGGAGAAGCCAAAAAGCAATAATGTACAGGAGGATGTATTTAAAAAGGCACAACTTTGATACTTTCAGAGCTTTTGTGACACCCTGTATAATATGAAAATAATTTTAAAAAGTAACTATATTAGACCTTCATATATTCCAAAAGTAAAACTTTTTAAAAGTCACGTATGAATAACCCTGTATTTATTGATTTACATGTCAAAAGATAGTTGGCTAATTTTTAGTAGCACTTAAGATGACTAAACTAATCCAGATCGCTCATCTAAGACTTTTATATAAAAATTTTACACGTCATACAAGAAATTTGTTTCCTCATTTTTTTTTTAAATAATGTGCTACCTTAAATTTCATTATATCTGTTATTGTTTTCAAACATCCTGTAGATGTGTTTAATAGATTCGTACTAAAAAAATTTTTTTTATTATTACTTATAAGCAATAAATTAAAAGTAAGAAAGATGTTTTCTTACCTTTTTAAATAAAAAAAAAAACGAAAACTTTAAAGTTTCTGTCAGCGATATTAATAGAATTAAAAACAGTGTAAAATAGCTAAATATTATTTTAAACATAAATTGAAATTCTAAAAATTAGGACAAATTTAAGATAGCTTACGAGAGACCAGTAAGTTGATTTTCCTAAAAATAATTGATGAACATTACCAATACTTTAGTCGATGACTATAAGAATTTTAAATTTAAGAAATCAATTATGAAAGATATTTTTGTAAAATTCTTACCTTGCACGTGATTCATATCAGCTCTTCTTTGTAGGTGTCTACCATTATATCTCTGCTGGGGATTTGCTATACCCAACCTATGATCAGGATTTATACCGCCATTAAAACTTTCCTGCCCTTGAATTGTATCCCAAACATTTGGAACTCTTACACTTTCAACACTAACACAGAAACAAGTCCAAGCACTTAAGATCACTAAACACTCCACACTCTTCATTTTCGTGTTTTATTTATAAGTTCAATAGTTTTTAAATGCGAGATCTTCGCTATATCATTTTCACTTTGCATATGCTTTACATTTAGGAATAAATACCATCGGGGTAAGTAACACAAGGTTAACTTCCTGCTGTTACATACGTTCAGTTTTATTGTTATTTTACTTCTGGTTCTTAAAGAGAGAAATGTAATTGAAAAAAAATGTATTCATTATTTTGGCGGAGGTATTTTAATATATGTATAAACTGCTGATAAAATGAAGTTTTCTACCTCCGAAAGATTTATATTAAATTTACATGTCTTTATAACTTCAAGGCTCTTAACAAAGGTAAGGAGAATAAGGATCTATTGATTTTAAAGTTATCCTGGAAAAGTTAAATTATCAGATTTTCATTTTTATTTCTGTAAGATTTTAAATAAATACCGTATAAAGTAAAAGAAAATCCCGAGAATTTTCTCGAATGAGAGAACTAAAGGAACATATAATTTACAATAAAATTTAAATTTTCTTTATGATTTCCCTGAAATGTTCTAGCGTGACAATTTCCTTGTTCCTATATTTCGCAGAAGCATTTCCCAAGGACATTATAAAATAAAATCTAGATTCCTGCCAGGAATCATAATTAATCTTAATTTCCTCATTCACGAAAGCTCTTAGTTTTAGCTATAAAATGTATGAAAGAGTATTTTAAAACGTCTCTTTTGTTCAATTAAGTCAAAAAGATTTATATTGAAAGGTATTAAGCAAATTAAAGTATTAATAAATAGTCGGGGGCCCAATGGGTTTTCGTAGCTAACGAAAAGACATGGCTAGAGTTTTTCGTATGTATGTTGGACCCCTGATTATCAATATCGAGGTTGGATTTATGAAAAATAATCGGGTAGTTTGATATAAACAAAAAAAGTGTCAGTAATTAAAAAAAAGGTTTTGTTAAATGAAAAATATTTTCTTGTTTCTCGGCTGATTCTAAGCAAAAAGCATTTTTTGTGATTTTTCCGATAGTTTTCGAGTTAAAAATTTTTAAACATTGGAAGGATGGCTTTTTTGCCAATTTCAACATGAATAACTTTTGATTAAATAAATATTTTTAAATTCTTCTCTCAGCAATTGATAGTTCAAGTTAAGAAGTACAAGCTAAGATTAATCGCAGTCCAAAAAGGTAATGTTTTTATTACATTTTAATCCTATAAATAAATAACGTACGCGCCGCCGTGTATGAAAAGAAGTGGAAATCTACATACAGACGCTAACCTCGTGCACATAACAATTTTATGCGAGCTGTGCACTTCTAAAAAGATGCAATAAAAACGATTTGACCGCCCACGGAAGTGATACCAAGATGAAACTTTTTCTAATCGATACATTGAGTTGTTGCAAACAAAAAATTCTTTTTCGTACCTATGGTCCAACAAAAAACTTGCAAAATTGCAAAAAATTTAAAAATTTGATACCGAAACTATTTCGGACAAAAATAAACATTTTTTTACTTTTGCAATTTTTTTCAAAAAACGCTTCGTTTTCCAGCTACGAGCGATTTATAGACCGGCGAAGACTTCTGATTACGTATAAACCTTCAGAATGATAATAAGAATAATAAAGTATCATATGTCCACAAGTTAGTGGACTCTTCCACACTACATCGAGCAATATGCGAGGCAGACGTTTCAACGCCGCTACAGTTGAGAGAACAAGATATTACTTCTCACCACCAAATAGACCAAGAGAAGTTACAAACCTGGCTTCAGAAGCCCCTTCATGGACGGCATCCAAATGAGGTCAATCAGGACAATGTCGACAACTCAGCGTCGAACTACTGGTTGATTTCAGGACAGATGTTTCCGGAAACGGAGGGCTTCTTGTTGGCTATCCAAGACCAGGTTATTCCGACGAAGAACTATCGAAAGTTCATCATTAGAGATCCCTCAATAGAGAATGACCAGTGCAGATATGGCTGTCGAACATCGGAGACAGTCCAGCACATAACTGGAGGATGCCAAGCGTTTGCCGAAACCGAGTATAAGGAAAGACACGACTCAGCCGCTAAGATACTCCACCAAGAGTTAGCAGAAAAGTTGAACCTATTACAGGTAGGAAAAGTGCCCTATTACAAATACAATCCAGAGCCTATTCTTGAAAACAACCAGTTCAAGTTATATTGGGACCGAACGGTTCTGACGGATCAAACAGTTGCTCATAATAGACCAGATATTATACTAATAGATAAAATTTCTAGGCCAACTACACTAATCGACATCGCTGTACCTAACAACAACAACCTAAGACCAAAATACAACGAGAAGATCGCCAAATACAGAGATCTGGAGGTGCAAATCCGAAGACAATGGGCAATGAACAGCGTCCAAACGATTCCCATAATACTCTCAACAACTGGAGTGATACCAAAGAACCTCCTGCAGAATATCAAGGGACTGGATCTTAGTGAGCATCTGTATAAGCCGATGCAGAAAGCAATTCTCCTAGCAACCGCGCGAACCGTCCGAAAGTTCATGGGAAATACAGCAGACCACGTCACCTAGGACCCGATAACATGGAAAGGGTTCCCACAGAGCTTCATACTTCTGGTACCTTTGTGTACCTAGTATGAGTGAATATTCCCTGGAGGGAGTGCGAAGCCGTCTGGCTTGTAAATCATGATAATAATAATAATAAAGTATCTTATGTCTCATTTTTTTTTTGGGGGGGGGGAAGTTCTTTATTTAACAATTAAAATATGAAAAAAACAGTTTTTTCGAGTTCTAGAAAACGCTATGGTCCAGAGTTTCAAACAAAAGTTGTACGAATTGAAAATACCTATAAAATGAGCTAAAGTTCATCCGAATCGGATAATTTGTTCTTTAGTTATTGGAAAAAAAAACTACAAAAATGGCTGTTTCTTCAATTGTTTATAAGCAATAGAAAAATATGTTACATTAACTTTATACTGCAACTAAAGGAGCCTCTTATTGTATACAACAAATGTGCAAAATTTCAAATAAAAATATTTAATCGTTTTTTGCACAATGAATTTGTTTATAACTTGTATATGTTTCTATTTATTGTTTATACTCAGCGATCTAGAGGTGGTGTAGCGGTCTACGAGTACGCAAAATTCCAGACTTATGCTAACAATAACAAAAAAGGACGAAATGAATTGTTGATCTTAAATTGTTGACACAGATAAACAAAATTGGGGTTCACTGCTTCGTTATAAACAAATAGACTAACTCTTCGACAATTGTTGATATCGAAATGCCGATAAGTTGACGCGATAGCTGAGATTTTAACGAACGAACATTTGAAAAGAAGAATTGTGTACGACCACTAGAAGCTGAGATAGAGTTTTTTTTTCAAAAAATCTCTGGGGAGTTGTGTATTAACATTAAGGGATTATTTAAGTAGGAACTCATAGGGAGATGGTTAAACTATTGTATATAGTTCCAAATTGCACCTACTCCGAGAGTCAGAAAGTGAGCAGTGGAGGGGGCGTTCTTTCAGCCTGTGGTCCGCGGAAAAAAAAGGTGACTAGGTCGCTTCAAACTCGACCAATGGATTATATGTTTTTGTAATTAAATTATTGTTAAACATAGCAATAAACAAATTGTTGCACTTTTATACATTTTATGCATAATTATAATTTTACCGCACTTACGTGCTTTTCAAACTGCGAAAAAATTGTTACAGTGGTCAACAGTATAATATTAATCAGAAACATAGATTGATTTTTAATGTACCATTAATATTTATCGAGATATAGTATGAAACAAATTGCAAATTTTGTTGACAGCATTATTTTTTGTCGAGATGCAGAATAAATTACATTGGACGATTATATTGTATCCAATCGAGAATTATTGTAATATTACTTTCATAGATGATGAAAGTAATAGGAAAGAAAATAATTATGATTATGATAGTAATGATTATGTCAATGATGAGAGTGGTGGTGATGATGAGAGTAATAATAATGATAACGATGAGAGTGATAATGATGATGGTAATTGTAATGATAATAATAAAACCGATAAAGGTTTCGAAAATGAGTGTCCATAAATAAATATTTTGAATAGATTTAAGCAAAAATAATGTATGTTAGCAAATAATTTTGTATGTGAAAAATATTCGTTCACTAAAATAAACAAAAAAGTTAACATTTTAACATTAATTTGAACAGCACGTACAACAATTTGTTTATTGCTATGTTTAATAATAATTTGCCTACAAAAACGTATCATTCATTATCCATATCTCGCCGAGAAATCAAATTAAAAAAAAAAAGATCCTACGACCAATATTCGCCGAGATAATCCAAATTTTTCCGGCGAAACGAACGTGAAGCGTCCGAGTCAAGTTTTTAGAGCGCCGCAGGCTGAAAGAACGCCCCCCTTGACTACTCACTTTATGACTCTTGGAGTAGGTGCAACTTTAAACTATTGCAACATCAACAATTTTGAAATCATTGAATCTAAGATTGTTGCATATAATAGTTTAACCATCTCCCTATGAATTCCTACTTAAATAATCCTTTAATAATAAACAACGCAGCAGCGATTTCTTTAAAAAAAAATTCTATCTTGGCTTCTAGTGGTCGTAAAGAATTTGTTTTTTTTTCAAAATATGCGCCAAAATCTCACCTATCAGGTCCACTCATCGACATTTCAATATCAACAATTGTCGAAGAGTAATTCTATTTCTTTATAACGGAAAGACCAACCACAACTTTGTTTATCCATTTCAACAATTTAAAATCGACAATTAATTTGGTTCTTTTTTGTTATTGTTAGTATAAGTCTCGAGCTTTCATTTCTGCATCCGCAGACCACTGTACGATCTCTAGATCGCTGAGAATAAACAATCAAAAAAACATAAAATGTTATAAACAAATTTCCTGTATAAATAATTATTGAATATTTTTACTTGAAATTGTGCAATGTTTTATGCAACAAGAAGCTTCTTTTGCTATAGTATAAAGTTAATGCAATATATTTTTCTATTGTTTATTAGCAATTGAAGAAACAGCCATTTTATCAGGTTTTTTGCAATAACTAACAAACAAGTTATCCGATTTAGATGAGCTTCAGCTCATTTAATAAGTATTTTTAAAGTGCGCAACTTTTGTTTTAAACTTGTTTACTGAAAAACAATAGGTTTTCCTAGAACTCGAAAAAACTGTTTCTTCACATCTTAATTGTTAAATAAAAACTTATATCCACAAAAGAAAATAAGACATAAGATATTACATAATTGCTATTATTATTCTGAAGGCCTCTACGTAGTCAGGAGCCTACCAACAATACATTCTTTCCTAATGCTAATTCCGCTGGCCTGTTAAGGTCGAAAAATAACCAAAAAACGCAATTTTGAAATATTTTTTTCTCGATTTTTACTTAAGCTTTTTGAGTTTTTCTTCTTCGAAGCTACTCGAAGAGAGCTATGTTTTCATGCTATATTTTTTTGGTACTGACAACTTTTTTCCTTCCTGTAAGATTTTCGATCAAAAACGCGTAAAATTCACCGATTCACCATGTCTAGTCTAGGAGCCACAGGGAGGTTCTTTTAATGGTCACCAATCGAGATCCGGTAACTCACCAAAACTTTGTTCATATATTTTGAATCGCTAATTACGAATCACGTTGTTGACTTTCCTTTAGCTAGCTTAGCTTTAACTATAATAATCTTTTAATTATACGAGAAAATATATTACAACACTATTTGTATCAATCGGCCACGGCACCTGTCTGTGGGGTGAACAGTCGGAAAACAAAATATCGATTTGTGAAATACAAACTGTGTTCTTTTTAAGTTATGGTAATAGCATATAATTACCTGAGTTTACGAATACAAACCTTACATTCAGTGAAATATAAGATTAATGTTCTTGCAGACTTGCATGTCATAATAACTATTTAACTACACAAAGAAATACTTTTGTACTAGAATATAAACTGTATTGTGGTTCAATTATTTTAAAGGAGATACGACCATGAAAATGTTACTAAAATTTATTTGTTCCTGCAGTGGAAAGTTGCCCTGTAGAGATAAAGACATTTGTTCTTATTCATCGTAAAGCTTCAAATGTTGCGATCTGTGCTGTTGTTCTGTAAAACGTCAGAATACAGAAATACAAATTGACGATACGATAAGGACTGATTCGGAGAGTGAAAATTGATTATTCATTTAATAGTTATTATAGTTATAAAAGTTTATATTTAAATATAAATGATTTTTTTTGTATAAATAAATAGCTTTTATTATATGCATTTCTTATATAAACATTGAATTTGAGGTTTGTATTCATAACATTAGATAATTATACGACATTACCATTAGTTAAAAACTATACAGCTGTTATATTAGTAGATTGCGAATCGATATGTTGTCTACCGGCTACTCATCTTACAGAAAGGTTAATTATTCAACGCGATGATGATTTCCTGTAAAATGCGTCTAAAGGCGAGTTTCCGGAAAACTTAGGAAACATTTTCATTTCTGAATTTTAAAACATATATGTTCATTATTTTTAAAAGTAAAGTTCTGACAGATTTTTTCGCAAAATGCACTGTTTCTCGTTAACAAATCTTGGAATTCAAAAAAAAAGGTTAACGATATTTTAACGAGAAAATCATACATTTTCCGAGAAGATGTGTTATAGCTTTTACTATTAAAATTGTACCAAGAATTGAAATGAAATTTTTTTGGAGCTCAAAAGTAAAAATGTTTCACCAATTTTCAGGAAAATCGCCCTTAGACGCATTTTCCAGAAAATCACCCACGAAATTCGTAATCAGCGGTTCAAAATATGCGACAAAAGCTGTGGTGAGTAATCTCAATTGGCGGCTACCATCAACAAGACTTCTCTACAGCTCCTACACTAAATGTAGTGAAACGGTGAATTTGAATTTTTGATCGAAAAACTTACAAAAAGGAAAAAGTTACCAGGATAAAAAAATATAGCATGAAAATTTAACTTTCGGCGAGTAATCTGGAATAAAAAATATTTAATAAGTTTCCGTAGAAACCGAGAGAAAAATATTTCAAAATGGCGTTCCTCGGTTATTTTTCGTCCTTAAATTACTCTTGTTTCGAAAACAAAGAGTTTTTCGAAAAAAATGCAAGAGTAAAAAATTGTTTATTTTTGCCCAAAATATATGATAAATATTTTTAAATTTTTTGCAATTTGCAAGTTTTTTGTTAATAACAAATTATTATTCAGCCGTACGAAAAAATGCCATCAAGGTTTTTTGTTCGTAACAACATGAATCAGAAAAGGTGTCATCCTAGGACTCCTCCGTGGACGATCAACCCTTTTTTTCATCTTTATAGGGATACAACACATTTTATTACATTTAATATTTCATATATATATATATATATATATATATATATATATATATGTGTGTGTGTGTGTTGTATCGTAGGTTTTCAATCCGTTCGTCAACAGAAATATCTTCACGACGTTTCTCCAACATCTCCGCTAGCATTTTCAAGTGATGCTTCCTCGACGGCTGCTCGATTTAGAATTCTAAGTCGAGCAGCCGTCGAGGAAGCATCACTTGAAAATGCCAGCTGCCAACGTCGCGAAGATATTTCTACTGACGAACGGATTGAAAACCGGGAAAGCGCCAATGCAGTAACCGTAAGGAACTTCACTTATTCTAACTTTTGCATGTGTCGGTGTGCAGTTTTAGTTTTTTTAACTTTAATGTTATCCATATATTTTCTTTCATACGATATAAGCCATTGATCGTGATATTTGATTTTCAAAGTTATTAAACTTCCTGGTAGAAAAATTAATACAGTTTTGTAGTAAATATGATTTTTAGATAACCGGGAAGCTGTACATAATTAATTTTTCAGCATGGGTACATCATTTTACTGATGTATTTGACAATTTCCCTTGTACGATGTTTTCTCGCAAATAATACATTTGTTAATATCTATCACATAACTATTAAAACGCCTCGTTAATAATTACGTTGATACTGATTCTTGACTAACCTTAACTTTTTTACATTCCTCAATGTTGTCTTTACTTAGATCACTAATGTAATGGTATTTAAAAAAACTTAAGCTTAGTGAAGAAACAAATGTATAATTTGCGAGAAAACTTCGTGCAAAGGAAATTCTCAACTACATGAGATGGAATCATGAACACGTGCTGAAAAATGATGTACAGCTTCCCGATTATTTAAAAATCACATTTACTACAAAACTGTACTAATTTATTTTTGAGAGATTTTATTAGCTCAATGTTTCACACATATATGAAAAAAAATCTATAGCAAGTAATAAAATTTAAAATTTTGAAACATTACATTTATATTAATCCAGTCTGTAATTCTCGACCTGAACTATCAACTGATGGAAGCAGACTGTGAAAATATTTCTTTAATCAAAAATTATTCATGTTGAAAAGAGAGAAAAATGCCATTTTACAAATGTGTAATGATTTTTTACCCAAAATCACACTTTTTGCTCAGAATCGGTCGAGGAACAATTTTTTTAAAAACTATTAGCAATTTTTTTGTTTATAACACACTTCCTGACGATTTTTCGGGAACCCACCCTCGATATTTATAATCAGGAGGTCCAAATACAAAATGATTTGATGGCCTCATATTTATTCATCGGCTACGAAAACCCACAAAGGTCCCAGACTAAATACTTTAAACACGTTTTAAACCCTTTTTAAAGTCTTATATAAAATATCTCCGATAAATAAATCTATATACTTGTGAATGGTAAAATATGAAATATTAAACTTGAAACAGATCCTTTCTGCTTAACCCGCATGTAGACTTTATTTCGTCAGCAGCTTATATATTCAACACGCGAAAAATATTCAATGAACCTATCCGCTACTGAGGTAAATTTTTAAAATTCATTTCTTGGCGGATGCCAGATGTTACATCGACATCGCCTTGAACTTGACATCTTGCAATTTCTCTTTAGTTTTCAGTTTTAAATGCAGTCAGTATTTTAATTACATTACGAACCTATCAACTTTGAATACATGATTTTATGGTTATATTTTGTATGGCTTTATTTTAAAAGTTCACTTGCCGTCCATATACACCCAGTTATTATCAACCTACTTTTATTTTAAGCTGGTTATGGGTATATCTACATGACCCTCTTCTTAAGCAGATAATTAAATTTTTATTAAAAATTGAAGTTGTACTATACCTTATCATTAGTAATGTTTGGTTGGAATTATTTTATGGTTTTATGACTATTTTTAAACATTCTATACGTCATTACTAAATTATAAAACAGTTATCTAGATATATATGAAATTAAGTAAAAAATGGCGCCAAATGTAATTTTCTTCTACAAATCTTTATATTCTAAGTTAAATAACATTATGTGGCTTGGCATTTATGGAAGACAAGAATGTGACAGCTACTACAATGATGTAACATTTAAATCACACTAAATTTTAAGAAATAATATTGTATCAAATATTGGACAGAAATTAGTTACATGCACTACGGTCAAGTCTGAACATAATTAGCGGATATCACATTTTTATTGAGCGTAATTTCCAAGTCCTATAATGTTTTTAACCTAAATGTAGAATCTGATTGGTATATTTTAAACTTGGTCCCATATGGGATGTACCACATTTCTTTATTTTTTGGTACACAAAACATCATAACAAATTCCATACTTCCAGAGCTGTGGAAAGTTCCTTTGATTTTACTTGATTAGTGAGTGAGTTAAATGTAACTCTGCATCTAATTAACCTAGGACTTTGAAAGTTTGAAACATGAAATTTAAAGGTTAAATCTAATTGGCCATGTTCCCTGATAAAAATTTAAATTTTTTATTCTTCACTGCAAAAATATACTATATTATAAGATCAAAAAGATTACCATCTATTTCGTCACCTTATAATTTTAATGTTTATTTACAAGTAACTGGAACTTTGAGAATAATAAAATATAAGGTATAAAAAAATATGTTATTTTCAATTTTATTATCTACATAGTCACTATCATATCATAGAAAGAAATGTTAAAATGAAAAAAGTTAAGTAAGTGGAGTAGATCTAAGTAGAGAGTTAGAGAAATGTCTGTTTTTTAG
Organism: Diaprepes abbreviatus; assembly: GCA_034092305.1. Lineage (NCBI taxonomy): Eukaryota > Metazoa > Arthropoda > Insecta > Coleoptera > Curculionidae > Diaprepes > Diaprepes abbreviatus. The sequence continues at coordinate 507,639 of JASJET010000379.1, read as the reverse complement.
GTAATAATACTAAAATTTAAAATACTATTTTTTTATACCAATTTTAATTACTTAATCCCCAATCTTTAGTGGAATACATCCATAAAATACTTTTAACACAAATCAGGTGAAATATCTAAAAGTAAAATATTAGGAGACGACGATCCAAAGAAGAACTGAGAGAAACCAAAAAGCGACATCAAAAGGACAGAAATGAGAAGCATTTGAAAAAAAAATAACGAAAAGCAACAAGAAAAATACCATATTTGCATGAAGATATTAAGGTGAAATGTAAATAAAAAGGAATTAATTTTTCAGTATATAACAAGCCTAAAATAAATACAAAAAAATACTTAATGAAACACATGCATTAGTTAGGAAAGTTAAAAACGTACTTGCTATAATATTTCTTCGTTCCGAACGAAGAAGTAAGAAGACGCACAAAAGTGGAGGATGTGATAAAACGCATTGCTACTTTGAAATGGACCTGGGTAGGATACGTCGCTAGACAAGACTATACAAGATGGATAAAACATATATTGCAATAGAGACCTAGGTCGTCTAAAAGAAGTATCGGAAGACCCCCAAAATGATGGATAGACGACATAAAGAAAAAAGCAGGTAGAAATTGTGTAGTCATTTGCTGAAAATAGGTTCAAATAGAGGAGACTAGAGGAGCCATATGTCTAGGAGTGGACCAAATTGGACTGCTAGAGAGAGAGAGAGAGAGAAAGAGATAGCTACAATATATCGGTCTTTGTAAAATTTTCCTTAGTTAAGTTTACCCTTGTTTTCTCTTATTTAGAATACTTCCAAGTTTATGGGCCAATGTTTACATGGAGAAGCTTTATCTAAAATTAAAACTAGAATTTTACATGAACATGAGTTCGCTGAGGCTTGAGATACAGGGTATTGAAGATATAATTTTTTTTTTGAAATTACTTAATAAATTTTTAGGTGATATAAGAAATATTCGGTGTGCTTAATATATTTATGAAGTAGAATGTTTTGGATATAAACATTAAATTATAACTACACCAGGGACGTACCTAAAGGTTCACAAATTATTGTTTATTGAGTAAAAATATGTACGCTACTGACTTTTTTCCTTCTTAACGTCTAAACATATAAAATGTCTTTCAAAAAGTACCCCTTTAAGGGATAAATTAAATTATGTTAAAGTATGCAGAAATTAAAAATTTGAATTGTTTCAGTACATCACTAAAAGAAATAATCTTTATGGTTGTTGCTAATTACAATTACAAGAAATGATGAAAGTGACCACATCTTGCTCGAATACAAGCATTTAATCTTCTTCTAAGGGTTCCATTTACATTCTGAAAAAGTTTTTCATCTTGCTTTTTTATTCTTAAAACCCTCGTGAGCTCTACAATGCGAATTTGTCTCGATCATAGACCCGAACACTACAGTGTTAATTACATAAATTATTTTTTTTATCTTCAAAAAGTTGCACTACGAAGTAAAAAATAAGTTAGAACACATTATAATTCTACGAGAATTGTTATTTTTAACCTACTTCATATCTATATAATTATTATATTGTTTACATAGCTGTCAATCTGTATTCCATTTCTTTTTGCATTCTTTTGTGTAGTTTGCAGGTATATTCTATAAATGTTAAATCGGCCCCGACCTAAAAAACTGCCAAGTAGATCTACGTTTATTTAAGTGCAATATAAAATAGTTTCTAATTTATTTTTTATCTTTTAGTGCAATTTTATGAAGTTTTTGTTAAATAATTTATCAGTAACCTTAAAAATAATATTACACAATAAACGACACATATTTAAAATAAAGTGACTAAGGTGAAAAAGCGACGGCACAATGGGACACAAATAAATTTGCTAACCAACAGTTTTGCTCCCATGTTTTTCAATTTTCAGTCTATTAACGGTAAAACTATCGTGAAAATATTTTAACTGAACATTCTTATCAGAAAATCTTACAACATGCTGAAAACCTTACTGGTATTAAAAGTTAAGCGCAAAAAAATTCGCTCAACAATTTCTTTTTAAATTTTTAACTGCTTTTTATAAGCCAACCATAGAAATATTTTTACGAAATCCCTGTAGTACCCTTTATAATATATTTTAACTATATCAAAATAACTCACTCCTATTAAAATTATAAGCAGATTAAGTTAATTCAAAAGATCATTAACCAACAAATTCCTTCAGTGTTTAATCCTCTTGCAGTAAATCTTTCCAGAAAAAATTTTTACGAACATACTTCGAAGCACCTCTTAGAATATGCAAGAAATTTCCCTCAAATATCTCGCTCCGATCAGAAGTTATGTGCGATAAAGTCAGTTAAAAAACTCGTTATCCAACAACTCTTTTCAGTTGTTTATCGCCTTGAAATATACCTATATTACAAATGAATCGGTTATTACACCCTAAGTCATTTTTTTGCAGCTTTTCAGGAAATAAAAAACATCTAGTGAATATATAAACTTTATACCCGTTAAATAAAGGTTTTAAAAAGATATATTAGGTACATATACGTGTATTTTCGGATATAAAATAATTTTAAATATTGGTACTTTCAAAAAATTTATTTATGAAAATTCTGACTTAATGGATTTTACTCAAAAAAACTTTTAAGTAACAAAATATTATAAAGTATTTTATATTAATTTTTTCCAACTTCTTTCGTCTTTCGCTCTTCTGTGTTCTTAAAGTTAATTATTTCTTCGTAAAGTGACTTATATTTTTCTGGAATCTACTATAATAATGTTTTTAAGTGTTGTATTTTTCTTGTAAATAATGAAAGATTTTTTGCATAAGCATCAGCTACTGGAAACATCACCTCAGTATTTTTAACGTTTTGCTTGTGCCAAAGAAAAAGAGTACAAGATTCAACTATTTACGAATTTCGACGCTTTAATATAGCTTACTTTAGAAAAGTCGTGAACGATGTAGTGAAATTTAGAAATGGAAAATGTTACTTTTGCTTCTCTGCTTAAGTTCTTCATTTCATCTGATACATTGTATTTTTTATAATATACAGGCCACCAATTTTTAAAGTTCAAAATTTCATCGGTCTTTATTTCGTGAACAATAAAATGTTCTTTTAAACCTGCGCTTATAATAACTGCGGTATACTGATCGTAAATTATACATCCAATCTCGCTTTTTAGACCTTTCTTTATAATACCAAAATTTTTATCACAGAGCAGAAATGAATGGGTACGTATTGGAAAAAAAGGCTCTTTTTAATGCGACCATTCTCAACTAGGGCCATACAAAATTGAACAGCATAGTGGTTCTTGTTCTGCCCTGGACAATTGTCTAAAAATAAACGGAATTGTGAAACATTCCTGGGTATATAATTTCGAATCAAATTCTTCAAAATGAGCATACTTCGTTGAGTTCTTTTGACTGCTGTATTTTCAGTATAAACATAATAGAACGACTTGTCGGTTTTCATGTCATATATACCAAATACCAATACTATCAACTGTGTTAAATCAAACAAATCTTGTACAGGAATGAACTGCAGCTGTGAATTTTGCATGTAATCAAATGCCAGTGGCCCTAAGTCGTCACGCTGTTTACATTCTCCTGCTTAGGTGCGGATCCAAGGGTGGAGAGGAGGGCGGTGGGGGGGATCGATAACTTGCTTTCGCTTGCATACTATACTTTTGGAAAATCACCGCCGCCCCCACCCAAAGAGAGAGGCTGGATCCGCCCCTACTCCTGCTAAAGACCTTAAAACATTATAAAATTTTTTAGCACTCCTCTCATGAACGATCTTTTCAGCGACAGCAGCTTTTTTTGTAGCATCCTCCAATATAGTGCTCTTTATTTTCAATGTATATTATTCACACTTATTGTAGATATATACTTGTGGGCGTCCAAAATGTAGGTTGAAATTTGAATCAAAGAATTTCAGAAAATAGTGGTCAGTAACTTTCACATCGGGGTTTTTATTATAAAACATGTCATGCATAATCTTCACATTTAAATGGGTGTTCAAGTACTGGTATTCATTTCCCGAGTAGTAAGAGTACTTAACAGAGTACGAATTAATGTGGCTTCTTATTAAATTCATGATGTCATTGGCGATCGCATTGCCTTTGAGATGCTTTTCACATTTATCTATAGGAGTTTTATTACTTACTAGTAAAGCCTTAATCCGTTTTACTCTATCAATCGATACAGTATGTACACTACAAAACGTACTCTGTCATATTTTAACTCTTCGGGATTCAGCACTAACGAAATGCCAATATGATCTCTTCCGATCTTTGCCTTCATCTTTTCGTATACGTTTTTGATGAACATTTTTCACTTCTATTAATCCCTGAAGATAGATATCCTGCTCATCTTTTTTTTCCATGTTATAAAAATATTCAAAAATATTCATTCTCATATTTTTATTTCATATAAATCAGTATCTCTCTCTCTCTAGCAGCCAATTTGGTCCACTCTTCTCTAGTCCCTTCCATTCCAACCAATTTCCTCAATCCGGTGCCAGTTTCTACCTGATTTCCTTTTTATGTCTTCTCTCATCTTTTTGGGGGTCTTCCGATAATTCTTTTTAACGATCTAGGTCTCCATTGCAATATATGTTTTGTCCATCTTGTAGAGTCTTGCCTAGCAACGTGTCCTACCCGGGTCCATTTCAACGTAGCAATGCGTTTTATCACATCCTCCACTTTCGTGGGTCTTCTTACTTCTTCGTTTCTTATTTGGTCACGTAGTGATATTCCCAGTAAGATTTTTTTTTGCTTGCTGTGTAGTATACAGTTTATTGGCTGCTTTAACTGTTAATGTGGTTGGTTATCCTCATTCAATAGGTCATTACTGGGAGAACACGCGAGTCAAATACTCTTCTTTTCAAATTTAAGGGAATATCGGGGTTTTCAAGAGCGTATCCCAATCTTTCAATGGCTGCCCATGACAGTCTAATTCTTCTATTTATTTCCGCTTCTTGGTTTTCTCTCCCAAATCTAATTAGATGGCCTAAATACATATATTCCTCAACTCTTTGTATTTCGTTGTTTCCTACATTACGAGGCGTATCTTCTGGATACATTATTTTGGTTTTTGCTAAGTTTATGTGTAATCCAACTTTCTCTGAAGCATTTTTCAGATCAGAGAGCATTTCCTGAAACTTGCCTAAATCGTCACTTATTGATACCACGTCATCCGCGAAACATAAATGGTTGAGATATCTACCATCGATGCTAATGCCCTTATGTTCCCAGTTTCATTGCTTAAAAATATCTGTGTCAAGGTAAAGAGTTTAGGAGAAATCGTATTTCCTTAGCGCACCCCTCGATCAATTTTTATCTTCTGTGTTTCTAGGTCCTCTGTTATTTTTACTTGCAGTGTGGCCTTATCGTAAATATATTTCAGAAGATTTCTGTATCAGAAGTCAATCCTTGCATTGTTCATTGCTTGAAATATAGCCCGTATCTCGACAGAGTCAAAAGCCTTGCTATAATCAACAAATACTAGATAGATTTGAATATTATATTCGGTGTATTTTTCACTTATCAATTTGATGTTCTGTATCTGCTTTGTTGTACTAAAGCCCTTTCGAGACCCGGCTGGTTCTAGAGGTTGATAGCAGTCAAATTTGATTGTCTATTAGTTGTAATTTTTGTTAGCAATTTGTACGGATGTGGCAGAAGACTTATGGAGCGATAATTTCCAATGTCTAATTTGTCACCTTTTTTATATAGAAGAATGACTCGGGCGTTTTACCTGTTATTAGGGATTTTACCGTTCTGAAGATATTTATTCAAAAGAATACTCATTGAATGTAGCGCTGCAAACCCTCCGAGTTCCAACATTTCTTTAGATATACCAACTTCACTTGGGGCACGATCAGATTTCATTTGTGACAAAGCATGTTTAAACTCTTCGATTGTGATGCCAGGTATTTCTTCTGAACCAACATTTGTAACATTGAGGAACTTGATGTCTGGTTTTGAGTTAACTTAAGTGTACAGGGTGAGTCAACGATTGGATGAAGTAAGTTTGTGCCTTTTCGGTGAAATTTACAAAGAAACTATATTTATTGTTTGATACAGTTTATTTTTACGCAGATTTTAAAAATATTTAGGACTCTACAGGGTGAGCCAAAAAACTAGGACAGCATAAAGTTGTATTTTTTTTAAATAGAACACCCTATATACGAATCGTATTTTCGATTTAGCTTATAATTTTAAATCTTTTTTATTAAGGGTTTACTATAACAAAACTTTATAGTTTCTGAGATAATTAAGTTTAAAGAAAAAAAGTCACATTTTCAAGCATCCATTCAATCCTAAATAACGTTTTCAATTTTGTGACAAATATATTCAAATTTGGAATTTAGCAAGACCAAGGACAAGTTAACATAATTTTTACCTAATATTTGCAATAAAAGCTACAGGGTGTTGAACACATCGGCTCAAATTTGAACAAGTTTAAATGAATAAATATCTTTTTTTTTTAAATAGTACACCCTGTATATTTTCATGTTATTTAATAGAGTAATAAAAACCCTAAAAGTTTTGTTCAATATATCCTATACCTATTTATAATAGTTTTTGAGATATTTCAATTTTTCTTATTTTCCATACTTTTTTACAGAAATAGTCTTCATTATCATAGTAGCCATGTAAAATAATAAAAAGAAACTACAGAAACAAACAGAATGTCGTTAAATATGATGAAATGCATTATTCGTTATATTACAACGGCAATAGTTTAATTAAACATAATGTGAAAAAATTAACACAACAATAACGACAAGGCAAATACATATTTACTTTTATACTAAATTGAAACGAAAAAATTACCTATTAAATACTGAGATTAATTATTTCTTTTTTATAAGTGTTCGAATAAACGACCCTCTTGTGCAATGCACAAATTTAGTCTTTTTTGCAGATTTTCTCGGACCCTGGACAAAATTAGTGGCGTTATTGTTCTACTGGTATTCCTAATCCTGTTTTGCATATCTTCCACTGTTGTTGGTGGATTAACATACACCTTATTTTTAATATAACCCCATAGAAAGAAATCTAATGGGGTGATGTCGCAAGACCTTGGTGGCTACTCAATGAAACCCCCACGTCCAATCCATTTTTGCGGATATCGTTGGTCCAAAAACGCACGAACTTCACAATGGTAATGCGGAGGCGCACCATCGTGCTGGAACCACATACTGTCGAGCTCATCCCTATCGAGACCTTGAAGCAGTTGGGGTAGTTCTTCTTGTAGAAAGTTCAGGTAACTATGGCCATTTAGTGGTTCATTAAAAAAGTGGGGTCCAATAATTCGATTATGATGAATACCACACCAAACATTTAATGACCAGTGGTTTTGATGTTGCACCTCTCTAATCCAAAATAGGTTTTCTGTGGCATAATAATGCATGTTGCGTCTATTTACGGCACCGTTACTTCTAAAAGTAGCTTCATCACTAAACATTACCTTGCATAATAAATTTAGATTTAATTGAATCTCCGCATTTTGTGATGTTTCACATAATGCTGCTAACTGACGGCTACCAATATAAGGATTTTCCTGAACATTTAACAATACTTGTAGTTCTTTTTCTTCATTAGTTACTGGTTTGTTGACCATTTTACGTTTTGGATAATCAACAGTACCAGAAGAATCAAATCTTTGCATTAAGTTATGAAAAGTATGGGTATTAGGCTGGCGTCGATCAGGATACTTCATTTTGTAAATTCTTTGTGCAAGAAGGCAATTTCTTGAGCCTCTCGTATTGTATAAATCATATCTATTAACTCATTCTTTGGAAAATTCATTTTACAATATAAGAAGAATGCAAAAAAAAACCAAACTACACTACATAAAAACCAAAAGAAGCGATTGCGGTTATAAATTTGACACAGAGAAAAATGTTCTTTTACATTGTTTTTGCCATGGCTACTATGATAATAAAGACTATTTCTGTAAAAAAGTATGGAAAATAAGAAAAACTGAAATATCTCAAAAACTATTATAAATAGGTATAGGATATATTGAACAAAACTTTTAGGGTTTTTATTACTCTATTAAATATCATGAAAATATACAGGGTGTACCATTTAAAAAAAAAAAGATATTTATTCATTTAAACTTGTTCAAATTTGAGCCGATGTGTTTAACACCCTGTAGCTTTTATGGCAAATATTAGGTAAAAATTATATTAACTTGTCCTTGGCCTTGCTAAATTCCAAATTTGAATATATTTGTCACAAAATTGAAAACGTTATTTAGGATTAAATGGATGCTTGAAAATGTGACTTTTTTTCTTTAAACTTAATTATCTCAGAAACTATAAAGTTTTGTTATAATAAACCCTTAATAAAAAAGATTTAAAATTATAAGCTAAATCGAAAATACAATTCGTATATAGGGTGTTCTATTTAAAAAAATACAACTTTATGCTATCCTAATTCTTTGGCTCACCCTGTAGAGTCCTAAATATTTTTAAAATCTGCGTAAAAATAAACTGTATCAAACAATAAATATAGTTTCTTTGTAAATTTCACCGAAAAGGCACAAACTTACTTCATCCAATCGTTGACTCACCCTGTACAAATTTGAATAGAACTCTTCTACGATGTTAGCGACTTCGTTTCGTCGATTTTTTGTTTCTCCTTCTTTATCTTTAAGTTGGTTTTTATTGCGTTTACCAAATGAGTTTGTGGATTTTAATACCTTCATGTTTTTGTTGTTTTCTATTTCGTATTATGCTTCCTGATATCGTTGTTTGTTTAGTTGTACTTAGTCTGCTGTGCCTTTCTCCATGTTTTTTCGTTAATTTATCAGGTCTTTGGTCTGTTATGATAATTTACTGTTTGTTTGTCTTCTAACAGTGCAGATTTTCTATACTGCAGTTTGGATATCTTTTTGGATTTTATTTTCCAGTTCGTTTATTGTGATGTAAATTTTTTCTTGATATACTCCTGATGTCGGCAAACGTTGGAGTTTAATAAGTTTGATCCTTTATTTTTTAATGTTAATGTTTATTTTTGCTCAAACGATTCTGTGGTCACTACCCAGGTCGAATTTGTTTAAGGCTGTTACATCGGACACAATATATTTTTTTTTGGTAATAATACAATTTATTTATTTTTTGTTCGGTGGTCCGGCCTCCTCCACGTCCATCTACGACGACAGTATACATACCGTAAAATGGTGCGAAACAAATACAAAAATCATTGCTAAAGAGAAAATCACGTAAAAAAACAATTTTGACTTTTTACAATGCCTGAATATCAGCATTGACATGACAATGACGAGGTAATTTTAATTTACCTAAAGTTGATGACCCCCAAAGTTTTAGCGAGGCCCTAGGTACCCTGTTTCTTGTATAAAGGTTTCATTATGAACGCCTTTCCGACTTTTTTTAAACGTTTTTTCTCCAATTTTTGCCATAACTTACACCAACAGCATACTAGATTGATAACTGAAATATTTTGAAAAGTAAGGTTAAGTTTAAACTTTTCAATATTTTACTCTAAGTGCCTCAAAAACTCCCTAAGTCATGGACTTAAGGTATCTTAGCACCACATGTTGCGTGCAAGATTGTCATTATTTATATTTACAATTCACTTACTTATAGGATTTTAGCACCAATCGATGCAGAAATATCTGAGATGTTAATTTTCGAAACTAACCAAGTTGGACCTAAAAATGACTTAATATAGTTTAGCAGTAACCTAATCAAATATTTTTATAGGAGAACAAAGGAAAATATTTTCAAAATTTCAAATTTCATAAAAAATCTCCCTTCGATTAAAAGTTGAAGAATAAAGATGGTCAAAAAAGTCGCAAAGTAACAATAATTTTTAGTTTTTTTCAATTTTTCACACCTTATTTAACGTTTTTTTTACGGGACCACCTCGGTGAACATTCCGAACATGCTCAACATTTTATGAGAATATCTCACTCCTATCAAAAAGTACATATGCCTGAACAACAATGGGAATAGTATATAAATACAAGTCGAAATGTTAACTTCCATTTTTTAAAGCTGGTTAAAAACAAAATCAAAATGAAAATCAAATAAAAACTAATAATGGTTTCATAAATAAAATTTTGAAATAAGTAATAATGCCCCACTAAAAACACGAAAGGAAAGAAGAGCCAACTTTCCCGCTATTTCAGTTTACTTCAGAGACTTGACATCTAAATGAGTGCGAAAATCTGTTCCAAAAGAAAAAAAAAACTTCTAAACTTCCCTGATGTAAACTGCCTGCTATTGAAAGTTTTACTTGGCAGGTTTCCGTTTTTCTTCTTTAAATGATACATATAGAAACTTTCAAAATAAGAGTTTCAATATCAAATATATTTTTTTATTTATATTCGTTAAAACTAGAACTACGCCAGATAAATATAATTTTAAGGTCACGCTCGTCGTTAAAATAAAACTATTCTAATTTATCTGCCCCATAACTCCGTACTAAATCGAATATAAACTCGAATTTTTAGTGTAAAAATATATCAATTTAAAATACCAATATTCTCTTTATACCAACAAAAAAATGATGCTAAAATTGCTTTATGGAAATATTTAACGCTCAATTTAAAGGCTTCATAAAACTTTTAGGTGGGACTGTTACGAACATTACTTCAAAAATAAAAAAGATATTGCCAGTTTTATTGGGGCTTTAGGGAAGTTATTTTGCCCAAAAAAAATATGCTTTTATGCAATAAAGTACGATTAGTGGGTAGATGAAAAAATTGAAATGATAATGTTGCTATTTTAAAATTACATAATGGTTTTTTATTTGAATATGCAATTTGGTCTAAATTATACTAGGGCAAAAAATGAGGCAGTTTAAGAAAATGTTTAATCCCACCCACCACTCTGCGATTTCAATTTACTTCAGTGCTCAGAAAACTAAGATCTAAATGGATACCAAGTTCTGTTCCAAAAAAGAAAAAATATTTATTAATCTTTGGATTCATAAGTACTTTTTTTTATTATATTCCCGGGTCCGTCCTAAAGCCGGAGGCACTGCGACCAGAGTAGGCCTATTGTGCTCACCCTAGACATTACAGCCACTCTGTCAACCTAGCCCCCTGGCTCAATCTGTACAGTCCTGCTAAGGAGTGAGTGAGTATTTTTCTCGGTTCCAATCTTACTGACCCGGAAGTTTGTTGTCTAAATCTCACCAGTGACTCACAGTCACATATGATGTGCTTCACCATTTCCTCGGCTTGTCCACATAGTCTGCAGCCGAGGTTTCCGTTATATAGATTCATTCTATTCAGATGTACTTTGACGGCCATGTGTCCCGTCATTATACCCGTAATAGTCCTTAATTGGTTTCTACTCATTTGTAGTAATTTCCTTGCCAGTTTCGGGTCCGGATTCCCAATAAATAGCTTGCTGTGGTTTAAACCCTGTCTGGTCATCCAGTGGTTTTTATGTTCTCTTTTGATCCATTCTTTGACTGCTTCTCGGGCCGCGCACCGCGGCACCCCAAAGGCCGGTTCTGGACCAATGTATTGAGATGCTGACCCTGCTCTAGCTAGCTCGTCAGCTTTTTCATTTCCATGTATGCCTTCGTGTCCTGGTACCCACTTTAACATAACTCTGTTGTCTTTTGCCAGGATTTCCAGCTCACTCTGACATTCCCAAACCAGCCTCGATGATACCTTTTGGCTCTTGAGGACCTTTAGGGCTGCCTGGCTGTCTTCATAAGTACTTAGATATATTATTATTAATAACGACTATGAGAAGAGCTTTGACGTAAATCAACACAAAATGTTGGAAGCACTAGCTGAATGTAGGATATATCATCGTTATATTACACTAATTAATCTTATATAGGATCACACAACAGCAGGTATCAAAGTGCTAAAAAACACGAATAAACTCTTCATAGGAAAGGGAGTTCTCCAAGTAGATACAATTTTACAACATTGCTTTAATAATGTGCAAGTGAACCGGAATGATCTAGAAGTAAACGCAAACGATAAACTGTTTAGAGATTTGCAGATAACATGGTGATGCCATGAAAATATTGGAAATTCTGAATGATGCCTTCCAAAAGTGGAATTGAAAATAAATATATCAAAAACTCAACTAACTTGGTATTGAGAGAGGGTATCTATATCAACAATTAGCAAGGACAAGAAACCTATGTGGTTCTGTGTACTTACTCATTGCTGGCTTTAAGTATTTGGACCATGAAATACAAGGCCAACAGGAATTATAAGACCTGCGAATGAAGAATAGGATTTACTTGGGTTGCTTTCAGAAAACCAAAATATATCTTTAACTGTCAACTTGTCTTTGACTATGTAAATAATCTAATATTGGTATAAAAAGTATGAGTGTATGACTGTCGGAGAATGGCACATTTCTGTTACCGGTTTTAATTACAGAAAGTCAGCGCATTGGATTACGAGTTTCAGCGATTGCGAATTGCTACCGGAATTACTAAAAATTTCTCGCTATTTGTAGATGAAACTTGTATAATAACTCTGTAGTATAATAAATCATATGCACAATATTATACGTGGAGACGTTTTACAAGTTACACAAGACTGTAAGTCTGTCGTTCGACTTTTCAAAATTGATATTTTACATTTTGGTGGTCCTATATCGGAAATTACTATTTATGAGGATCTAATATCCAACGTCAATCAATTATGGAACCAAGCAAGAAAGTACTTACAACATCAAGATACAAGAAGGAAAACTGGATTACAGATGATATTTTGGAGTTGATGGATGAAAGAAGGAAACACAAGACCAACAAGACCCGATATCAACAGTTGCAAATTCAAATAAGAAGAAAAATAAGAGTAGCAAAAGAAGAGTACCTTTCTGGAAAATGCAAGGAAATAGAGGAGTTGCAAAACAAGTACGACAACTTGAACTTGCATAAAAAAAGTTAAAAGGACTAGCTGGAATAGAAAAAAGAAAAACCTCAAACGTATTGCTAGACAAAGACGGAAACATTATTATGGAAACACAACAAAAATTAGGCAGGTGGAAAGAATACATAGAAAACCTATTTGAAGATCAAAGACACGAAAATTCTTCTATAAACAGTCTGGGCGGTGACGTAGGGCCTGAAATTACTAAAGCAGAGGTCATTTATGCATTAAGGTCGATAAAAACTAATAAAGCTGTTGGTCCAGATGAAATGCCAGGTGAGTTGTTGAAGCTGACAAAAATTTAGATTTATTGGTGAGATTATTTAATACAATTTACACGACAGGAACTATCCCCCGGGAAATGTTAACATCAACATTCATATGTTTACCAAAGAAAGCAAATTCAAAAGAATGCAGTGACTATCGAACAATCAGTCTCATGTCATATACTTTGAAAACCCTTTTTAAAATTGTACACGCTAGAATACATTCCAAGTTGGAGCTTGATATTAGTGACACACAGTTTGGCTTCCGGAACGGGGTGGGTACAAGAGAAGCATTATTTGCTTTTAATGTGCTTACTCAAAGATGCTTAGATATCAATCAGGACCTCTATGTCTGCTTCATAGATTACAACAAAGCTTTTGATAGGGTCAAGCATGACAAACTAATAGCGATTCTCAGAAGCAAAAATTGGGATGAAAGGGATTTAAGGTTGATATCAAATCTGTATTACAATCAGCGAGCGGCAGTAAGATTTGGACAGGAAATATCCGGAGATGTGGAAATACAAAGGGGAGTCAGACAAGGTTGTATATTGTCACCTTTACTATTTAACGCTTATTCTGAAGAGGTCATATTGGAAAGTCTTGAATCTAAAACAGCAGGGATAAAAGTAAACGGAGTTTTAATCAACAATATTAGGTATGCAGATGACACCGTAATAATAGCTGATAGTTTGAAAGACCTAGAAAAGATAATGAATAAAATATTGAAAGTTAGTGGAGAATATGGACTCTCTCTTAACACGAAAAAGGCCAAGTTCATGATAATTAGTCAAAACAACACCAATAATAATGAAACCCTAATGGTAGGAGGCCAGCACTTAGAAGGAGTTAAGAAGTACACTTACTTGGGAACCCTAATAACAGAAAATAATGACTATACCGTCGAAATAAAAACCAGAATCGAGAAAGCACGTGCCAACTTTATTGGAATGAAAAAGGTTATCTGCAGCAAAGATCTAACGTTAGCCCTGAAAATACGACTGACTAAATGTTACGTATATAGTGTTCTATATTATGGAATGGAAGCATGGACACTGAATCGAGAGGCAATGAGAAGACTTAACTCTTTTGAGACGTGGACCTATAGAAGAATTCAGAGGATTTCGTGGGTGGATCGAGTTACGAACGCCGAAGTGTTGAGAAGAATGGGGAAAAAAAGGAAATCGAGATAACAGTAAAACAGAGAAAACTGCAATATTTCGGACACGTTATGCGAGGAGAAAGGTACAGCATCTTAAGGCTCATAATCCAGGGCAAAATAAGTGGCAGAAGAGGTGTGGAACGACGACGAATTTCATGGCTAAAAAACCTAAGGGAATGGTTTGGATGCAGTTCAAAACAACTATTTAGAGCAACTGCCTCAAAAATTAAAATAAGTATTATGACTGCCAACCTCTGCAATGGAGAAGGCACTTGAAGAAGAAGAATATCCAACTGTTCTGAGCTAAAATTTCTAGGTCTTATCATTGACAACAGATTAAGTTTTACGGCACATATTTTCAATCTTTATGATAGATTGGCATTTCTCATTAAGAATACCTAGAAAAGAGCTCTTCACTAATGTTGCAAAAACAAATATTTTTCACTTATTATATCACTTATGAGGTATGGCGTTTCCTTCTGGGAAACCACTAGTCATTATTTGATTAATTTCGTTTTTGTGCTCCAGGAGAGAGCATTGACGTATATCTGTGCGACTACTGCAAGTGGCTCATGTAGACCTTAATTTAGTCATTCTTTCTTGCCTGTTTATATTAATGTCGGTTTATTTAAGATTTAAAAAGTATGACAATGAGCTATAAAAATGAATATAACAATAAGCGGATTTAACAGTACCGCTTTCTTCATTAGTTCAACATATTGGTGCGCAAAAAAATTCTCACTTGACTATTAGAATCAGAAAAATGCATTTTTACGAAACTTTTAAGCAGGTAGTTAAATTATTTTTTACTGGAGAGTGGGTTTTATTTTACTGATGAACATTTTAAGGGAAAATTTTGGATACGATGAATAAAGGACTATTTTACGCGAAGAATTTCTTTTTAATTCTTTTTAATTGTTACTGGTTTGAATATTTTAGTATGCTGGTTTGAATTTTATTACACTATCTATTATTTATATTCTCTTTGCATGAATAAATATATGAGAACATGGTATCAGAGAAATGTAGAAAGTATAAGGAAATGTGACATATTTTTTATATAAAGACATGGTCTGGTAATATCTGTCATTTATTCTAGCTAGTAGTTATTTACTGACAGTACATGGCTATAATTGGGGGCTCAGGAAGCATAACCGACAAACCGCTTGAACGAACTGAGCTTAAAGGAAAATTTATAGAACTCGTTATCTCGCAAAACTTTGGCCTGGAAACTTGTCTGAAGAAAGCTTTTTTTTTTGAGAAAAAAAAAATAATTTTTTCGATTTAATCAAAATCAATGTATTTTTTATATTCAACTCGCTATAACTTGGTTAATTTCTGCAAAATCATGATTTTTAGAAAACCATCTTATTCCTTAATCTCTAGCGACACCAATGACTTAAGAAAAGTTGCTGTAGCATTTTTAGTTGTGGCAATATTGGAATATTTATCAAGACGTACCTGAGCCCGCGCTTTTTGAGATTCAAAAAAACGAAAGCTCGTTGACGTACTGCTGTGTATAAAAAACCGTCAGGATCGGAACTTTTAGCCGGTTTAAATTTCCAACATATTAGCGGACAATACAAAAATTTTACCAGAATGTCTCCTACCGATTTTGAATACTTATTAAACAAAATAGGACCAGTTATATTCAAAAAAGAAACATTTTTCCAGCATAAGTTCAATGGATTTTAATTAACAGTGGTATGCTGGTCGAAGCACAACATTTCCATGTTGCCCATTCGTCTATCACATGTTTTTTAAATTGTCTTTCATTCTCGTTCGCAATTTTTAAAAGTGTGTTTTTTTGATAACCAATCTGTAATATTACTTTTTTCAACTATGTTATTGGCATCTTTTTCACTAGTTTAGAATGGTAACTGGCGTTATCCAAAACTATAACAGACGTCTCCGGAATCAACTGTATCATTTGAGAAAAATATTTTTGAAAGATATCCGCCGTCATTTATTTATGGTAATCTTTGGTAGATTTTAAATCGAGTTTGCAGCGAAAATCCTAAAAATCCATCAACACCACCAATATGAGTTATAATGAATTTGCGGCCCTTACGAGTAAGGATTTTAAACCTGTCGACAACCCTTCTGAAAATGCTTCATATATATATATATATATATATATATATATATATATATATATATATATATATATATATATATATATATATGTTTATGCGGCTTTCACGGATCCCTCCGTGTGAGATGCAATAGCAGTGGATATATCCACATTATGCCGTTGTAGCGCTGAAATCACATTCAGCAAACGTACAACTATATGCAGCTCTGTGCATGAATGAAGTAAAATGCGAACAGTAAATGCAAACTTCGTTCCAACCATATCCTTTCCGTGTGCAACCTCTAACACGGAAAGGATATGGTTGGAACGAAGTTTGCATTTACTGTTCGCATTTTATTTTATATATGTACTTGTATATATATCCTTCAATGAGACAAATTACATCCAGATAAAAAATGGTTTTGCCTTCTCTGTGGTATTTTTTTAATGTCCCGCAAATACTATCTCTCCTCTGTATCATCTTCATTTTGACTTTCCCTAATAGAAATTAATTCTTGTCAGCCCTTTCTACAGATTGGTTATTCCCATGCCAAGCACATTCTCGTCTTATTTCACAACTTTCAAAACTTTATCAAGACTTTTTATTTTCTAATATATAATTCGTGAACGTGTCTTCTTAGCATGTTTTTGAAGCATTCGTGTAATTTTTTTCTTCTCGGAGACGGTTTACGCTCGAAAACAATTCCATTTTTCCTTTCCTTAATTCGTCTCTACCTCCCGTTATGTTAGCACATTTCGAAAAAAAACTACGCACCCTCATCAAAGTTCCTGGTTGAACAAATGAATTATGCACATTTGAAAGTATTGGTTTGAATTTTAAATCCAATGTGTTGGAGTAAAAGTAGACGTTTTCAACAGCTAGCACTGAAAGTTGTAAGACAATAACATAACAAGGCTTTATACTTAAACACATCTGAATTATACTTAAAAATGTCATTACTGTTAATTGCCGAATTAAGATATATACTTTTAAACCTAATTTTTTTTGAAGTATACTACTCTCTCCTCAAACACATTCTTCAGACACATACAATATCTATCCCTTACTTTATCCGAATTTGGAAAGCCGAATTATTTATGAAATATGTTCCGAGAATTGCTGTGCTTTTGGTTTATGGCTCTTCACAGGTACATAAATCTCTTATGCATATAATTGTTATACTTTGTCTGACAATGAAGAATAAACAACAGCTTTGTTAGTTTTATGCAGTGGTATTTTACCATAAAAAAGTACATTAAACAAAAAACGAAAATATAGACGATAATAGCGCACTACCTTGTATAAAAAATATTAAAGATTCAAACTTCTAGCAAATTCATAGTTCCAACATATTATCGGATAATACAGAAATTTCATCAAAATCTCTTCCTTACATTTTGTCAAAAAGATAAAGAAAAATATATTTTCAGCAGCCCGTTTCCATTTGGCAGAAGCACTCAAAATTTTCTTCTCGCTGGTGTGTGCAAATTTTCTGACGCAATTTCATTTCACACATCCACTTCTTTTCTTTCCTTAAATTTTTGTCCATAACTGACAAATTTTTGAATTATTTGCAGGTCTTCTCTAAATTCAACATATTTTCTTCAGACCACTCCATATTCACTTATGAACAACTTTTAATCAATTAACAAAAAAGTAAGAAAATCTCGTGTCTTCAGTCTTGCTGCAAATTACTTTTTTTCCAAAGAACTTGTCATAAATCCGTCCCACTAGATAAAAAAAATTCTTTGAGTTCACACCAAAAACCGACAATAAAATTTCAAAGGAGTCTCGTTGAAAGTTCGATGCATACTCGTCACGCTCTCGTCACGCGCTCGTCTCGCCATATTTATACGCACCTTTAAAAGTCCTACAGACAAGCTTCCGAGACCAAAGTTGTGCTAAATACAGTGTTCTATAAACCAGTATTTTTAATTTTTTCCATTGTCCAAATAATTTTTTATCTGGCTAGTGAATCAGAGGGTGCGTTTCTCTCCTTTACCCTGCCAGGCTTAGCTCTACCGAGCAGTGTGCTGGTTCTACTTTCCAGACTCTCAATTGGCGGAATTAGCTAGTCTATTGATAAACATGTTTGTTAATAAGGTTTATATTGTAATGGAGCAAATGTTAATTATTTTTCATTGTTCAATGTCAACTATATTTTGTTAAAATAAATAATTAAATAATCACACTGTGAATAGATTTCCCATGGGAATAGGGCAGTTATATTTTTTTATCACTATCCACGAAAGTCTAACGGAAAAATAAATCAGTTATCGAGCTTAACTTTTATGATCCTTGTCGTTTAAATGTTTTCTTAAAAAAATACATAAAGTCAGTTAATTTATGAAGACCTAAAAGACCCTATCTTAGAATTACCTATAAATCTGTCTAAGTAATCCTGCCCTGATTATGTAAGCAAACCCAGACGTGTTAAGGGTAGTTTTTAACATATGGTATATGAAATACCGTTATAACGTATTAAAATATTGAACGATTTTCCCATTATTAGGAAACAAAAGAATGATCAAATAAACTCACTATAATAGAAATATATCGTTTGGCCATTTGTAAAAAGAATACTGAGTAATCACTGTTTTTTCTATTCACAAGAAATAACGAGTTAAGATGTTTATTGCCAAAACAGCCAAGAAAAGTGAATAGTTTTTTTTTTACAGTCTTTAACATATATTCTTTTAGTTATAGAAAGAAATAGAATAGTTTTATTAATTGTGTTTATATAAAAATTATTATTAAGATGCTCACAGGTCAATTCGTGAATCAAGCATCCGGTATAGAATAGCTAACGTCTTCAGCACATAACGATCGAAACCTTCGAACTTTAAGGGAATGAAATTATCGTTTACCGGGTTCCATCTTGTAATTTGGGTACAAACGGGAAACAAAGGGAGAGGGGGTGTAAGATTCGAAGACACTCTTTTAAGGAATAGTAAATTTTAGTCACAATTTGAATGTCAGTTAAAACGGTACCGTAGTACCAGTGCCGTAGAATAATTACGTCACGGGTATAATCCTCGGGAAAGAAGGTTATCCTTGTTTAATTTCGGAAATTAAGGGATTATCGTGTGTTATTTTAGTGGGGCATTTCGCGATTTTCATACGGTTTGATTAAGTAATATAAATAGCTGTTTGCCGCGTTTTATTTCTTTCTTGTTTAATATTTTATTAAGTTATTTATACTTGTTTCTTCAAAATTGGGTTTTAAGTTTTTGGTTAAATAACGGCCGAGAGGAGCAATTATGTTAGTTTTTCGTAATTGTTATTAGTTTTAAGTTTCTCATTGTAAATAGTTCGTTTTTATTCTATTTATTTTGTTAATAGACTAAGTTGTTTGAGAAACTTGTTTTATTCAATTTAATTAAAACCTTCACGCGAATTAAATTGCGGGCGCGCTGTTGCGAGACCTACAAAACAAGAGATGTCTACTGACCAACTAATTAGCAGCCTTTCCTGAGTCCTGAAGATCTGAGTCATGGTTGTGGTAAGCTTTAATAACCGTAGTATTTGGTACTAAAGCTGCAAGAGAGAAGTTGAACGACCAGACTTCCAGAGTGTCTTTATTACTATGAAATTCAATTATAGGTTATTAAAATAGTTATTAATTACTATGGGGCAGAAACTGATTATAGATGAAAGGGTTAACGCTACCACAATATATCATTTGAAAGAGTCTATGATCAAATTATGTCACAATATCCTTTAGACAATAAACGAGTAGCAAAGAACTTGGACCTTTTTCAGAATAATGTTTTTGTTGGAATATTAAATTAATATAGACTGATGCCAATTAAATTAATTTGGGCTTTACACACTGTCTTCATTTTCCTGTTTTTAATATCTATAGCTCCATTCGACCGGGAGTAGAGAGTGGAAAATACTAAGAAGATGTGATAACTGTATTTTTATTTTCTAAATCAATTACTTATTTTTTATCTCCTTCAAAATGAAATTTTGTTTACAAAAAACATTACACCACCAGAGTTTTCAAATAAAATAAAAAATAAGTATTTTTTTTTATTGCTTTTACCAAAATTACTTTTTTAAATTAATTTATTTCGCGTATAAAATTCAGCTTTATTACTGAAGTTTCACTATCATATTAAAATAATTAAATTTGTAAGATAGGATCACAAAGGCATAAAATTTTATAAGGCAGCTGATAAATACGACGAGAGTGTCGTATGCTTTTCAAATCCATACGTAAAAATTTATCGCTCACTTTTATTGGGATTCTAAATGAAATTATTGTCACTGTAAAATATATTTGATGGTATTTTGAATAAATAGATTCAATAATATGAAAACGGTCCCGAACAAATTTATTTTGGTGATGGACCAGATTCTTGCAGTATCTTAAAATTACTTAAATATTTTTTTGGTAATATTTTATTATTCTGGGAGCTTAGTGGGTTTTAGTTGTCGAAGAAGAGAGATGGTTGATAACGAATATCGAGTGGGAATCCCCGAAAGGTTGTCAAGTAATTTGTTATAATCAAGAAATTGTTAATAGTTAAAAAATTGTTTTTTATAAAATAAAAAAAAATTTTTATATGTCGGTCGGTTCTAAGCAAAAAGTGTATCCGTCAGACGTATAGTAAACATTGGAAAAATGCCATTTTTTGCCACTTTTCAACATGAATAATTTTAATTATTTTAAAATTTTGCGCCCAGTAATTAATAACTCAAATCAAGAACTACAAGCATGAATTAATTGCAATGCAAAAATATATTGTTTTTTAATACTATAAACAAATAACTTTTCATCAGTTATAAGGTACGCGCCGCCGTGTATGAAAGGAAGTGGATGTGTACTTACAGTCACTCACCTAGTGTACAGTTTTTTATATATATTTAACACCATACCTAGAAAAGAAAAGAATTTCGTAAGGATGAATCCATAAAGATTTTACCAGCGGACAAGGGAAATGCAACAGTGATAATGGACATCGTAACTTACGACCAAAAAATCGGAGATATCCTGGAAAAAAGAAAATATAGACAATTAGCCCGTGACCCCACAAAATCCATAGAGTCAAAAATCTACAGAACACTCAGGAAATACCAAAACAATATACCTGACAACCTACGATCGGCGCTCACACCACACTACAGTAAGCCACCACATCTTTACGGACTACCAAAAATTCATAAAATGAACATACCATTGAGGCCAATAACCAGCTCCAGAGGATCCCTAACAAATGCACTGGCGAAGTTTCTCTTAAAAATCATACAACCTTTAGAAGGTAAGACAAACACATATGCTAAAAATTCTACACATTTCGTGAACATTATTAGTAGCATCAATCTAGAGCCAGGCGACAGACTAATAAGCTTCGATGTGGAAAGTCTGTATACTAATGTACCATTAGGGGAATCACTAGACATAATCAAAACTAGACTTTCAAATGATACTACTTTATCAGATCGAACCACGTTACCACTGGACGGGGTGATGGACCTTTTGGAGTGTTGCCTGCGTAGTGCTTACTTTCAAGTAATGGACGGGCTTCCGATGGGTTCTTCACTCTCTCCAGTCATCGCCAATATATATATATATATATATATATATATATATATATATATATATATATATATATGGAATGGTTCGAAACTCATGCCATAGAAACGGCAACAGTAAAACCGAAAGTCTGGTTGAGATCTGTCGATGATACTTTCATCGTATGGAAGGGCAATGATCAAGAACTTAATAATTTCCTGAAACATCTGAATACCATTCGACCTACAATTAAGTTTACCATGGAAAAAGAGGTAAATGATCAATTGTCCTTCCTAGATGTCATGGTGAACCGTTCAAACGTAGGTATTAAAACTTCAGTATATAGAAAGCCAACATATACTGCACAATATCTTAATCATAGTTCTAATCATTCTGTTGTAACAAAAACGAGGAATTATACGCAACCTCTATAATTGCGCTATATGCAATAATGTCGAATCAAAGAGGTAGCAAATATTAAATCCGATTTACAACAGAATGGTTATCATTTAAAACGAATTGCCGATGTTATAAATAATTTTAGAACAACGAACACTGGACAGCAAGAAACACATTCATTCTTCACAATTCCGTACATTAAGGGAACCTCGGAGAAAATAAGACGAATTGCCAGTAGTTATAATATACAAACAGGGTTTAAATCAGGAAATACCCTTAGAGCTCATTTAACAAACACAAAACCTAAAACTACCGATAAGAAAGAATGTATTTACAAAGTTCCATGTGAGTGTGGTGAAATGTATATTGGAGAAACCAAACGACCGCTAGAAGTTATAATTAAGAAACATAAAACTCATACACAAAAAGAAGAAACGTCGAGATCAGGTATTGCGGAAGACTCCTGGGATAAACAACACCATATAAAATGGTCTGAGGCTGCGGCAATATATATGGAACCCAATATGAAAAAAAGAAAATTTATAGAAGCAGTTTACATTAAAAACAATAATGGAATCTTCAGTAAGCCGAGTGTTGAGATACCTAATTTTTGTCAACCACTACTTTGTAACATCAAATCATTGAGGTGTGTACAGTGAAGCAAAACGTTTCACTTCAACGGACACAGTCCCTATATAAGCTCGTAGTCTTAAGACAAAACATTCAGTTTATACTTGATAACGATTAGAGATACAACCTAATCGAAACGTCGTAAAAACAAAAATAAAGACAATGCAAATCCGACCACATTTTAGTCACTATACCTAGAGGCTTTATTATAAGAGATGGAAAAAATTTTAAATAAGATAGTTGTAGAATTTCTACCATATTATCTTTTATATTTGTTTACAAAAACAGTGACACATCATAAAATTGAGAAACAAAAGAAATTTATTTTTTTAAAATGGAACATCTTGTGTATTCTCTGCTAGAATAAAAATTCTTTTCCTTCTGATTTCAAAGATGTGTAATAAGTTAGTGTTCGGACTTTCAAAGACGTGTAATAAATTAATGTTCGGAAGATGTATAATAAGTGAAATTGAAAGTTTTAAAGTCGAGAAAACATCGTACAAAAAGAATTCTCAGCTATATCAGGCGAAATCATGGGCAGGTGCTGAAAAATGATATAAAGACTTCCGCTTATTAGGCTGGTGGAGTTAGCCTCATATGAGGTGATTTTGAAATTTATTGTTAGTAGACTTTTTATTACGTAGAAACCTTCAGAATGATAATAGTTATTATGTAATATCTTATGTCTCATTTTCTTTTTTAGAGAAAATTTTTGATTTAACAATTAAGATGTGAAAAACAGTTTTTTTAAGTTCTAGGGAAAGCTAATACTTTTCAGTAAAAAAATTTCAAACAAGAGTTGTGTGCATTTAAAAAACTTACAACATGAGCAAAGTTTATTCAAATCGGATAATTTGTTCGTTAGTTATTGCAAAAAAACCTGCTAAAATGAATGTTTTTTCAATTGTTTACAAACAAATAAAATTAATGCAATATTTTTTTTATTGTTTATTGACAGGTCTTTTAGCAATAACTAACAAACACATTATCCGATTTGGATGAACTTTAGCTCATTTTGTAGGTATTTTTAAAGCGCAGAACTTTTGTTTGAAACTTTTTTACTGAAAAACAATAGCTTTTCCTAGAACTCGAGGAAACTGTTTTTTCACGTTTTACTTGTTAAATAAAAAATTTTTCACAAAAAAAAATGAGACATAAGATACTACATAATTACTATTATCATTCTGAAGGTTTTTACGTAGTTAGAAGTCTACTAACAATAAATTTTTTCCAGATGCTAATTCCGCTGGCCTATATTTAAAAATCTCATTTCAAAACTTTGTATATTTTTTTACCAGAAAGTATATTAGTTTTAAGTATCAAATATCACGCTAGGTGCTTTATATTATATGAAGGAAATGAAAAGTATTAAAATTTAAAAAAAAAACGGAAACAGCACATCAACACATAAAAAAAATAATTATAATAACTGAAGTTCCTTATGGTAATGTTTTGTTTATTTTATGATCAAATGCTTATAATTAATAAATAAAATTTTTATAAAAAAATTGAACCGACTTCTAAAAGTGCGCAAAAAAGTGAAAAACAACCATAAATTTTTATATGAAATTGAAATTTTTGAAGTCGGCGCCAAACTAATACCTGACAAAATATGATTCGCATAAACAGATTAAAAATACTCTATTTGTAATTGTTTTCTTACCATAATTTGTTTATATTAGTAGTTAATTATTTCATTTAGAAATAATTTGGCGCCGACTTCAAAAATTTCAATTTCAAATAAAAATTTCTAGTTATTTTTTCCTTTTTAGCGCACTTTTAGAAGTCGGTTCAATTTTTTTATAAAATTTTTTTTTCGATTTTTAGTTTTGAATTTTTTATGATATTCATAAATCATTTGAACTACATTGCTAATCGAGATTAATGTACCTCGCAATGACTCCAAGGTGGCAAAAAAGTATCTATTTTATCCAAAATTGTATACCACCTAAAATGAAGCATTAAAATTCTTTGATTCTTAGAGTTCTCCAAATGCCAATGAAATTGTGTCAAACAAATATTTAATCTGTCATAGTAAATTCAATATCTTAAATTTTAAATTAATTTTAGATTGGTAATATAGGCCCCAAAACCTTCCAATATCAATATTTAAAGAATTTGAGATGTAAATTTCTTAGCCCGATATATTTTATATTGCATGTTGAGTTTGTACACTCCCCAAGAACCCCGCAATATCAATTTTAGATAAAACCGGAAAACGTCAAATTTTTAGTCTTTCATATTGTATCTTATCAGCCTAATAGTTGTAAAAAATTAACTTCATATTCGTAATACACCATCCCCCAACCCCCTAAAACCAAATCTGAAAAAATGCGAATAAGGTAAAATTTTCAACCCACCATATTATATCCGCCATATTGAATTTCAAAAAAATAATTTTAACGTCTTAATCTAATCTAAATCTAAACCCTTCAAAGCCCCCCAGTACCAATTTTAGATGAAATCCAGAAATTTAAAATTTCTAAACGGTCATATTGCATCTAACATATTAGATTTTCTTAAAATAATTTTATATTCGCTATTTACATCCGTAAAAACGATTCAGTTCCAGATTTGAACAAAATCGAAAAATGTAAAATTTTTAGTCAGCTATATTGCGTTCGTCATATTGAATTCAGAAAAAATACTATTAAATTCATAATTTACACCCTCAAGAACCCTCATATCAGTTTTGCAGAAAGTGGAAAAATGTAAAATTTTTAGGACACTATTAATTAACACTCACAAAAATCCCCCAATATTGAGTTTAGACAAAATCGAGAGATGTAGAATCTTTAATCCTCCACCTTAGATCCGCCATGTTTAATTTTTTTTTAAATAATATCTAATTCGTAATGTACTATCATATCAATTTTGAAAAAAAAATCGGACAAAATTATTTTTTTATCCACCATATTAGATACGCAATATTGAATTTTTTGATAATAATTTTAGATTAGTCATGTGTGACCCCGAAAACTCTCCCACATCTATTTTGGTGAAAATCGGCCAAAATTGATTTTTTTGTCCGCCATATTGGATCCGCCGTATTGAATTTTTTAAAAATAATTTCATATTCGTTATGTGAGTCCCGAAAACTCCCCATACCAATTTTGGAGAAAATCGGAAAAAATTGATTTTTTCGTCGGCCATATTGGATCCACCATATTGAATTTTTTAAAAAATATTTTGAATTCATTATGTGCAACCTCGACAACTCCTCCATACCAATTTTGGAGAAAGTCGGACAAAATTAATTTTTTTGTCCACCATATTGGATCCGCCATTTTGAATCTTTTAAAGGTTATTTTAGATTCGTCATGTGCGACCCCGAAAACTCCCCTGTACCAATTTTGGAGAAAATCGGACACAATCGATTTTTTCGTCCGCCATATTGGATCTGCCATATCGAATTTTTTTTTTAATTATTTTAGATTCGTCATATGCGACTCCGAAAACTCCCCTGTACTAATTTTGGAGAAAATCGGACAAAATCGATTTTTTCGTTCGCCATATTGGATCCGCCATATTGAATTTTTCAAAAATTATTTTAGATTCGTCATGTGAAACCCCAAAAACTCCCCCGTACCAATTTTGGAGAAAATCGGACAAAATCGATTTTTTCGTCCGCCATATTGGATCTGCCATATCGAATTTTTTTAAAATTATTATAGATTCGTCATGTGCGACCCCGAAAACTCCCCCATACCAATTTTGAAGAAAATCGGACAAAATCGATTTTTTCGTCCGCCATATTGAATTTTTCAAAAATTATTTTAGATTCGTCATGTGAGACCCCGAAAACTCCCCCATACCAATTTTGGAGAAAATCGGACAAAATCGATTTTTTTATCCACCATATTGGATCCACCATATTGAATTTTTTAAATATAATTTTGGATTCGTTATGTGCAACCTCGACAACTTTCTCATACCAATTTTGGAGAAAATCAGACAAAATTAAATTTTTTTGTCCGCCATATTGAATTTTTAAAAAATAATTTCAGATTCGTTGGATATAACTCCGAAGATACCTCTATACCAATTTTGGAGAAAATCGGACAAAATTAATTTTTTTGGCCGCCATATTGTAAGCGCCATCTTGGATTGTACTGCACAAATTTCATTTAAAAAAATATGGAACCACCGCAGCAACTTCCTGAACATAACGCAAAAAATTTCATTAAAATCGGTGTAGCCGTTCCGGAGTAATCGGTGTACATACATACATAAAAAAATACATAGTCGACGAATTGAGAACCTCTTTTTAGAAGTCGGTTAATAATAAAAATAAACATATATTCAATGCATTAAAAATATTATTCATTAAAAGCTATAATGCATTAGCTGAGCGCCTATAAGTAGACTTCCATATCCCTTTATCCTCCATGGCGGTTTTGTTATAATTGATGAAGCACTATTTGTTTATAGCCTTAAAACGCAATAAAAATAGTACTTTTTCACATTGCGATTAATCCCTGCTTGTAGTTCTTAATTTGAATTATAAATTTCTAGACACAGAATTTGAATATATTCATTTAATCAAAAGTTATTCATGTTTAAAAGTGATAAAAAATGCTATTTTTCAAATGTCTAACTATTTTTTTAAACCAGAAACAATGCGTCGTATGGAAAAATTACAAAACACGGAATTTTTTTTTTTATTTTACGAAATTTTTTTCTTCTAATTACTAACATTTTTTACCGACTTCTAAAAGGAGGTTCTCAATTCGTCGACTATGTATTTTTTTTTTATGTATGTCCACCGATTACTCCGGAACGGCTGCACCGATTTGAATGAAATTTTTTACATTATGTAAAGAAAGTTGCTGCGGTGGTCCCATATTTTTTTAGATGAAATTGGTGCAGTAAAATCCAAGATGGCGCTTACAATATGGCGGCCAAAAAAATTAATTTTGTCCCATTTTCTCCAAAATTGGTATGGAAGAATTTTCGGGGTTGTACCCAACGAATCTGAAATTATTTTTAAAAAATTCAAAATGACGGATCCAATATGGCGGACAATTTTTTTAATTTAGTCCGATTTTCTCCGAAATTGGTATGGGGGAGTTTTCGAGGTTGTACATAACAAATCTGATATTATTTTTAAAAAATTCAATATGGCGGATCCAATATGGCCGACAAAAAATTCAATTTTGTCCGATTTTCTCCAAAATTGGTACGGGGGAGTTTTCTTAGTCGCATATGATGAATCTAAAATAATTTTTAAAAATTTCAATATGGCAGATCCAATATGGCCGACAAAAAAATTAATTTTGTCCGATTTTCTCCAAAATTAGTACGGGAGAGTTTTCGGAGTCGCATATAACGAATCTAAAATAATTTTTAAAAAATTTAATATGGCGAATCCAATATGGCCGACAAAAAAATTAATTTTGTCCGATTTTCTCCAAAATTGGTACGGTGGAGTTTTTGGAGTCGTATATGACGAATCTAAAATTATTTTAGAAAAATTCAATTTCGCGGATTTAATATGACCGACAAAAAATCGTTTTTGTCCAATTTTCTCCAAAATTGGTACGGGGGAATTTTCAGAGTCGCATATGACAAATCTAAACTAATTTTAAAGAAATTCAATATGGCGGATCCAATATGGCGGACAAAAAAAATCAATTTTGTCCTATTTTCTCTAAAATTGGTATGGGGAAGTTTTCGGGGCCTCACATAAAGAATCTGAAATTATTTTTAAAACTCAATATGGCGGATTCAATATGGCGGACAAAAAAAATCAATTTTGTCCGATTGTCACCAAAATTGGTACGGGAGAGTTTTCGGGGTCACACATGACGAATCTAAAGTTATTTTTTAAAAATTGAATATGGCGTATCCAATATGGTGGATAGAAAATTAATTTATTTTCTTTAAATATCGATATTGCAAGGTTTTGGGGCCTATATTACCAATCTAATTTGAAATTTAAGATAGTGGATTTTCTATGACAGACTAAATATTCGTTTGACCTAATTTAATTGGTATTTGGAAAACTCTAAGAACTAAAGAATTTTTAGTGGTTGATTTTAGGGTGATTTACAACTTTGGATAAAATGGATACTTTTTTGCCAGTTTAGAGTCATTGCGAGGTACACTAATCTCGATTAGTACTTAGTTCAAATAATTTATGAATTATAAAACTAAAAATAAAAAAATAAAATTTTTATAAAAAAATTGAACCGACTTCTAAAAGTGCGCTAAAAAGTGAAAAATAACCATAAATTTTTATATGAAATTGAACTTTTTGAAGTCGGCGCCAAATTATTTGTACACGAAATAAATAACTGCTAATATATACAAATTATGGTAAGAAAGCAATTACAAATAAAGTACTTCTAATCTGTTTATGCAAATCACATTTTGTCAGGTATTAGTTTGACGCCGACTTCAAAAAGTTCAATTTCATATAAAAATTTATGGTTATTTTTCACTTTTTAGCGCACTTTTAGAAGTCGGTTTAATTTTTTTATAAAAATTTTTTTTTCATTTATAACGAATTACCTTAACATTTTTTAGGAATCCATCCCCGATATAGGTAATATGTGGTCAAAATATATATGAAAAACTTTAGTAAAGCCATGTCTCTTCATCAACAACGAAAACCCACTGGTCACCCCGACTAATTACTATACTTTAAGGAAAATATTTTTATAGCTTTTCCAAAAATAGACATGAAAAACAAAAACGCAACATGGACAAAAATAAAATTACGCCCTCTTTCTGATGTCATAGGACTATCCGATAAAGCAAATATGATTAAAAAAGACTTTGAATCAGGAGAGCCTTAATCTAATTCTGTTTTTTTGAACTGCACGTGCAGGATATTGTAGCCTGATTGATATATTTTCTTTGGAAATTTATTTAGGAAAAGACAGAAAACATCAACAATAATAAAAGTCGAAATGTTTTATTTATTTTTGATATATTATTTTCTTTGAATTTTCGAGATAGAATCTGAATATGCAAAACCATTTCAGACAAGGACTGCTTTTTCCAATTTTATTTCATTTTCTTATTTAAATAAGAAGTTACAGGGTTTTAAAAAGTATTTGGATATTTTCAGAGCGGCAGTAAACTTGCAAATTATCTTTATATTAAATATGAGTAGAGGATCTCGTTACAAGTATATTCAATAATTAAAAAAAAAAAAACTAATTGAGACTTAATTTCGCCTTTTTTGCTTATTTTCTTGAGTAATGTACCACACCACTTAAAAATACAACTAAAAATGTCACAATTTCTTTTATTTAGGGGTATTCTAAAAGTAATTAAATAATTTATGTTATGTTTATGCGAATCACATTTTGTCAGGTACTAGTATGGCGCTGACTTAAAAAATTTCAATTTCATATAAAAATTCTAGTTATTTTTCACTTTTTAACGCATTTTTAGAAGTCGGTTCAATTTTTTTTATAAAAATTTTATTTTTTTATTTTTAAAAAGATAATTCTTTTAATTATTATCAACTTTCTTATTTATAACAAATTACCTGGTAATTTTTCGGGAATCCACCCTCGATATTCGTAACCAGGGGATTAAAATGCATATTATAAAATTTTTATAAAAAAATTGTATAATATGAAATTGAAAAGTACGCTAAAAAGTGAAAAATAACTATAAATTTTTATATGAAATTGAAATTTGTGAAGTCGGCGCCAAACTTATACCTGACAAAATGTGATTCGCATAAACAGATTAAAAATATTTTATTTGTAATTGCTTTCTTACCATAATTTGTATATATTAGTAGTTATTTGTTCCATCAGAAATAATTTGGCGCCGACTTAAAAAATGTCTATTACATATAAAAATTTATAGTTATTTTTCACTTTTTAGCGCACTTTTAGAAGTCGGTTCAATTTTTTAATAAAATTTTTTTTTCCATTTTTAGTTTTGAATTCATTCTGATATCCAACCAAAAATTATTTGAACTAAGTACTAATCGAGATTAGTGTACCTCGCAATGACTCCAAGGTGGTAAAAAGTACCCATTTTATCCAAAGTTGTAAATCACCCAAAAATGAACCACTAAAAATTTTTTGATTCTGATAGTTCTCCAAATACCAGTGAAATTGTGTCAAACCAATATCTATATTTAAAGAATTTGAGATGTAAATTTCTTAGTCCGATATATTTTACACTGCATATTGAATTTGTATACTCCTCAAGAACCCCGCAGTATAAATTTTAGACCAAATCAGAAAATGTAGGATTTTCAGTCGCTTATACTGTATTTTATCAACCTAACAGTTTAAATAAAAATTAACTTAATATTCATAATACACGACCCCTAAAACCCCCTGATAGCAAATCTGAAAATATGTGAATAAGGTAAAATTTTTAACCCACCATATTGGATCTGCCATATTGAATTTCAAAACAATCATTTTAACGTCTTAATCTAAACTAAATCTAAACCCTTCAAAGCCGTCTAGTACCAATTTCGGATGAAATCTGAAAACTTAAAACTTCTAGACCGTCATATTGCACCTAACTTATTAGATTTTCTTAAAATAAGTTTATATTCGCTATTTACATCCTCAAAAACGATTCAGTCCCTCCTTTGAACAAAATCGAAGAATGTAAAATTTTTAGTCCGCTATATTGGATACGCCATATTGAATCCGGAAAAAATACTTTTAAATTCATAATTTACACCCTCAAAAACCCTCTATATCAGTTTTGGAGAAAGTTGAAAAATGTGAAATTTTTAGGACACCATATTGATTTCGCCAGATTGAGTTTTTCAAAAATTATTTTAATTTCATAATTAACACTAACAAAAATCCCCCAATACTGACTTTAGACAAAATCGAGGGATGTAGAATATTTAATCCGCCATCGTAGATCCACAATACTTAATTTTTTTAAAATAATATCAGATTCGTAATGTGCTATTCCAAAAACTCTCTCATATCAATTTTGAAAAAATTAATTTTTTATCCACCATATTGGATACACCTATTGAATTTTTTAGAAATAATTTTAGATTCGCCATGTGCGACCCCGAAAACTCCCCCATGTCAATTTTGGAGAAAATCGGACAAAATTGATTTTTTGTCCACCATATTGAATCCGCCATATTGAATTTTTTAAAATATTTGAATTCGTTATATGCGACCTAGAAAACTTCCCCATACCAATTTTGGAGAAAATGGAACAAAATTAAATTTTTTTGTCTGCCATATTGGATCTTCCATATTGAATTTTTTTAAAATAATTTAAGATTTGTTATGTGGGATCTTCAAAACTCCCCCGTACCATTTTTGGAAAGAATCGGACAAAATTGATTTTTTCGTCCGCCATATTGGATTCGCCATATTGAATTTTTTTAATATAATTTTGGATTTGTCATGTGCGACCCGAAAACTCTTCCGTACCAATTTTGGAGAAAATTGGACAAAATGAATTTTTTTTGTCCGCCATATTGGATCCGCCATTTTGAATTTTTTTTAAATAATTTCAGATTCGTTGGGTACAACCCCGAAAATTTCCCCATACCCATTTTGGAGAAAATCGGACAAAATCAATTTTTTTGGCCGCCATATTGTAAGCGCCATTTTGAATTTTACTGCACCAATTTCATCTAAAAAAAATATGGGACCACCGCAGCAACTTCCTGAATGTAACGTATAAAATTTAATTTACATCGGTGCAGCCGTTTCGGAGTAATCGGTTTATATACATAAAAAAAATACATACGCGACGAATTGAGAACCTCCTTCTTTTAGAAGTCGGTTAATAACCCAATTCTGATTTCAGACAAAATCGGGAGATGTAGAATCTTTAATCCGCCATCTTGGATCCGCCTTATTGAATTTTTTAAAAATAATTTCAAATTCGTTATGTGCTACCTCGAAAACTCCCCCGTACCAATTTTGAAAAAAATCGGACAAAATTGATTTTTTCATCCGCCATATTGGATCCGCCTATTGAATTTTTTAAAAATAATTTTAGATTAGTTATGTACGACCCTAAAAACTCCCTCGTACCAATTTTGGAGAAAAAGGGACAAAATTGATTTTTTGTCCGCCATATTGGATCCGCCATATTGAATTTTTTTTAAATATTTTTGATTCGTTGTGTACGACCCCGAAAATTCCCCCATACCGATTTTGGAGAAAATCAGGCAAATTAAATTTTTTGGCCGCCATATTGTTAGCGCCATCTTGGATATTACTGCACCAATTTCATCCAAAAAAATATGGGACCACCGCAGCAACTTCCTGAACATAAAGTAAAAAACTTCATTCAAATCGATGCCGCCGTTCCGGAGTAATAGGTGTACATACTTATATATATATATATATATATATATATATATATATATATATATATATATATATATATATATACGCGACGCACTGAGAACCTCCTTCTTTTAGAAGTCGGTTAATAAATAAATTTACAAGTAATAAAAATATACAATACATTGGAATTGTTTCGTAATAGTTTTTTTTTTAATTATTACTGTTTAATATTAATACATGCATCTAATACAATATAAAATTAATTTCTATTATAAAGTATATATTATCAATATTTTCCCTGTTTTAAAGGTGTAATTCAGTTTATTTTAATTAATAATTCACCAAGCAATATTAGGCAGCATAATGTTAATTAAAAGTATAATAAAGTTTTATGTAACAATTAAATAACATTATTTAAATTTAACCGTATTACCCATAAAATAACATTGTATAATACAATGGATAATAATTATTGTTACAATAATAAATTAATGTTCAGTCGGGAAAATACTTATATTTTTATAAAAGTTATTATTTCTAATTGATTATTATATTAATTACGTATGTGTTGGTTATTACCTGATTTATTTAGATCTTTATTTCTTCCTAATTTAAATAATAAATTAAAATGCATTTTAGTCATTTTATGCGTATATAAGGACAAATTTTACTTTATTTTCTCTCTCTCTCTCTCTCTCTCTCTCTCTCTCTCTCTCTGCGTCTTCTTACTTATTTGTTCCTTATTCAGTCATGAACTGATATTGTCAGCATGATTCTTTCTATTGATCGCTGTATAGTACGCAGTTTATTAGCTGCTTTAACTGTTAATATGGTTGTCTCCATTCCATAAGTCATTACTGGGAGAATGCAGGAGTCAACTACTCTTCTTTTCAAATTAATGGGAATATCGGAATTTTTAAAAGCGTATCCCAATCTTCCAACGGCTGCCCATGACACTCTGTTTATTTCCGCTTCTTGGTTTTCTTCCCCAAGTCTAATTAGATGGCCTAAATACACATATTCCTCAAATCTTTCTATTTCGTTGTTTCCTACATAAAATGGAGTATCTTCTGGAGACACTATTTTGATTTTGCTAAATTGGTGCTTAATCCAACTTTCTCTCAAGCATTTTTCAACTCAGAGAGTGTTTCTTGTAACTAGTCTAAATCTTTACTTATTAATACCACGTCATTCGCAAAACATAGATGGCTGAAATATCTACCATCGATGCTAGTGCCCTATTGTTCCCAGTTTAGCAGTTAAAAAACATCTTTCAGTATTAAAGTAAAGAGTTTAGGGGAAATCGTATCTTCTTGTCGCACCCCTAGACCAATATTTATCTTCTGTGTTTCTAGGTCCTCTATTATATTTACTTGCAGTGTGGTCTTTTCGTTAATATATTTCAGAAGATTTCTGTATCTGGAGTTAATCCTTGCATTGTCCATTGCTTCAAATATGGCTTATATCTCAACAGAGTCAAAAGCCTTGCTATAATCAACAAATGCTTGGTGAATATGAATATTATATTCGGTGCATTTTTCAATTAGTAATTTGATATTCTGTACTCTGTACTCTATTGTACTAAAGCCCTTTCGAAACCTAGCTTGTTCTGGAGTTTGATAGGAGTCAAATTTGTTTGTTAGTCTATTAGTTAGATTCTTTGTAAGCAATTTGTACGGATGTGGCAGAAGATTTATGGGGCAATAAATTTCGACGTCTAATTTGTCGCCTTTTTTGTACAGAAGAATGACTTGGGCGTTTTGCCAGTTATGAGGTATTTTACCGCTTTGGAGACATTTATTTAAAAGAATACCCATTGAATATAGCGTTGCAGACCCTCCGAGCTCCAATTTTTTTTAGATATACCATCTTCACCTAGGGTACGGTCAGATTTCATTTGTGACAAAGCATGTTTCGACTTTTCGATTGTGATGTCATGTATTTCTGGTACTGATACTTGGATGTAATCGCCGAGACAACTATGAAGAATGGCAAGAAAATTATGAAACAGATAACTTAAGCAGTAAAAATGATCATCGGTTTAAATGGGATACTCTGTAGTAGAGAAATCGAAAAAATAAAATTAATATTTAAGAAACTGTAATTAAGAGCGGTTTATTGTTTGGAGTAGAAATAAGGCTTGTTACTGAAAACAATGGAAGCAAACTCTAGGTAATCAAGATTGATGTATTGAAAAGAAATACTTGGTTTGGGAGTAATGAATGCCAAATGAATAAAACAACAATTGGAAATAGAGTAATAACAACATATATTGAAAAAAAATAGTCGATAAGGTTATATATATATGTATATATATATATATATATATATATATATATATATATATATATATATATATATATATATATATATATATAAAGAGAGGAGTACGCCAGGGCTGTATACTGTCGCCACTTCTATTCAACGTATACTCAGAACATCTCTTTAAAGAAGCACTGGGCAACATAGAAGATGGAATTATTGTAAATGGAGAAGTAATAAACAACCTAAGATACGCGGATGATACCGTTCTTATAGCCGATACTGCAGAGGGACTTCAAAGAATTATCGACCGAATAGTGACAGCTTGCAACAGATATGGTATGAAGATAAACTGCAAGAAGACGCAAACGATTATTGTCAGTAAAAACGACGTCGGCAATAAACAGTTTACTGCCAACAACGTAACTCTCACAATGGTCAAGACGATCACATATCTAGGCTGCACGTTGAATAAGGACTAGGATCACTCTCGAGAAATAAGAAGCCGAATCGAGAAAGCAAGAGGTACTTTTAATAAGCTGCGCAACATACTCTGCAACCTATCCCTCAATATACATATGCAGATCAGGATTTTGAAATGCTATGTACTCTCAACTCTCTTATATGGAGCAGAAGCCTGGACCCTTACCGATGCTTCATGTAAACGTATAGATGCATTTGAGATGTGGTGCTACCGCCGCATGCTTAGGGTTCCTTGGATACACCACGTATCAAACGAAAACATTTTACAACGTATCGGTGGAGAACTGGAATACCTTACAAATGTCAAACGCAGAAAATTGGAGTACTTTGGACATATCATGAGGAATGAGAAATATCGCCTGCTCCAACTTATCCTGCAGGGGAAGATGGAAGGCCAGAGATCAGCTGGACGAAGACGAATATCATGGCTGCGCAACCTACGAACATGGACTGGAATGACATCAACAGGTCTGTTTAGAGCAGCAGTGAATAAAGTAATATGGACCAATGTGATAGCCAACATCCAAAGAGGATAGGCACTTTAAGAAGAAGAAGATATATATATATATATATATATATATATATATATATATATATATATATATATATATATATATAAATAAATAAATAGATAAGTTTTTGTCCGTGTAATTTGAAATAAAATAGAATCAAATATTGGCGAAGCGGACGTGAAAATTTGTCAATCTACATAATATGGACCAATGTGATAGCCAACATCCAAAGAGGATAGGCACTTTAAGAAGAAGATATATATATATATATATATATATATATATATATATATATATATATATATATATATATATATGTTCTCCGAATAGAAGATATAAGACTACAAAAAATGCAATGGGTGTTACCAAATAGTAATAAAGTAATATGGACCAATATGATAGCCAACATCCAAAGAGGATAGGCACTTTAAGAAGAAGATATATATATATATATATATATATATATATATATATATATATATATATATATATATATATATATATATATATATATATATATATATATATATATATATATGTTCTCCGAATAGAAGATATAAGACTATAAAAAATGCAATGGGTGTTACCAAATAGTCGAAAGCTTGGAAGACATCGGAAATCTTAGAAAAAAGGTTTAATTAGGGCTATGAACTCTAGAGACCCTCTGGTTTCGTCAGCTTCACTAACGAAACAGTTAGGAGGTCGAAAATAGTATAGAGATAAAATTAGAATGAAATTCGTAAAAAATAAACTGTCTGCGACGTCTTCTTAATAGTCTTAAGAAGAAAAAATAGCTATTCCAAATATCCAAATACTTTTCCTTCCAGTTTGGGATAATATTATGCCAACACGCTACGAAATGGAAATTTTTAATAGACAGTTATTCTCTGTGAATTTTGCTCTTGTTTCATTTCAGTTCAACGGACGAGACCATGGGGTATTCAAAACTAGTATAGAGTGGAATTCGCAGAGAATAAAATTTCTGTTGCTTTCTTAACAGACTTAATGAGAAAGAAAAAACAACTATTTTATATATATATATATATATATATATATATATATATATATATATATATATATATATATATATATATATATATATTATATGTCGAATGTTATCCCGGGTGTGATGTATAATCCAAGGTTTTTAGGTATCCCGTGTGCGTGCTGAGTCCTTCTCAGGACTGTAGGGCAGCTGACGTTTCGGTGAAATCTCATTCACCATTTTCAAAGCTGACTGTACGGCGTCTATGCGTGAACTGTTACTTACTACCGTAGTGTTTTTGACGATTTTTCAAGACGATAGGGAGCTCCTTTACCTTTCGATAAAAACTTCTACTCAAATTTCTTGATTAAGTTTTCAATGGCAGATCGCGACGGTCGATTATGCAGACCAAAATAATCAACTTGCGAATCATTACTGTAAAATTTTTATTTTTGAAGTGGGTTTTCACTATTAATTTTATTTTAATCCGGCATTTTCATTGAACCAAAATACATCCAAATATGGCTGACTTAACAATTGTTACACACACACGCTTGTTAAAACAACGTTTTTTTTTTAGGTTATTTAATATTTTTATTAAAACACTCTTTTTCGTTTAGTTTAAAAGTGTTTTGAATCAACATTTTATGAAAACAATTAAAAATGTATTCATTAATTTTACTAAGTATCCGTTGTATACATTAAAATAGCTTACCCTTTAATCTTTACACTAGTTTAAATGTCACGGCCAATTTAAACTCCAAAAACCTTAAACAAGTATGCAAAAATCAACCCAACAATTATTTATTTTGAAAACTAAAACCAGAAAAAGGAACTAGATATATAAATTTTTCCCCCTATCTTGCGTTCAAGAAAAAAAATTATTTGTTA
This sequence comes from Diaprepes abbreviatus, assembly GCA_034092305.1. NCBI lineage: Eukaryota > Metazoa > Arthropoda > Insecta > Coleoptera > Curculionidae > Diaprepes > Diaprepes abbreviatus. Next base: position 469,340 of record JASJET010000379.1, on the reverse strand, counting down.
GATTTATATTAAAGTTTCTTATCGAACCATTTTTGATCACGAATAAAGATAGATAATCTAACTTTTTTAGTGTAAAAGTGGAAAATCAGACCTGAAATTATCGAGGTAAAGTAGATTGAAACTCCCATCAAAAATATTAAATAGAGGGTGTTTTTTATAGAGGTATAGAACTTTTAAATGGAATAAAGCAAAGATGAATTTTTTAAGTTGACATTAAATTTACTTTATTCGAAAGATAACTTTCTGGCATTATAATTTAAATATGACTTCTGGCAAATGACCGCCACGGCTGGCTCGGACGTAGTCTAATCTGGAGGTCCAATTTTCGAAAACTTTTTCCAACATTTGTGGCCGTATATCGGCAATAACGCGGCGAATGTTGTCCTCCAAGTGATCAATCGTTTCGGGCTTATCGGCGTAGACTAGCGACTTCACATATCCCCACAGAAAATAGTCTAGCGGCGTTAAGTTGCACGATCTTGAAGGCCAATTCACGGGTCCGAAACGTGAAACTATGCGGTTACCAAACGTTTCTTTCAATAAATCAATTGTGGCACGAGCTGTGTGTCTTGTTGAAACCACAGCTCCTGCACATCATGGTTGTTCAATTGATGAACGAAAAAGTCAGTAATCATGGCTCTATAGCGGTCACCATTGACTGTAACGTTCTGACCAGCATCGTTTTTAAAGAAGCACGGACCAATGATACCACCAGCCTATAAAGCACACCAAACAGTCAGTTTTCTGGATGTAACGGTGTCTCAACATACACTTGAGGATTATTATCACTCCAAATACAGCAGTTTTGTTTATTGACGTACCATTCAAACAAAAGTGAACTTCATCACTAAACAAAATTCGCTTATGAAAATCGGGATCAACGGCAATCTTGTTTTGGGCCCATTCACCGAATCTACGCCTTGCTATTCATATTGAAATGTCAAACCAAACTAAACATAAATCACTTGACAGCTGATAAAATGGCCGCCAGTTAAAAAATTGTTGCGAACTTTTTATACCTCCATAAAAAATTTTAAACAAATTATTAAAAAAAAAGGAATTAATTTAATAATTGTAGTTTTACGGTGTATGGGATATGTTAAAGACAAATAAGTTAGTTAGTTAGTTAGTTAATTTAATGGTTAAAGGCACGTCGGCATCTCAGACCATTTAGCGCTAAAGAGAAGAGAAATAAACCAGAAGTAAAATATACTAACAAAATATTTTTCCCATTCATTAAAAAACAACAGAATATGAATATTCAGAGTACATTAAAAATATAGAGCAAAATGCTAATAATGATCCTAACAGTTTTTGGAGTTATATAAGCTCAAAAAAAAGGGGTCAGGTATTCCGAAAGAGGTCACCTATAGAGAAATGAGTTTCTCCGGTGATTTTGAAGCTGCCAATACCTTTGCACAGTTTTTTCAATCTGTTTTTGAAGTGGATAACAATTGCTCAAATGCGATTGAGCATTGGGGTACTTTTGAGTATCCTAAAATAACAGAACTTACTGTAAAGGACAATATAAAAAAATTAAAGCCTAAAAAGAAGGTTGGAACTAATAATACATAAGGCATATGTGGATATTTTGACCACACCACTAGATGCTTTATTTAAGTCGTGGTGGTCCCGTTATGTAAAAAGGGTAATAATTGTGATGTAGTGAGCTATAGGCCCATATGTATTTTGAATTCATTGTCGAAAATATTTGAAACAATATGTAACCTTATTTCTAACTATATACGTTTAGACATTTTCGAACAGCAGCATAGTTTTGTGGAGGGCTGATCTTTGGTAACGAACCTTTGCATCTTCACGAATTCCATTGCACTAGCTATTGGCAGTGGAGTGCAAACACATGTTATTTTCACAAATGCAAAGAAAGCTCCCGATAAAGTCAATTATACTGTTTTACTACAGAACCTTGTCAACTTTGGCTTTTCCGAACTCTCTTACAAATTAATGAGAGCTTACCTTTCTTTAAGGCCATGTGCTGTTCGTGTAGGAGGGGAACTTTCAGTGAGATATTTGGTAACTTCTAGAGTTCAGCAAGGAAGTAATATTTCATCATTACTTTTCTCAATGTTTGTAAATGATCTGCCTAATTGTTTGAGTGAAGGCTCCGAATGTCTATTGTTTACGGATGACTTTAAGACCTTTAGAATGGTTTCTTCCGTCTTGGACTATGTAAAATACAGAAGGATATAATAGCGTAGTCTCATGGTTTTAGAGGAATGGAATGTTTTTAAATATTGACAAGTGTTTTGCAATAACTTTTTCTAGACGTCAAAATATAATTGATTCTGAATATAACATGAACAAAAAAAAAATGGACAGCAGAGAAAACTGCAAAGATATCCGAGTTATGCTACAGTCTAATCTTAGCTCTAATCTGCATTATGATCACAATGTAAAGAAAGCATGCAGGTTGTTAGATTTTTTAATTAGAAATACCAGGGAATTTAAAAATATCGCTACATTAAAAACACTATATAATACTCTAGTAAGACTGCACCTAGAGTATGCTTCAGTAATCTAGTCACCAACAACGGAAAGCAGCACCGAATCCATGGAGAAAGTTCAAAAACGATTCTTGAGATATCTCTATTTCAAAAAATTCAATGTGTTTCCAAACTTCCCTTTGATCATATAAAAGCATGACTAAAATGTGGTCGGACTTGCATTGTCTTTATTTTTATTTTACGACGTTTCGATTAGGTTCTATCTCTAATCCTTTTTTGTCTTAAGACTACGAGCTTATATAGGAACTGTGTCCACTGAAGCGCAAAGTTTCGCTTCACTGTACACACCTCAATGATTTGATGTTACAAAACAGTAATTGCCAAAAATTAGGTATCTCAACACTCGGTTTATTGAAGATTTCGTTATTGTTTTTAATGTATGCTGCTTCTATAAATTTTCTTTTTTTCATATTAGGTTCCATATATATTGCCGCAGCCTCAGACCATTTTATATGGTGTTGTTTATCCCACGAGCGTTCTGCAATACCTGATCTCGACGTTTCCCCTTTTTGTGTATGAGTTTTATGTTCCTTAATTCTAACATCTAGCGTCGTTTGGTTTCTCCAATATACATTTCACCACACTCATATGGAACTTTGTAAACACATTCTTTCTTATCGGTAGTTTTAGATTTTGTTTTTGTTAAATGAGCTCTAAGGGTATTTCCTGATTTAAAGGCCATTTTTTATATTATAACTACTGGCAATTCGTCTTATTTTCTCCGACGTTCCCTTAATGTATGGAATTGTGAAGAAGGAATGTGTTTCTTGCTGTCCAGTGTTCGTTGTTTTAAAATTATTTATAACATCGTCAATTAGTTTTAAAGGATAACCATTCTGTTGTAAATCGGATTTAATATTTGCTACCTCATTTTCCAATGATTCGGCATTATTGCATATTGATATAGCGCGATTATAGAGGTTGCGTATAATTCCTCGTTTTGTTACAACAGAATGAGTAGAACTATGATTAAGATATTGTCCAGTATGTGTTGGCTTTCTGTATACTGAAGTTTTAATAGTTTCGTTTGAACGGTTCACCATGACATCTAGGAAGGGCAATTGATCATTTACCTCGTTTTCCACGGTAAACTTAATTGTAGGTCGAATGGTATTCAGATGTTTGAGGAAATCATTAAGTTCTTGATCATTGCCCTTCCATACGATGAAAGTATCATGGACATATCTCAACCAGACTTTCAGTTTTACTGTTGCCGTTTCTATGGAGTTTCGAACTATTCCATATATATATATATATATATATATATATATATATATATATATATATATATATATATATATATATATATATTGGCGACGACTGGAGAGAGTGAAGAACTCATCGGAAGCCCGTCGTCCTGAACATAGAACTTGTCCTTTACTTGAAAGTAAGCACTACGCAGGCAACACTCCAAAAGGTCTATCACCCCGTCCAGTGGTAACGTGGTTCGATCTCATAAAGTAGTATCATTAGAAAGTCTAGTTTTGATTATGTCTAGTGATTCCCCTAATGGTACATTAGTATACAGACTTTCCATGTCAAAACTTATTAGTCTGTCGTCTGACTCTAGATTGATGCTACTAATAATGTTCACGAAATGTGTAGAATTTTTAACATATGTGTCGTCTTATATTCTAAAGGTTGTATGATTTTTAAGAGAAACTTCGCCAGTGCATTTGTTAGGGATCTTCTGGAGCTGCAATATTTGCATACACAGAGATCAATACAGTTTACATTTTTTATATATTTTATTTTGAATAGTATAAAGTACAAAGATTCCTTTTTAATAAATTTTATTAATTTTAATGTCCCTAAAATTAACTTAAGGCCGAGGCAGCACAATTTATTTACAACTAATCCTAGAAGCTGCTCTCCTCTAAATAAAATAGTATCAGATTGTAATTATTTATTATTGGAGAGGGAGGACATTGATATATTTAATATATCAATAAACCAAGTTAAGAATATAGATATTAAGTTTTAATTTAAATATGTGGGGTACTATATTGGGTGATATTTGTGTTAGCTATTGCTTTTTGCATATATATATGTATGTACGTATATGTGTGTGAGAGTCTATTTGCTATGTAGTTTAGTATTCCTTACTTTCATAATATATTTTTTTGTTGTTTTTCCTTTACATGTAATTACTATTGAATTTGTAAGGTTTATACTTTGAAAACCTATACTGTCTTAGGGAAGTAATATAAGAAAAACCTCTCAAGAGGGAAGGAGTATACGATAAAAATCTTTAACACCCTGGGCCTGATGAGATGAAAATGAATTGCTGAGAAGAATTACAATCGACGATCAGACAAATATTGGAAAAAAACTTTGAATTTAACCGAGATGTCCACGAAATCTTTGTGGATTTCCAGCAAGCATATGACTCCGTGAAAAGAAGCTATGGCTAGCAATGCTAGAAATGGGCGTACCAAAAAAATTAGTAGATCTAACACAAATGTGCGTGACAAACTCATATGCACAGGTAAGGGTAGGAAATAGAACATCAGCGCTATTCAGTGTGACATCAGGACTCAGACAAGGTGACCCTCTGTCACCGTTGGAACATGCAATGAGCAGGGTTGCGTCGGGGCTGACAGAGGGTTTTGCGAACCAAGGTTCAAAACTGGTGCTGACCTTTGCTAATGATATCGATACAGTGGCTCATTCAACAAGAGACGTGCGAGAGGTATTTTCACAACTCAATGAAGAAGCAGGTAATATGGGTCTCCGAGTAAATGAAGAAAAAACTAAATACATGGTAGTAACCAAGAATCCAAGACCTCGAATCGGGCAGAATATATCACTGAATGAACACAACTTCGAAGTGGTTAAGGAATTCAAGTACCTAGGAGCGGTGATCACAGACGACAATCAAGTTGAAAAAGACGTCTCAGTAAGAATAGCGGCAGCAAATAGGGCGTTATACTCCCTCACAACATTATTGAGATCTAAACTGTTAAAAAGACAATCCAAACTAACTCTGTACAGGTCAATTATTCGCCCGGTAGTTACTTATGGCAGTGAAACTTGAACCCTCAATCAACGGGAAATAAATAAATTACTCATATTTGAACTAAAGGTTCTTAGAATGATATTTGGTCCCCAAAGAGATGCAACAACAGGAAATTGGAGAAGACGCCACAATGCTGAATTGGCGACACTGTATGGCAGTGAAAACATAGTGTGTTGTATAAAAGCCAACAGAATAAGATGGGCAGGCCATGTGGTAAGATCAGGGGACCACAGATTATTGAAAACAGTATTCTTTGAGAGACCAGATGGTAGAAGGTGCCAGGAAAAGATGGAAGGATGCCGTCGAGGCTGATTTGTATAGGATTGGAGTCCAGCAGTGTGAAATGGAAGCACAAGACCGTAGGAGATGGAGGGCGATAGTGGATGCGGCTAAGACTCGCCCAGAGTTGTAAGACCAGGAAAGAAGAAGAAGAAGAAGAAGATTACAATCGAAAATGATAGCCCTCTTCAAAAATATTATTCAACAACGCAATGTACCGAAGGATTGGAAAAAACATGACGAACCCTATATTGAAAAAGATCAAAAAACATCACCAGAAATCTCCCTCAGAATTACTAATTAAATAGCATATTCAAAATATTCACCCAATTTTTTCTCGAAGAAATCTGCTAAACTGCTGCTAAAAAGAGCAGGGCTTTAGGAAAAACTGATCAACCACCGATGCAATCTTTATTTTAAAGCAAATAATGGAAAAATCCATAGAATTTAAGAAACCGGTATACTTTGGCTTTGTGGATATAATTAGATCTTTTGACCAAGCCCGACTCACAAATACCCCAAAATAATGAGAGAAAAAAGAGTAAACCAAGAATTAATTCTATAGATCTCAGATGTTAACGAATAATGCAGAACGAATTTTAAAGTAATGCAGTGACTAACTGAAGACATGGAAATAAACAGAGGACTCCCTTAGTCATTTTACGTTTAACATAGTTATATTAAATTACCGAAAATATCGGGATATAGAATATTGCAATTCTACAGAAAGTTAGTTGACTAAATATGAATATCAACATCAACAAGACTATATGCATGGCAGCAGCTAAAAAGCCCATAAGATATAAAACAGAAATATAAACAAATATAACTGAGCAGATCAATCAATTTACATATCTGGGAATTGAGTTAGCAACCGATAACAACCTACAATGAGCCTAAAAGTTGCTTCATTTAAAGGGAACCCGGTAGTGCGACGAACTTGATGGGGGCACAATGACGACATCAAACAAATTTAAATTAAACCGAATCAAAGTATATAATACTCTTTGACCGAATTGAGTAATTGCTATTATTTCATTCGATTATGATTATGATTCTAAATTCCTTTTACAGAATCATTTAGTAATTTTACCAAATTCTCATAGACTAATTTATTGTTTACAATAATTTCCATAAAATAGGTTAAAGTGCGAAACAAATCAGCGGTTGACTTTTTCCTTCTGCAGTTTTCTCTCTAATAACTCCGTAAATTCAATTTGACTCGTCGTGTTATGCAAATATAGATTGTTTTGCGTGAAAATCGTAATTTTAAGTTATTAGTGTCTGTAGGCATTTTACAGATGGAGAAAGTATCTGTCAATAATCACTTACTTAAATATTTGGTAATTTGCGGCGTTTCTTAAGCGGATTTAATGACGAAATAGTATATTGTCAACTGGAAGAGGATTGATTGATTATTTTTCATGCATTTTTAGCTGATCAAATATATATATATATATATATATATATATATATATATATATATATATATATATATATATATATATATATATATATATGTGTGTAATCGAAGGTTTTCGAGCATCCCGTGTATGTGCGTCTACGAGCTTTGAAAATAGTGAATGAGATTTCACCGAAACGTCAGCTGCCTTACAGTCTTGAGAAGGACTCAGCACATACACGAGATGCCCAAAAAACTTCGATTACACATCACACCCTTGAGAATATCCGACATAACATATATATATATATATATATATATATATATATATATATATATATATATATATATATATATATATTTATATATATTTATACGTTTGCTGAATGTGATTTCAGCACTACAACGGCATAATGTCGATATATCCACTGCTATTACATCTCACATGGAGGAATCCGTGAAAGCCGCATAAACATATATAAGTCATCCGTCGGGAGGTCGGCAAAGCTGCATACTTCCTTCCGATCTATCCTTTGCACAAACAAGTACATGGCGATACCCTGAGGAGTCTAGTAGAAATGAAACATGTACCTCTACCGTATCACTGTGGCGGGGAGGGCAAGTTTTGACTTTCTTTTCGATATCACCATATCTCGATGGTGGTGGAATAGGATAAACTGTGTTCTATAGCACTGTGCAACCTCTAACACGGAAAGGATGGGATGGAACGAAGTTTGCATTTATATATATATATATATATATATATATATATATATATATATATATATATATATATATATATATATATATATATATATATATATATATATATATAAATAGATAAGTTTTTGTCCGTGTAATTTAAAATAAAATAGAATCAAATATTGGCGAAGCGGACGTGAAAATTTGTCAATCTACATGATTCTTGTGTTAAAAAGTGCGGAGCACTCCAAAATATGGAAAAACTCCGGGTCCGACAGATGGCGACAGCGCTGTTTCGTCCTAATATGGGACTCGTCAGGCCACCGCATTCGGTGCAAACCATCATCTCGCCTTTGCATTCTATAAAGCTGAGTTTAAAATTCAAAAAACAGCAAACAAGACGACAAAGGCGACATCTCGATGGTCCACTTGATAACACAAGAACCACTCAGATTAACAAAGCCACCATATGGCGGTTTTTTACAAACTTTGTTAATCTGTGTGGTTCTTGTGTTATCAAGTGGACCATCGAGATGTCGCCTTTGTCGTCTTGTTTGCTGTTTTTTGATTTTAAACTCAGCTTTGTAGGATGCAAAGGCGAGATGATGGTTTGTACCGAATGCGGTGGCCTGACGAGTCCCATATTAGGACGAAACAGCGCTGTCGCCATCTGTCGGACCCGGAGTTTTTCCATATTTTGGAGTGCTCCGCACTTTTTAACACGAGAATCATGTAGATTGACAAATTTTCACCTCCGCTTCGCCAATATTTGATTCTATTTTATTATATATATATATATATATATATATATATATATATATATATATATATATATATATATATATATATATATATATATATATATATATACATTTAGACGCCTTAAGAAACTCATTTCTTTGAAGTCGGTTTATAACAGTCCTTATTTCAAATCTATAAAATATGTAGTTCCTAAGCAAAACGGCTGTAACACACAGACAAATAGACACCACTGACTAAATAAAACCAAGACTGTTACTCCAATGCTATAATTTTGACGCTCATAAAATGAACATGACGATAGGACACAATTCATTCATCATTACAATGTTGCGAACGATTGAATATCATTAATAAAATGTTATATACATGCCTTTGCAACAAGTATAAAAGAATTTAAATTATCAGATTTCCGTTCAAAACGTGGCAATGTTGCATATCCCTTCTTGTCAACTAAAGAGGATAAATTCCTCCTTGACACTTTGATAAAATGCACGGTTGCCACTTCCTAGCGACCTTTTACAGAAATCAGAACGTTGCCAATTCTTAAAAATATCACTAAGAAAATGATACATGATTCTATAGGAAAAGAACTTCAAAACTTCAAACTAGAAGGTGACCTAAAAATATTTGTTCTTTGAGAAAAGAAAAACTCTATAACAAGGGTAAAATATAAGGCTATTGTTAAAATAATGCTCACAGTGCTACATTTATGATATGATAAAATCTTAGTTTTTGAATGTTTCATCGAAGTATGACGAAACATTGCTCGTCCCGTCGATGTATTGTGGTTACGTAATTTAACCTATGACGAGACCACTGCTATAAGGTATAACAAAATATCAGGGATATTTTGTGTAAGGTATTGAATGTTCTCACTTTCGCAAATTCGGTTTTAGTAAGTTGTCCACCATTTTAGTTTCAATTCGATTATGTAGCAGGATTTATTTCGTTTTTTTTTATTTTTAGTGGTGCAAAGTGAAAGACTGAATTACAAAGAAACTTTTTATTATAAACAATAATATTGTTTTTTGTGTAGTAAATAAATTTTGCCCTTTTAGGGCGCTTTATATATAGGTAAGTTTAGATATTTATTTTTTAAAATATTTTTAAATTTTACTTACAAGAAAAATATCCAGTACATATTTTTTTACGTCATGAGTTGCATTCTTATATAATGTATAATTTAAAAGGCTGATGGATTGATACACATAATTTTCTCAGTCATTGCTTGCTTTAAATTTGTTTATAGGGATAAAAATGTTATTTATTTTAGCTGTTTTTATTCGTAAATGTTTAAACTTACTTAATTCAATCAATAGTTCTTAGTTGTACATGAATTTCAAAAATTAAGTTGACGGATATCTGCTTTTTCCACAATGATTTTTTACGAGGTTAACTACCAGTTTTTAACATTTTTTGAAAAGCCATTTAAAATACATTTTTTTAAGAAATTTATTACGAGCAAAAATACAAATCATATATGAATGGCATATAATGGAAATCTACCATTTCAAAATGTTAATGTACGCCTTGCAGCTTTCCATAAAAAAGTTTGAAAAGTCATCCTTCTTTTTCTATGATATGTTGTGGTACATTAAAGAATATGCGACAAGTATTCTTTACGTCTTGAATTGCATTTCTAGGGTCATAACAACCCCGAAGTTTATCACTAAAATCGTTTTTTTTATTTACAAGGCTAATTTTTCGTGTAAAATCACTTGCATATTATTAGATTTACGAAAAGGTATTGTCATTTGTAAGAGCGTGGATTGACTCTTTTATAGGAGTGAAAGCGTTTTTTTACGCTATTTCCATTCGATAAATGTATAAAGTTATTTAATTCGGTAAAAAAACTCGTTAGTTGTATACGATTTTCAAAAACAATAATATTTATCCTGTGAATCACTACCCTTTATATATTTTTTTAAATTTTATTTAATTTTTTTCTAAGAAATTAATAATCAACTAATACAGTCAAGATACTAATTACGAATATCTAAAGATGTTAACTACACCCTTTAGGTTTTCTCTGAAAATAAGTTTGTTTTTAACAATGCTTATGTCATGTGTTTCATAAAACAATATAAATACTTACTTCAAATTTATTTTTATATCCTGAGCTGTGCGTCTATGGGGTGACAATCATCCCCAATGTTGATACAAAAATAAAATGCTATTCCCAACTTTTATTTTAAAGAGGATTTTTTTTATAAAATAGCTGACAATAAGTAGAAGATACTCTTTTAATTTGGGGATTAATTTAGTTCGTCTTAAATCTTGTGTCTTAAATTTTAGGAAATTAATTTTTGATTCTTAATTTAAGTCTCCAAAATCACTCGATATCGATTTGAAAGAATTTGAGATATGTACATTTTTAATCTGGCATATTTTATTCAACCTATTGAGTTTGGAGAACTTACTTTTACATCCGTAATGTTCGCGCCGCCACCCCAATTTTTGAAAGAATCGGAAAAATATAATTGTAAAACTATAATCCACGATCCCAAAAACACCCATTATCAATTTTGGACAAAATTACAAAAATATAAAATTTTTAGTTTTTTATATTGAATGAAAAGAAAATTATATGAAATTCTTAATCTGCAGACTCAAAAACCACCCAGTACCAATTTTGCGCAAAATCGAGGCACGTTAAATTTTAGTAGTACTCGACGTCTTGCATGTCCTTCGCCTTATCGAAAAGGTTTATCGTTTGTCTCACAAACATATTAACTCTTGCCTCAAAAACTACTCCAAAATATAGTGACAGTGTCCCCGATTCCTGGTTCCTGTGTGGTGAAGCTTGGAATTATTCTGGTGGCCACCAAGAAGAATTTAATGAAGTGATTTCGACTACAAGGTAGGCCATTTTAGTATTTGTGTCACGCTGTCGCCGTATTTTGTATTACCTCCGCAACCTACCTAAATACAGTCCACTAATTACTCTTTGTCTCAATCCCCTACACTTACTTTATACTCTCACAAATCACCAAGTCTCAGTTTTGGACAAAATTAAGGAATATAAAATATTTAGTCCACCATTCTGAATTTAAAAAAAAAATTAATTCGGTATGTGCAAGCCCGAAAACTCCTCCATATCAGTTCTGGAGAAAATTGATTAAAATTAAATTTTTTGTGCGCCATCTTGGATTTTACTTTTCACCAAAATGATATGGGACTACTGCAGAAACTTCCTTAACATAAAGCAAAAAATTTTATTTTAATCGGGCATACATGGAGCTGCATATAGTTGTACGTTTGCTGAATGTGATTTCAGGACTACAACGGCATAATGTGGATATATCCACTGCATTGCATCTCACACGGAGGAATCCGTGAAAGCCGCATAAACATATATACGCCATACGGTGGGAGGTCGGCGAAGCCGCGTTCAGTATTTGCATGCTTCCTTCCGATCTATCCTTTGCACAGCCAGGTGCATGTCGGTCCCTTGATGAGTCTAGTAGAGACGAAACATGTACCTCTACCGTATCACTGTGGCGAGGAGGGTAAGTTTTGACTTTCTTCTCGGTATAGTGGTACAGGTAGGCCATCATCTCGATGGTGGTGGAATATGATAAATTGCGTTCCTTAGCAATTTGTTCAAACTGTGCAACCTCTAAAACGCTGACGTTTCGGTGAAATCTCATTCACCATTTTCAAACTCACTGAATGGCGTCTACGAACGAACTGACGCCTGCGACTCCGGTGCTGTCGGTACCGTGTGCGCGTCGGACGCGTTCGTTTTCCGAATGGTTCCGACCCATCAGTTTGCGAGACCAGCTGCGCGTCATCGGCCTTGTTGCCAGTGTTTGTGGTTGCGTGGCCGAGTTGTAATCTGTTTCGTTACTACGTGGTACTGGTTGATGTTTTGTAAGCAGATTTTTCCAAGTATTAGTCACACATTGGCTATCATCTCTGCTATTTAAATTGTTGGGCCTCTTTGCAATTTCAATGGCTTCCCTTATAACTCTTGTGGACAGGTTTTCACATCTCGATAGCATTTTTGTTCCCGAGAAATTTATCTTATGTCCTGTGTTTAACCAGTGTTGGGCCACAGCAGAAGAAGTTGTTTTTTGCTTGATAGCGTTCATATGTTCGTCTCTTCTGGCGCTTATTTTACGGTTGGTTTGGCCTACGTAAGATGAGCTGCATTCTCCGCATTTCGTACACTCCCTTGTTTTCTAGAGGGATTCTTTCTTTAGGTGTTGGCAAGAGATCTTTTACTTTACGATCTGTGGTGAAAATGGTTTCAATGTTGTGTCTCCTGAGAATTCTTGCGATCCTGCGATATATATATATATATATATATATATATATATATATATATATATATATATATATATATATATATATATATATATGAGGTAAATGCGAACAGTAAATGCAAACTTCGTTTCATCATGTCCTTTCCGTGTTGACGGTTGCATAATTTGAATAAATTGCTACACAACACAATTTATCCTATCCCACCCCCATCAAGATGATGGCCCACCTGTACCACCATATCGAAAAGAAAATCAGTGGCACGGCAGAGGTACATGTTTCGTCTCTACTAGACTCATCAGGGTACCGACATGCACCTGTTTGTGCAAAGCACAGATCGGAAGGAAGTATGCAACACTAAATGCGGCTTTGCCGACCTCCCGCCGGATGGTGTATATATGTTTATGCGGCTTTCCCGGATGTCTCCGTGTGAGATGCAATGGCAGGCTATTTACTATAACAAAATTTATTGAATGAGTTGGATTTAATACTTGGAAATTTCTCATCTTGCGCTCTCGCCAAAAATGTCAAAAATAGTTGCCAAGGCGCCCATAAGTGGTGAAAGTCTTGTGTTTATTTAGTCAATATAGAGACCAAAGTTTTGCCACAAGGATTTCTTTTGTATCTTGTTCGTACGGAAATCTAAACGCTTGATATGTGAAATTTCCATTATATTTATTTATTAAAAATTAAAAAACACTTTGCAGTAATTTGTTATTTTATTTTTCTTTAAAGAGAAAAATAATGAGGAACATTTACTTTTTCGAGCCGAAAGTAATTTAAAACAAAACGAAAATAATCGTAATTTATTCTTATTAAACTGCTGTTACGTATTACATCACATGAAATTATTATAAATCAGTTTAAACCGGACACGCCTTAAAAATGCATATTTCAGCTTAGTCTCAATTATACCAAAGTACCGTGCCTTGGTAGAGAAGTGAAAAAACTATCGTTTAAAATCGAGAGTGATTTTTTTCCAATTTGAATCGACATTCGCGTTGAAAACGAAGTTAGTTCTAGTTTATTTAATTTTATTTTACTCAAGCTGTTTATGGTGGATTATTTCGATTTCACACTATTAAGTAAATTGAAATGATTATTTAGTTGGCATTTTTATCTTATTGCATTTCATTCGAATTATACCAGGTGGCTGCATAATTCAACTACAGGATCTAGATTACCCAAGTTTAAATTCGTTACTTCGTTTCAATTTAACTAAAAATCGTTTTAGTTAAAATAACTATTTAACGCTTTTTGATTCATTTAGATTCATGGTTTTATCGATAAAATAAAAACAAATTTCCTGTTAGGATATCATTGTTTCATATTGTGGTAAATATTAGACCCAAAAGAAGATTTCTTTATATTTTCTTTAATCAGATAATAAGTTATTCTAATATATATTGCGATAATTGTCACTATATTTTATACATGCATTGCTTTCGTAAAGTAGTGTATTAATTCAGGTCATATCGATGTTGGTTGCATAAGGAAATTGTCAAGATAATTACTGTAAAACTATAAAATATAAAAAAAAATTGATGCCATCTAAATTTGATTTTCAAACTGGGCCTCGTTAACGATCTAAAAAATAGCCAAGTCGATGAATAAATTCCTTTTGAACATTGTCGATGACAACTGCGCTTATGCTTCGTATTTCTTGGCACATTTGAGCTTTCAAGACTTCTAGATTGCAGGGTCAAGTATAATTGAATTTTAAGTATCTCCACAAAAATAATCAAGAGGAGTCAAATCTGGTAGTCTGACTGGCCACTCAATTGTCCCCTTCTGTCTACCAACTATTCGAAAAAACCTCATTCAGATAAGCACAGACAGGGGCAACCTAGTGAGTTGGCGCTCCATCTTCTTGAAAAAAATGGTCACGCTGGGACATATCGGATACAAAGTTATTAGTGCAGGAATGAGATCAGATCGTTAACGAGGCCCAGATATGTCCAATCTGATTCTGAAATAAGAAATGGAGTTTACAATTGAAAAAAATATCGATGACATCATAGCTCCTTCTTGAGTTAACCCGTATATTTCGGTATCCCGCAAAAATACTCTAAACTGAAAACAAAATTCGACTGGTTCGTGCGTTTCGTACATTACAAAAGCATTATACATATATATATATATATATATATATATATATATATATATATATATATATATATATATATACATATATACATATATATATATATATATATATATATATATATATATATATATATATATATTTATATATACGAAAAACGCCTCAACAGAGTTAAACAAACACACACAGGACGAAAAACATACCTTCGATTATAACAGTACCATAATTAAAAACAAAAATATGAATTACCAAAAACTGCAAATAAAGGAAATGAAGTACTTCACTTACATACGGAGTTGTATATAGTTGTACGTTTGCTGAATGTGATTTCAGCACTACAACAGCATAATATGGATATAACCACTGCTAATGCATCTCACACGGAGGAATCCGTGAAATCCGTATAAACATATATAAGCCATCCGACGAGAGGTCGTTCAGTGTTGAGTAGTGAACATAACCCGATTCTCTCAATCCCCCCACTCCTCGACCTTGACCTTGACCTTGCTTCACCCCTCTTTGGCCCCGCCCACATGTCCTTGTCATTGACCTTGAAAGTGCACGTGTGCTTTGGCCTTGGCCTTGTGTTCAAGGTTGTGTGTGTGACCTTGACCTTGACCTTGGTCGAGACGACCTTGACTTTGTTGAAGGTCATCTTGGGTGTGTGACCTTGAAGTAGTTATTTGTGCATTGTAATAGTGTGGGATGATCTTGAAATGATTTTGACCTTGCAAATTGTTCTATAAATTGTGTGAGTCTACTTGCATTCATTCAGTGTGAAATGTCAGATACGGAACTATCTAAAGAAAAAATTATAGAGCAAGTCGGCAGAGTAATTTGTTTATATCAGAGTAATTTAAAAAGTTTGTGTGATTTTGAAGAGAAGGATCTAGCATTTTTTCCTCTCGAATATTTAAAAACTTGCGTTGATACGCTGAGTTTACGGCAAATTTGGGATAAGCTGCCAGCGTCATATCGGTGTAACAAGGAACTACAGTTAAGCTTACCCTGTTACATTCACTATGAACAAATATATCGTCATCATATAGATGGGCCACCACCAGCAATAAAAAAGTGTCGTGAATGTAAAAATGAGTGAATAATATGAATAGTGCTTTGCAAGAGACAGTAAAAAAATTGGGCGATGAGTTCACTGAAACGGCTAATAATTATTTCAATGATGCAATGAAAAGTCGAGCAGAATGGGCGTCGCGCTATTGTGATTTGGCTTATGAATATGAAAAGGCTGCGAATGCATGTCGTAAATATTGCAGCAAAACAATAAATTTACAAGACTTTGTTCGTGAGATAAAAAAGTTGGGGTTTAGTGACTGTTTGGAAAAACTGATTAGGTTCATTGCAGATCCGGTTGTGTTAGATGAAATTAGAGTGTAGGACTTAAGTTTAACGTAGTAGTAGTTAATATGGAAAGTTTAGTGCGAGAAATGTACGAGGAATTTCTAATTTCTGCAGCCTGTTCGGAATTTTACGCATATGAAATGCAAGATTCGGAGGCTCAGGACTTTAGTGTATTTTTTAAGTATATGGACCATGCCGAAGTGTGTCTTTTAGCTAGTATAGTTTGTAAGAATTTTCTTAGAAATAAAAATAAACACTTATTATTGAACAAATTAAGGAAATTAGGTTTAGGTGATAATGTTAAACGCATAGAAGAATGGCAGAAAAAAATCAATGAATAAAGTACATAAAATGTAGTTATTTGTTTCATTATATTTTGTCCTTGAAGTTATCCTTATACCAATTTAAATGTGTGACGTCATTTGACCTTGAATACTCCTCCCACTATTTCTATCGTTAAGCTACCCCCACCATTGTTACAATTCGACCTTGAAACCTCGCTATAAAGGTTCGTGGGAGAAGAAGTGACTTCAAACAGTCGCAGATATCAGTGGCATAAACATCAAATATTGTGTTCGTGTAGTGTTCTGAAAGTGCTTTTATATTCACGGTAATTTTTGGATTTATATACCATTTTTTCAATAATGAGTATTGCAAAAGAAACTCTAGATGAAATTAATGAAATGTTTAGCAAAGATTTCGAGGTTTTAGAGAAAAAAAAGGTTACCGAAATGATTGTAGGCAAAGTGTATAAAATTGTAAAGATGGTTTCAATGACTACACGATTTGGTAAAACTCTTTTAGTGGCTTTACACGATGATGGTGATAATAGCACATTTGAGACTTTTTTACCAAAACGTGTGGCCGAAACACTATCTGACGATATTGTAGATATTATGAGTAAAACTAAAGATAAATACACTCTAACTTATTTGGGACAGGGCACTAGAGTTTTTGGAAACAATACTCGAACATTATTACGTTTTGGCTCATTGGAGTAAATTGTATGTAAATTGTTTGAAAAAAAGGATGTAATTAAATTTAAAATATAGTTGCACATGTCAGAATACTTACGCGTGTTCATTATTTCTGTTAAAGATGTCTGCTGATGCGACGACGACGACGACGACCGCCAACGAATGTGTAGATAGATACATATTTTGGTTGGGGAGAGAATTAAGAAATAGGGCTCACGATATGTTAGATAGCGTAAATGATTGGTCGCATATTGATGTAACCAAAGATCAATATAAGAACGAGATCAGGGATACAATCAATTTTATGGCTGGGGCACACTTGTGCGACAAATTTTTATATGGTTCCATAGACATGGATACATTTTGTGCTGAAATGGTTGAAGAAGAATTAAAAGAATACCTCGTCAATATTCCACATTTACCAGGTGAGCTTGCTGCAAAATATGAATTGGTTTCTGCAACAGCAACAGCCCAAGACGTTGACGATCGAAATAGTGTCGGATGGGATAGAATTTTGAGCAACGAAAACGAAGACATGGAAAATTAATTTTTTATAATTTTTGTATTTGTGCAATTAAATAACTGTAAATAAATATCTGTTACAATCACAGTTTTATTTTATTTCTTTTATAAACATACCAACCCAGTAGATCATAGTCAGTGTTTCTTTTTCTCAGCTGAAATATTTAATATAAGTAGGGCAAATAAAAATAAAATAGTTTAGTAAAGATTGAAAATGAGTCGAGGAAACAACACAATTGATAAATTTGGTCGTCAGAAATATAATGAAAAATATCATATATTATCTGGGCCACAAGGGATTGGTTTTAAACTTACAGCGGATGGGCAGTATGATATGGGTGGAAAAATCATAACCAACTTAGGCGAACCTAAAGATGATGACGATGCTGTGACAAAACACTTTGTTAATAGAAAGTTTTACAATTTTGCAGCTGTAATATGTGACATATTTAACAAGGATGTCCTCCCCATGATATACAAAAATAATAGTGAGCTTAAAACAAAAATTGAAGTTATGCAGAAAATACTCTATCATCAGCCTTTAAATGACTCATTAAGCGCACTGTCGTACGACTCGACTTCAAAAAAAATCTAAAAAAAGCAGGTTAAAGAATAGGAGAACGCACTCCGAGTGGCATAGCCTTGAAGATAACGTCGTAGTCGTCGGTGAATTGGACCTTCCCTCCAAGAATATTGAAATGTTATTTATGTGTATGATGTTTTATTGTCATTGTTTTTAATAATGAAGATTGAAATAAAAAACTTTATTTTACAATATATTGTTTATTTATTTTACATTTTAAATAAAAAATATAGTCATACAATATGTTATTTAAACAATATTAGCTTTATCTATCCAAGAGTTGAAGTGGTTGGGAAATCCTAGCCATTTGACAAATAATTGTTCGATGTGATTTTTCTTGCGTTGTCTAAGGACCTTTTCTACTAGATAAACGTCAGGACTGCTTGTTTTTTGTAGTTCTGATTCGTAAAAACACCCTCTTATAGGCTGACCTTCTAACGATTCCAACAAGTAAGTAGGTGGATTTGTAACGTTAACTTTTACAACTTTAAACAATTCGGTTGACCAAGAGGGCGTATATCCTTTCTCGAATAAGCTTTTGTACTTGCTAATACGCACAATGTCACCCATGGAAAACTTAAATTTTTTAGGTACAATTTTTAAATAATCATATGCTTTAATATGTGTTTTTTCTTGCACGTCTGCAGGCTTCATTCCAATGGTGCGATGTTTCGAATGGTTATAGGTTTTTGTTACTGCCGATAATATATGTATCCATTTGTAAGATCCTCTTGTCGAGAATTGTTTATATAAATTATTTTTTAAAGTCCTTATGACTCGCTCAACAATTGCAGCTTTCTTTGTGCTGTAAGTGGAATAATGATTTATATTATATTTTTTCATCAGGGCTTGAAAGTTTGTATTATAGAACTCCTTTCCTTGATCACTTTGCAGATTTATTGGTGTATATGATGCCTCTTCAATGATGCTTTTCATCGCATTAGTAACTTCTATACCAGTCTTGTTTTTTATGGCTTTGGTATAGACAAATTTCGAGTAACAATTTATACAGACCAAAATATAACGATAACCATCGTTTTCATCAGCATACTGTTGCATTTCAGCCAAATCAATTTGCCACAAATCTCTGTATCCTTTTATTATCGTGCGCCGTCTTACAAAATTTTTTCTAGCCGTTCTATGTAGTTCATTAACAATCTTGATTTTTTCTAGACTGGGCTCCATATTATTAGTAATACTAAAGGTTTCAGATCGAAGGAAGAACTGAATAATATCATTAAATATTGAGCTTAATATATTATATCTTCTTCTCGTAATTCCTCTATGATTGACATAATTTCATTTTCGTGTCCAGTGTGACCGGCCATTTTGGAACTCCACAACAAACGTAAACGATCCACCAACTCTTTAGCTTTGTTCCAGTAGACATATTGAAATTTTTTCGAAGATAATTTCTTTTTTGTGGGTAACTGTAGTTTTTCCGAGAGATTTTTTCTTGTAATAGTACCACCTAATTTTGTGCCCATTATCAGAGGTTTAATAATTCGTAAATATTTGTTCCATCTGGTCTCCCGTAAACCATCACTTTTTTTAAAATTGTTGTAGACAGCACTCGTTGATTCCAAAATTTCCTTGTACGTTGAAAGTACATTATCACTTAATTGTTGTTGTTCCTTGCCTACACTTGGGGGTGTTTTAAGAAATAACAAATCATAAAGTGCCGGTGATCCACCATATTCTGCAATATTTTTCCCTTTTTTGTATAAGACAATATTTCCATTTCGAAAACGCACCTCTAAATTACCAATAAAATTTTTGTTATCTGTTTTTGAACCAAAACGTACACCATATACAGTATCGTATAGAGATGGTTTCGAACGTAATCCTTTCAGGTGTGCGTTTAAAGTATCGGAAGTTGTGGTGTCAGCGGATGCGAGAGATGTATTAGTTGAAGTTGAGGGTGTATCAAACACCGATTGGCTAATATCTTCTTTTGAAATGCGATGCTGCTGCTGCTGCTGCTGAATAGGTGTGGAGGTTTGAAAGGAATGTGTAGGTTGGGGAAAACCTGATATTTGAGTCGACTGCACTGATGTACTGAGACTATGTGACTTTGTAGCTGGATAATGTTGTTGCTGTTGTTGTTGCTGCTGCTGCTGCTGCTGCTGACGTTGCTTAACCACATCAGATATAGTTGTCAACGGCTTAGAAATGGGTTCGTAAAACTTTTCCAATTCCACAACATTAAACTCTTTAGCCGCTTTAATTTGTTTAAATTTTTTTCTGACGGCATTGGTAGCTTCCACTAGTTTACGTTTTAAGTCGATCGCGTTATTCATGATGTTAACAAAGGACGTTTCAACAATCAAATGAGCATTTTCCCTTATTATTACAGTAATATATAGCTATCAAATCCTTTGCGGTATCTTCCCGATTTCACATCACTGTCTTTATCAATTACTAAAAATCCATACTTATTATCCCAACATTTTGAGCACATTTCTTGAAATTGAGTAAAGTTAGATCCGTGAAACGTGGTCGGAAAATATGTGTTTCATATTCAACTCATCTTGTTTAAACATAATAATAAAATTGGCGTTGTCTCGCACAAGCTGTTTAGGCACTCGCGAATATGTTTGCGCTAGGTAAAAGGAGTCGATATTTTTATGACGTCCCATGCTAAAGTACGATCTTATAACATCTTGTTTTTCACATATAACATCATCAAAGATAAATATAGAGTTTGGTTTTGCATCGGACGGTACCACAATATTACTGGAATCACTAAAGGCATAGTAGCCTAAACCTTTGATGGGCGCTAAAATTTTCCTTAAATACTCATATTTCGGTTGATACAGAGATTTCGAGTAAATATAGACATTTTCGAAACGTAGCCCAAGGGGGTGTGTAAGCAGCGAAATCATGACATTAGTTTTTCCACAATTGGATGGACCAATTAACAGGCCGCGAATAGAGGAAGGAAGTAGAGGACCGTGTCTCTTCATTATCTTCTTTTCAAATCCAAGTCCGACTTTTTCATCGAGATTGTCAATAGGAAGTTTTTGTTTAAGATCGATAACGCGCATCTTAGGAAAATTTGATATTTTATAGGCAATTTTTCACAAAAACTGTCATTCAGATGCCGAGCGTCAAACGAAGTGGACGGTCTCACGTTTCCAACAAAACTGGATACGGTATTGTGAATTCGTTAATAAATAAATTACCATTCGAGGTACACATTCCTGGTTATCAATATTGCGGACCCGGAACAAAAGTAATAAAACGTGTAACAAGAGGTGATCCAGGCATTAATCCTTTGGATGCCGCATGCAAAAAACACGATTAGCCTATTTACATAATAAAGACAACATAAGTGCGAGACATCGAGCGGATTACGAGCTCGAACAAAGTGCTTGGAATAGAGTAAAATCGAAAGATTCCAGTTTAGGTGAAAAAACAGCAGCTTGGTTAGTTACAAACATTATGAAAGGAAAACAACGTTTTGGTATGGGTGTACCATCATCATCATTATCAACAAAAAAAACATCTACTAAAGGCACGCGTCATACAAAAAGGAAAGGTGTTAATAAAAATCGACATGTTCGGAAAGCCAGTTTCGGAACAGCTATTCGACAAGCAGTTCGAAGGGAATTATTAAAAGCCGGAAGTAAAAATGTGTTGGAAAAAAATGTCATGAATGCATCTAAAATAGCTCTGTCGGCAGCACGTAGATCGGTAAAAGCGGCAGGTGGCAAAAGGAAGGTTCGTACACCGAGAATAATACCGATTCCTAAAACTGGTGGAATATTACCATTAATACCAATTTTTGCCGGGTTATCAGCTTTGGGTTCATTAGCCGGTGGGGCAGCGGGAATTGTGCGCGCCATAAAAGCAGTAAAAAAAAGCAGCGAAGATAAAACCGGTGCCGGCCTGTATTTAAAATCGAAAGGAAATGGTTTGTTTCTAAAGCCATATCGTAAAGGTATGGGATTATTTTTAAATCGTAGATCAAAAAACTAATTGAATCCCTACCTCGAAGACCACTATCTAACATCGATATAGAAAAATATGCCAAAAAGAAAAGAATAGGACACTTTCGAGGCGTTTATATGAGGGATTTATTACCTAGACAAGGTCCTCGACGTTACGAAGCAGCAATAGTGAATTTGGATAGTACGCGTGGTGCAGGGACTCATTGGGTAGCTTATAGAAAAAATAATTCTAAAGTAACATATTATGACAGCTTCGGCGATTTACCCCCACCGATCGAATTGGTACGATATCTACAAACGGGATCGGAACCATCAAAAATTATTTACTATACATACGATCGTCAGCAGGATTTTGGAACAGTCTGGTGTGGACATTTGTGCTTAAAGTTTCTTGTCGAATCATCAGCGTAAAAGATGTCATCATCATCATCGTCACCATTAACACCGCAAATGGATCGCAATAACTATACTAAAATGTTGCAATCACTGAAAGCATTTCATCTAGCCGGTGGATTAAGGAAAATGACCGTGAAACAGTTAGAAAACATGCCCAAGGAAGTAATGATTGCATTAGCCCCAAATGAAATTCCATTCGTTTGGGAAAAGTTGCCGGAGCATCTTAAAAGCGATATCGATATATTAAAATATCAGTGCGGTTGCAAACATTATTTCAGCAGCAGCAGCAGCAATTTAAACGAGGTTATGACTGATGAGGATCTTACGGCTAGAAAAATATTTTGTTGTTATTGCAAAATCAGCGATGTGCGCATAAAAGCAGAAAATAGCATAAAAACATCACTATCTAATGCAGTGAGAAAAGGTGTGACGATGAATCTTTTTAAATGTTGCCGCTAAGAATAAAACCGAGATGTGTGATGTTTTAATGGTTAGTCATGTCTTATACGTTCACACTAACAGGACACTCGAGCGTCTTAAGCGCCGATTTTTATCCACCAGTCGAATTAAATAGAGAAAACAAATATGGTCTGGCATTGCTGGGATTTTACACATACAATTCAATTTTTAATGTGGACGAAAGCAACAATAAGTTTGCCTACATGAAGGAGGGTTACACCACCGAGCCGATACAATTGCAGATTCCACCTGGGGCCTATGAAATAGATGAGATAGGTAAAGCTATGTTGGAGGCTTTGAGGATTTCAACTGAAGAAAAGAACGATGGAATCTTTTACTTGGTTGCTAATAATAATACGTTGAAATGTGAACTGAAATCCCAATATACTATAGATTTCCGGGGAGAGGCGAGTATCGGTAAAATGTTAGGATTTAATCATACAGTGTTAAAAAGAGACAAAAAGCACGAATCAACCGAGATGGTGGAAATAATGAAAGTACGCATCATACGCGTAGATTGTAATATAATTTCCGGAGCATATATGAATTCGGTGGAAGGTCATACCTTGTTCGAATTCGATATCGACGTGGAGCCCGGTTACAAAATCAGTAAAGAACCACAAAATAATATTTATATGCCGTTAATGCCGGCAGGACGTCAGTTTATCGACAACATTACTCTTCGCATCTTGGACGATAGCGGTGATCTAATCAATTTTCAAGGCGAGAAAATAATCGTGAAATTGGAACTGAAGAAACTTTCATAGAAATGGGTTTTTGCTTCAATCGTCAATTGTGTGTGCTGTCGACTAAGATGGGGGAACCGCCGAAACATAATAAAAGTAAAAGAAGAGTTAACGTCAAGGTTAGTCGTCGTCCAGACGTTAGATCACAAACATCTCAACAGTTATCTGCCGAAGACTATAAATTTTTAAAATCAATCGGTCTTAAAGTGCGAAAATGATTTCCACCACCAGCGATAAAATAGAGGTTTTCTCCGAGCCCATCTTGGACAATTCCATTATTAGTCTAGAAGAGCATACGTATAAACCATACGGATCTCCATCATTCAACAATTCGGATGAAGTCCGTATCCCCATTAATTTTCAAGATATTATACTGGATATCGCCGAAAGTTACATATATATCGAAGGAAAATTTAAACCCATAGACGCAACGAAAAGATGTTTTTTATCAAATAATGCCCTCGCATTTTTGTTCGATGAAATTCGCTACGAGATGGGAGGTGAACAGGTCGCCGTGGTTCGTAAACCTGGAGTTACGACGACATTAAAAACCATGGTTTCATTCGGAAGTTTGCAACAAAGATCTCTCATGACGTGCGGATGGGGTCTCGACGAAGCAAACCAAGATATCGTAGACACGGCAAGTAACGTATTCTCCGGGAAATTACCCTTAAAATATCTTATGGGATTCGCCGAAGATTACGCAAAAGGTGTTTTCAACGTAAAACAAGAGCTTATTATGATTATAGCTCGCACTTTTACCAATTGTTACGTCGGCGAAGTAGAGGCAGAAATTAGTATCGACAAAATCGAATGGAAAATTCGTCACATCATTCCAGACGACAAGCAAAAATTGAAAATACTGTCTCGCATTAATAAAGGAGGAAACAATGCCAGTATTCAAATGGCATATCGTAAATGGGATCTGTACGAATTACCAGCTTTAAGGCAAACATCTTCCGACGTGTGGGCCTTGAGAACGAGTACAAGTCTGGAAAGACCGCGCTATATAATCGTCGGGTTTCAAGACAGCAATAATTGCGACAAGAAAGAAAAAAACGCAACCCAGTTTACCCACGCCGACGTATGCGACATTAGACTGTATCTGAATTCAACCGTTTATCCATACGAAAGATGGAATTTAGATTTCGCCAAGAAACTGTACGCAGCAGCCTATTACAATTACGAAAACTTCCAAAGCAGCTACTACGGGCGCGAGATAAACGATCCGATGATAACGTTCGCGGAATATATGAAAAACCCCGTTTTTATTATCAATTGCAGTCATCAACCAGAGGCGATTAACTCATCGACAGTGGATGTAAAATTGGAGTTCCAAACGAGAAAGAATAAATTCCCCAAAGACACTAAAGTGTACGCATTAGTTATTCACGACTCATTTTTTAGTTATAATGTATTAAACGGTTCGGTGACCAATAAATCTATATTTTAATGTATCTATTATATGTAACACAAAATAATGTTCTTGAATCAATAAATTTGTAATGAGTGAAGTAGTAGTTTTATATTTATTTGAAACCCAACCAAAAAAAAAAAGCTGGCGGAAAAGCCCGCTCTTTAAGAAAAGAGTACGGGAATTCAGAAAATGGTGGTTTATTAAGTGGAAAAAAGAGCTTAAATAACACAAGAAAAAATTTTTAAGGCAAAATATGAAAACAACGATTTAGAAAATTTGTAGGAAAGTGACGGTTAGGAATAGGGAAAAAAGTTATAAGAAAAAATTATAGAGGAAATCGAGTACTATAAGCAAGCATTTTTCTCGATAGTAAAAACGTAAAAAAAATTTTTTTCAAAAAAAATTGAAAAATGGTGAATGCGCGCCAAAGTTGAAGTTTTGGAGCAAAATGATATTAGGAAATTAGAAAGAGAATTTTTTTCTACATATGGTAGTACTTTTCAAAATTCGGAAAGATGAAATTTTAAGAAAAGGGTTATAGTAAGTTAGTAATTTGGATTTTTTAAAGCGCTGTAGCTCGGGAACCGTTCAAGATAGAAAAAAAATAAAAGCACTTTGATAGCCCAAAATTTTGAGGAGAATGCGATGGTGTAAAAAAAATTATAATTTTTTTTTTTTTTGAAAATGCTGAATACGCGCTAAAGTTGAAGATTTAGAGAAAAACGGTATTGGGAAATTAAAGAGAGAACTTTTTTCTACATATTGTAGTATTTTTGAAAATTCGAAAAAATGAAATTTGAAAAAAAGGGTTATAGAAAGTTAGTAATTTGAATTCTTTAAAGCGCTGTAGCTCGGGAACCGTTCAAGATAGAGAAAAAATAAAAGCACTTTAATTACCTAGAATTTTGAGTAGAATACAATGGTGAAAAAAAAATTTGGAAAATCTTAAAAATGACAAAAAATTTAGACGAAAAAATTGAAATTCTCGAGTTATGAGGCTAGGGCCGCCGAACGGGAGTATGTGGAAGTTGTAGGGGGAGGTTTTTTTTTTTTTTTTTTTTTTTTTTTTTTTTGTATGTATAGAATATACAATATTAGATACAAAGTATTAAAACTTTAAGTGCTGGTGGAACCCAGCTAAATCGTTCGTTCGTATTTGAGACCACAAACAACTTTTGGTCTCAATACGTAATATGACATTTGTTTTCACCCCCCACCATTAATTTGTCTCTATATATACGACCATCAATACTTATTACAATCATTTTAGTTCAACATGTCAGGGACTCAACAACAACAACAACAACAACAACAACAACAACCCATCCAATGCCCTGTGGTAGATTCTACCACAGAGAATTGTTTGGAGTGGGAGCCGAACGATCCTAGATGGGATGAACTTTGGCGGTTCATCATCGAATACACAGAGGACAGCACCGCCACCCCCGCTGATGATGATGACGGGCCGTGCGACTCCACAACTCAATAAAAGAGTCGCATGTTTTAAAACCAAACGGTCCTTTTCAGGACCACAAAATAATTTGATCGTAGTTTTAGTTGGTTATAATACTTTGTAACCAATATTTTATGTTTTTTTCATAAAAACATACAATATTGAGATACAAAGTATTAGAAGTTCTGGCGACAGAACCTTAACTTCATAAACCGAACCATGTTTTAGCATACTTGTAAATATTATCAGAAAATATTTACAACTATTGCTATTGCGTAGTTTTAGTGGATTATTCAATTTTTTTTTTTTTTTTTTTTTTATTACCTAATATTATGTGGGACAGGGCCTATATGAAATAACACACAAAAATAAATTTTCAAGTCATTTTTATTCTCATTATAAAATATAAAAAATTTGATCAAACACTTTTTTATTAACTACAATATATATATATATATATATATATATATATATATATATATATATTTACAAACTTAATACTATAAATTAAAAGCTAATATCTACAACTACCTAACACCTACTACATAATTTATTAAAGTCCTCTAATTGTCTTTTTAACCGCGCAGATTTCACCTTTTTTATCTCTAATTGTTTTTCAAGTTCTATAATGTCACTGGCACACTCGTTCACTTCATTCACTAACCGTTTTTTCATGGCATAAATGTCAGTCAATTTGGTCTTCTGAGAGTTGGTGAAGTCTTCGACCCACTCCGGTTGTGATGGCTCGGAAGAAGACGCGGTTTTATTTGGTGAAGACGATGACGACGACGACGACGACGAAGCAGCGGAAACTTCATCGCCTTCAAAACACCGCTTAAACCGCTTCTTCATGGGTTTCCGGCACCCCAATATCGGCGACAGTGGTGCTGGCGCTGGGGAAGACTTCACCTCCGACACTATTACATTCTCGACGCTGGCCGGTGTTGGTGGCGTTGGTGGTGTTGGTCCATCGGGGCCTTCTATGACTTCCACTTCTACTGACAGTGGCTCTTGCGGTGCTGTTTTTAGGAAGTCGGGTAATGGAACAGGGGTGGAGGGACGCTTAAAGTTAAACTTTTTCTTCTTCCCTTGTCCCACACCTTTAATCGCCGAATAAAATGTTTTTTTATCGGCGATTTCCGACTTCCGCATAGTCAAGAGCTTTTGCAGTTTCGACGCTTTCGGAGAAGATTCCCTAGGCCGCGATGCTTTTCGCACAACCACATCACTAATCACATTAATTTTTGGCTCTTTCTCCTCCGTCCAGCATTCCAGGAATTGCGCTGCCGACTGAACCAACTCCTCGTCGCGACCATCGTTGAGGGCTCGGTCTTCGGCATCTTCATGCTCCACGCCATTCCAGTTCTCGAACACCCCCGGACTTAGCACCTCTAAACCACTCATGTTATCGAGCGTGCCTTGCTGTGAACCGCAGCTCACGTCAAGAGCATCTAAAAGAGACCGTACACTAGACATTTTCGATATTCCAACTCACACAATTAACTTTTTCTTAGCACTGTACTGTTTGCTGTTCTGACGAACTGTGAAGAGCTCGAGCCAGCAAGTCTGCTTTTATGCCCATTTCCCCCACTACACCGCCTTTATTCCTTTTGTTCGATGCATTAAGTATAATATTTAAACTTGTCAGATGCAAGGCCAAGGCCAAGGCCGACGTAACCGGCAATACCAGGGTCGTTTTCAGGGCTGTAATTTTCATGGATTTTTTTTTTGTCCCTGTCAAGGTTATTTTAAAGAAGCATATAAATATAGTACTAAACTTGTTAGATGCGAGGCCAAGGCCAAGGTCAAAGTACCCGTCAATGTCAGGGTCGTTTTCGAGGTTGTAATTTTCAAGGATTTTTTTTTGGTCCTGTCAAGGTTATTTTAAAAACAAGGACATTAATGAACGTGCCATCCAGAGAAGAAATTGGGCCATAGAAGAAGCTTACCTGTACAGAAGAAATTAACATGTATTTTATTTCTTAATTTTTAATTTTTTGTTTGTTATTTTTTTTATTTTTTTTTAATAATAAAAAGTAAACTCAATCTTTTGTTATATTTTAATTTTTTTTCAATAAAACAATAGTAAAATGAATCTGTATGTGTATTTATTAAACATCACCTAAAATACGTTTTGCAATCCATATTTTTCTGCAGAGTCCGTTTATTAATGAAATAGAACCATATATTAGGGTGAAATCTAATGGTTTCAAATCAGTCTCACATAACAATGTCAGAAGTAAACACTATTGATAAGTTCGGTCGCAAAAGAAAATTTAAGGATTTTAACTTTATGCGAGGTCCTTCAGGAATAGGTTTTAAACTTACACCTAATGGAGATTACGACATGGGAAGCAAAAGATTGTGCTATTTAGCAGAACCTCTTGAAGGAGACGATGCGACCACACGAAATTATGTTGATAATAACCTTGCTCAGTGTGTGCAAGATACGCAGAAAGCTTTACATGACTCAACAATTGTTATTAAAGATATATTCAGAAACCAACTTGAAGGTTACGTACGCAAGAAATTAATTGAAACCGGTCAAGAACTTAGAGGATACATTGATGATACTGTTATTGCAATATATGAACTTAGGCAAGACGAACTGCGTGATGAACTTAACTCTAGAATGTTGAAAATTGAAAAGACTATGGAGGATCTTGTCAGCAAACCTGTTTCACATTAAACATTTACTCGTAGACCTGTGCGTTTAATTTACTATTAGACAAATTTTTCAACAATAACTTTTACAGTTTGTTATTTGTCGACACTTCATTATATTTATAATTTTAAAATAAAGGTTCAATAAAAAAGCAATCAATCAATGAATACATGTTTTTTATTTAAAAAAAAAAAAAAAAAAAAAAAAAAAAAAAATTACAATACTATCGTTACATATTAATGTTGTATGTTTAATAGAAATAATAAAAACAATACAAATAATGAAATATGGATTTTCCAGATTACGTGCTGTCCTGACTTAGAAATGATTCCAACACGGTGACTAAATTTGCTAAGTTTTCTTCCGGGTCTGTTTTGTAAAAATCTATGTCTGCATGCCCCCAAGGTAGAGTTTTGGTTGAACTGGGAATTACATAACGTTTATCATCGCTATGTGACAGTGCTACTTTATTTATTATGTTGGTATAAATGTTATGTAATTCACTTCTAAATGTCTTCATCTTTCTTAATATCAAACCACCCCGTTCAACAATTCTTTGGTAGTCTTCCTGATGAAGGTCTTTCTCGATAACACATTTTTTGATACCTTTGGCTTTTTTTAATTCATTATTAATGGACTTTACATAATAAGCCTTCGCGCCGGTACCATAAAAACTTATTATCGGATCACCAGGAAACTCATCTTTCATTCTACCAACTACAGAATTACTTTTAATTATGTTGAAATTATTAATTTCGGGGTAATTTGATGTATCGAATTTTTCGGGGTTTTCTGATATAGTTTGATAAAAGTTTTCCGTATACACTTTTAATATAAGCGAGTCAGTATCGGTGTAAAGTAACGAAGCATCATCGCCAAACTTGGATTTAATAAAATTATAATAAAAATCGTATATTACAGTCTTTGATATATCTAATATGGAAAAACCGATATAAATTGGTTTATTGTACAATATTTTAACTTTATTCATATGTATAGCAACAAAATTCTCGGTAAATATCGAGCTACTATTGAAATTGGGGCGGGATATTAGTGCTCTAGCTCCATTTCTGCCTACACTGTTCTCCCAATGTGTTACTAATTTTATATCCTTTCGATTTTCCACATTTTCCATAGTTTTACCAAATATCGCGTTATTTTTTAATTTAAAAGTGTCCTTCGCAAATTTTGTGGTGGCCTTGTTACGTAAATTGGTATTAAAATCAATATACGATTTTAGCCATTTTGATTGCTCAAACTGTAATACTCGATGGGTTTGCATTACCACTAAGCCGTTGGCGATGGCTTGTTTTAAAGTTCTATAGTGTACAATGTATTTTTTTTTATCTTGTAAATTGGGAATTAATTTCGGTAATTTAGCGTTTTCTGTTGGCGGTATGATATTTTCTACTAGAAATGGAAGATCAGAATGTGCATCATGCAACTCAGTCGGATAATGCACATCCACTTCCAAAACGTAGCCATGTAAACTATCATCACCAACAGCCATAATATTTAAATCCAGAATTTCGCGCTCGCTTAACCATCGAAAACCACCATATGGTAATGCTTGTGACATACTATGACCATATAGATTTGTAGCATCAAGGTATGTTATAAATGAAGAAGGTTTTGTTGGGTCATAGTCTGGTAAAAAAATATTATTAGCGATGTGCTTCCTTTCTGTACACTGGCTTATGCCGCCGCGTATACCTTTCTTAAAAAAATGTATCATGTCTATATCAGTTAAGAGCTCTAACTCTACCTTAGTCATACGTAGCATACAATCAAATGATAAACTTGGAAGGGTATAGTAATGTGCTGGATCAAGTTTATCGAATTTTAAGCAATTATTCCGAAATTGCTCAAAAACATCACACAATAGCAACACATCTGATTTTAAATACACGTCCGAATAGTCCCCCAAAGTTTTACACCCAAACAAGCGCCATACTTCTTTTGCTCTTCTATAGCTTTCATCGCTAATATGTTCTTCCCGTAAATTATCATAAAATTCATCTTTACTTGGAAGACATGTATTTTCCATTTTTTCTATAGAGTCAATAAAGCTATAGGGAAAAACACCCTTTTGACGCATCAAATTAAATTGGTTGATATTTGAAAAATGTTTCCGCGTTTCAATAAAATCGTCGTCGTTTAAACCGCTGCCTAAATTTTCCAAAGACGTTGACAGAAATTTAAAACTATCAATAAATCGCAACTTTAAATATTTCCTCTTGACTTTTCCACATTTACTATCAAAATAATCGTGCACATAAATGCTTTTGGTAAATGATATGTACTTTTCCTTACTTTGAGCCAAAACACCAATTTTATCCCCATATTTACATAACTCTTTTATAAATAAATGGCTGTCGTAGCCGCTTAAGTTATGAAATATGATAGGGATAAAAGAGGGTAATTTATAATTTAAATTACAAACGGAATGTGCAGCACCAAATCTTTTTGCACCAGTTATGTGACAGTGGTCTCGTACTTTAATCTCACCCTCTTCAAAAGGGCCTTCACATATACCACATATTTTAGCATCATTAAACTCCCTTTTTTCTTCAGGCGTTAACGGTTTCATAGGCTTAATGTCTTTTAAATATGTGTTGTATAGAGCCCTTAAATCACACTCGATACGATCCACAAAGACTTGAGCTGCATTATTCCCCCGAAATAGCTCAAATTTCGAAAGTGAGTCGTCAAAAGAGCATTTAATTAAATAAGCAAAAGAATATGGTTCATGTTTAAAACTTTTTACAGTGTAAGAATTTTGTGGGTTTGGTTGTACCGTTTCAATGGGTTTTAAAACAGATTCGAAATCTGCATAAACCACGAATGGAACGCGCATTTGCTTTTCTATACCCTCGAATTTTAAAATATTTTCCGGCACACTCTTTCCAAATTTATCGATTTTTAAATCCACTGAGGGTGTTTGCGTGAAAATGTGGTTACAATCGTAGCTTTGATGTAAAGTTAAAGCTGACGGTGTACTAAAATAAATGAGGCAACCATCACAGAAATATATTTTATGTTGTTGACAACTAATTTGACTTGAAACTAAACGTGATAAATCCCGAATCCAACAATAATGACTCTTTGAACAAGTCGTATCGCAAAAATGTTCACCGCCATCTTTACTACTACAGTCTTTTGTAATTAACAATAAATTTACATGCCTATCCAACTTTTTTGACGCATACCTCAGTGGACCAATAACTTCATGTATTATTTCATTATTTTCATATTTAGATTCCAGACCGTATACGTTAATTGATATGTTGTTCATTTCCTCAAATTTTTTAATGTCACGTAATTTTACTGGAAAATCCATACCTGTTACATTTAGCACTCTAGAAAAATGGGGGTAGGATGTCTTCTGTGAAGGCTCTGCTGTTGGAGGAAACAATGCTGATGTTACAGCCCACGCAAAGCAAAATTCGTCCTGGTTAATCACATTGACGACAGCTCCTTTCTTTTCAATAGAACACGGCAACTTGATGTATGATGAGCCACCCATAGGCATATACTTGTTGATACCAACTTCTAAGTATAAAATTCGCACAAGAGCCCATCCTATAACAAGAAAAATAATATATAAAAATCAGTTTAATATATCGGGTTTTGATTTTTCCATACCTGAATCTTTCTCCTGGAACTCTGTCGCCTGCGTTTTTATTGATTCGGTGAAAGAATGGTAAACGGCATCCAAATCACTTTCTACACTAATTATTTGATTAGCAGTGTTGAAGGATTTTTCACTGAATATTTCTTGTGACGGAAGCATGTACTCGCCAACAGCTGTCATGTTAACTTTTAAAGCATGATGCACACGCAATAAATTATTAACAAGTTCCACCACCTTGGATTTAATGTCTGCAAAGAACATTACGTAATCGGAATGCTCCATATCACTGCTAACCCGATAGGTTGCAATTCTTCTTTTGAAGGCACATTGAACGAGTTGCACACCATGACATACCGGCAAACATGAATTATTTTTATGTTGTTGTGTTCGTTTATGCGCTGACATATGATTTATTGGAACATCTACATTACATGTAGCGCAATTAATTACCGGAATCGTCGATGTATACTCTTCAATTCGGAGCCGTTTTCCTCCAGGCACTTCATTAAATCTCGCCGCACACGATTCTCTTTTATGACGTCTCATATTATAACTCTTAGTAAACTTAGAACCGCAATTTTCACAAACATATGCCATGATTTGTCAAATATTAACACATGTACTACCTATACAAGTCAGAGCCAACTGATGAATGAAACTGCCCCATACTCTATATAAAACCATTCAAGGTCACCCCCAACCACGTAACATATCTTCAAGGTCACACACCCAAGATGACCTTCAACAAAGTCAAGGTCGTCTCCACCAAGGTCAAGGTCAAGGTCACACACACAACCTTGAACACAAGGCCAAGGCCAAAGCACACGTGCACTTTCAAGGTCAATGACAAGGACATGTGGGCGGGGCCAAAGAGGGGTGAAGCAAGGTCAAGGTCAAGGTCGAGGAGTGGGGGGATTGAGAGAATCGGGTTATGTTCACTACTGTGTTGCATACTTCCTTCCGATCTGTCCTTTGTACAGCCAGGTGCATGTCGGTACCCCGATGAGTCTAGTGAGACACGAAACACGTATCTCTGCCGTATCACTGTGGCGGGGAGTGTAAGCTTTGACTTTCTTCTCGGTATGGTGGTACAGGTAGGCTACCATCTCGATGATGGTGAAATAGGATGAATTGTGTTTTATTACAATTATTACAACTGTGCAACCTCTAACACAGAAGGGATATGATGGAGAGAAGTTTGCA
Source organism: Diaprepes abbreviatus (assembly GCA_034092305.1). Lineage (NCBI taxonomy): Eukaryota > Metazoa > Arthropoda > Insecta > Coleoptera > Curculionidae > Diaprepes > Diaprepes abbreviatus. Next base: position 434,914 of record JASJET010000379.1, on the reverse strand, counting down.
TTTACTGTTTCGCATTTACTTCACATATATATATATATATATATATATATATATATATATATATATATATATATATATATATAGAGCGCCTTAGTTATATTGGATTTAAAATTGTATAGGTCTAGAAAAGACACAACAAATGTTAAAATAATTTAGATTAGTCTACAAAGGATACATGGTCATCTAGATATACCCAATTTCTCGGAAGAAAAATATCATCATATGACTTGCTGACCAATCAAAAAATGCAAAGAAAGTGCTTAAACTCAATAACTACCCTGAAAAACTAATAAATACCATTTTTTAAAAAACGAATTAAAAAATGCTACAATAATTCAACTTATGCAAACGTAAAAAATAAAAACAAAAACTATATCTTATTGCTGTATATTCCAAATCAATCGGAAAAATTTTGAAATATTTTTAAAGAATACAATATGAATGTCGCCCACGAAAGGTTATAACTTGTTAAAACGTAATTTCAATGACCTAAAATCCAAAATTCCTAACAATAAAAATGCCATATAACATATCAAATTCCCTGTAAAGAATGTAACTCCGTATGCATTGGTCGAACGAGTTAATAGCTAGAAAATAGGAATAATGGTAATATATATAACTAGTAACACAATAGAAACAGGATATTATCTTCGATTTTAATAACACAAAAATCATTGAAACAGAAAACTACACATTAAAGCGCCAATTTCCTGAAATGATAGAGAAAAAAATAAAAAAGCCATAAACTCAAAAACAGATACAAATAACCACAGTAAAACTTATCACTCTGTAATATAAATCAAACAACAGAACACACCAAACACTACAAGAAAACCAAGAACGAGATGGGACTAAAAAATACGAAAAAAAAAAACAAAAACGTACTACTTTTTATTAATTATATGACTGGGTATCGAGAACTTTGTCAATTTAGTGTGGTACCACTCTTCCCTACACAAATATGTAAAATATGTACCGATGTGTTATGCGAGTGTTTGCAATTTCTAATCAGTGATTGCTAGATTGTACTTCTCCTGGTTTTATTCGGGGAAAGTTAAAGGACAAGGTTTTGTTTTGTTTATCAAATTATTTTAACATCGGGTGTGTGTTTTCTGAAACTATTCTATCTGTCCGTTCCATTTTATTCTGATGGAAGCCTAAATAAATGGCTTTTCAAAAGGAGCTGTTGACAACATATATCTCCTAATATGCTTTTGAATTTAAAGCTTTGGAGTTAGCAGGTAGGTTTGTTGACTATTTTATAACTATGTCCAATCCATCTACTGGTTGATATTAACAAGAGGTTATCTAAATGTTTTGTATTTCAATGAATTTACGAATAAAAAGTGCTTTATCCAAATTAGAAGACATTCTGTAAGACTAGATAGTATACCAACATATATATATATATATATATATATATATATATATATATATATATATATATATATATATATATATGTTTGACACTCCATTCTAATTTCTTTTTAGAGAGTATCATTAAAATTTAATGTCTGCTCAACTAAAGGAAGTTATATAAATTCATATTAATTTCGAAATCGAAGAATAAAAGCTGTATTTGATATTATACATCTATTGCTATTGATTCGGCCTTGTCGAATTAGTTATTAATATCATTTGATAATATATTTACAGGTAAACAATACTATTTTTTCAAAAACATAATACAAAAAAGAAAAATTTTAAGAAGTGCGGGCAATACCGAAATATATGATTAATAAACGACACATTCAAACTCTTTTTTAACCGACTTCTAAAAGAAGGAGGTTCTCAATTCGTCGACTATGTATTTTTTTTTATGTATGTACACCGATTACTCCGGAACGGCTGCACCGATTTGAATGAAATTTTTTACGTTATGTAAAGGAAGTTGCTGCGCTGGTCCCATATTTTTTTAGATGAAATTGGTGCAGTAAAATCCTAGATGGCGCTTACAATATGGCGGCCAAAAAAAATAATTTTGTCCGATTTTCTCCAAAATTGGTAATGAACAGCATCCAGTTTGGAAAAGAAGCAACGAATGGCTAAAGCTAAAAATTTTGCTACTGTGAAACATGATGGAAGCTCCGTAATGATTTAGGGATTTATGTCAACTAAAGGACCAATAACTGAAGATTGTATAGACGGCACTATGGATCGGAATATATATTAGGATACTTCAACAAAATCTAAAATAAAACGCTGAAAAATTTTAATTTTATCAAGATAATATTCCCGAAAATAAGGCTTGAAAATTTAAACACAAGATGCTTTATAATCCCCCAAAAGTTATGGAAACCCCTCTGCAAAGTACTTATGTTAATGCAATAAAAACTTATTGCATGAATTGAAGTGAGCTTTCAGGAAACACCATATTTTTTGTAAAAGTCAACTTGCAACATTTTTAAATGAAAAATGGGAAAATATATTTGTAAAATATTGCCAAAATTGGTTTTATGCATATCTTCAGTAGTTAAATTGATAAGTATTGTATTTTCAATTTATAAATAATATTTGCGAATGTACAAATTTCATTTTAACTGGACATATCTGAAATGTGGGTTTTCATTATCGTATAAAATCTATGATTATAGTAGGCGTTACAGCAAGAAACTACTATCTAAATTCAAAAATATATTTATATATATTGACATTTATTTACCTGGTTTGGTTAGTTTTGCTTAGTAGCAATTTTTATACATTCTAGCTAATGAAATAAATCTTCACGTTAGATCCTTCGGAGCTTTCTTTTTATTGTTACACGTAAAAACAGTTATTTATTATTTCTTTCCAAAAAAGGAAATGAAAAATAATTCATATACTAATGTGATTTATCTCCATCGAAACTAGGTAATCTTGATACAAGTTTCTAAAAAAATTACATTGAAATAATACATTGTAAAATGTTGTTTCTAGAGATTGCAACTAAATGATTTATCAGAAAAATTATTGAATTATATTTCCGTTTTAGGGAAGTTCGGCATAGTGATTTTGGGAGGTGTTTGTAAGGAGGGACGAATCGAATTCGTAGAAATGACTGGACCAGATTACAGATTTTTAATCGACTTCTAGAAGAAGGAGGTATGTTTTTTATGTATGTCGTCGTTTACTCCAGAATGGCGGCACCGATTTAAATGAAACATTTTTCATTATATTTAAGAAGTTGCTGCGATGGTCCCATATTATTTAGTGCCAAAATTGATGCATTAAAATCCAAGATAGCGCTGAAAATATGACAAACAAAAAAATTAATTTTGTCTGAATTTTTCCAAAATTAATATAGGGGAGTCTCGAGGTCGTATATAACGCCTCAAAAATTATTTTTAAAAAATTTTATATGACGAATCCAATAGGGTGGATTAAAAATGTTACATATCTCGATTTTGTCCGATTTTGTCATTTTTTTTATAAATATTTCATTATAATGAAACTATTCTGAGAGAAAATTTTTGCTACATTTGGACTGCTTCCCGCATTCAAAAATTAGATTAGTCACTGTATAACCAGGTTGAAATCCATTGCAACACATGTGGTATTAGCTAAAATATGATGACGAAATATAGTTCCAAAAACAATAGTTTTGGTTTCAAATTCTGCTTACAAGGGAACGTTCTCAGGGGCCACTTCCGATTTATCTTATTCTGTAATATATTGAAGTATATCAAGAAATGTTCAATACGTACATTTTAGGTCTTGAATTGTATTTTAAGGAAGAGATAACTACCCTCAAAGTTAATCTATTACAATGATTTTTTTTTTTCAATTATCATTTAAACGTATGACGTTTTCGTGTAGAATCACTTCCACATTACGACAAAAAGGGATTAAAACATGTAATTTTCTTAGTAAGGCTTGGTTTTTATTTTTTAAAGGAGTTAAAACGTACATATTGACTTGATTTGGCCAAAAAGTAGTTGGTTTTACAATAATTTGAAAAATTAAGTTAACTGGTATAGGCTTTTTCACAATAAAATTTATCACGTTGGTAACTATCCCTGTTTATGGAAAGAGATGCAACATTAGGTATGTAACATATAGTTAAAATTAATCATTCCGAAGGGTTAAACTATCCCCTTACAGTTTCATGAAAAAATTCAATCAGTCTCTGATAAAGAATTCTTGACTGAATGAAGTAAATTTATACATTCATAAAATGAAAATTACAAAATAAAACCTTTTCAACCCTATAAAAAATACAAGGCAAGCTCTTACTGAGGAAATGATTATATATATATATATATATATATATATATATATATATATATATATATATATATATATATATATATATATATATATAGAATAGAATCAAATATTGTCAATCTACTTGATTCTCGTGTTAAAAAGTGCGGAGCACTCCAAAATATGGAAAAACTCCAGGTCCGATAGATGGCGACAGCGTTGTTTCGTCCTAATATGGGACTCGTCAGGCCACCGCATTCGGTACAAACCATCATCTCGCCTTTGCATCCTATAAAGCTGAGTTTAAAATCAAAAAACAGCAAACAAGACGACAAAGACGACATCTCGATGGTCCACTTGATAACACAAGAACCACACAGATTAACAAAGTTTGTAAAAATCCGTCATACGGTGGCGCGACGGTGAATTAAAACAGAAATATGTAAAATCGAGTACACGAAACGCGCTGCCCAAAGGATAGGGGTCGCATTTTTCGGTACTGGCAACCAAGCCTACTGCTCATTTTAGCAGCCAAAGCCACGTGTCGCACCAAACGATCCCACCATGAGAGCAACGTTTAGCGTGTTTCAAAGCCAAACAAGTAGATAAATAAATAGATAAGTTTTTGCCGGTGTAATTTAAAATAAAATAGAATCAAATATTGGCGAAGCGGACGTGAAAATTTGTCAATCTACTTAATTCCCGTGTTAAAAAGAGCGGAGCACTCCAAAATATGGAAAAACTCCGGGTCCGACAAATGGCGACAGCGCTGTTTCGTCCTAATATGGGACTCGTCAGGCCACCGCATTCGGTACAAACCATCATCTCGCCTTTGCATCCTATAAAGCTGAGTTTAAAATCAAAAAACAGCAAACAAGACGACAAAGACGACATCTCGATGGTCCACTTGATAACACAAGAACCACACAGATTAACAAAGTTTGTAAAAATCCGTCATACGGTGGCGCGACGGTGAATTAAAACAGAAATATGTAAAATCGAGTACACGAAACGCGCTGCCCAAAGGATAGGGGTCGCATTTTTCGGTACTGGCAACCAAGCCTACTGCTCATTTTAGCAGCCAAAGCCACGTGTCGCACCAAACGATCCCACCATGAGAGCAACGTTTAGCGTGTTTCAAAGCCAAACAAGTAGATAAATAAATAGATAAGTTTTTGCCGGTGTAATTTAAAATAAAATAGAATCAAATATTGGCGAAGCGGACGTGAAAATTTGTCAATCTACTTAATTCCCGTGTTAAAAAGAGCGGAGCACTCCAAAATATGGAAAAACTCCGGGTCCGACAAATGGCGACAGCGCTGTTTCGTCCTAATATGGGACTCGTCAGGCCACCGCATTCGGTACAAACCATCATCTCGCCTTTGCATCCTATAAAGCTGAGTTTAAAATCAAAAAACAGCAAACAAGACGACAAAGGCGACATATCGATGGTCCACTTGATAACACAAGAACCACACAGATTACCAAACTTTGTAAAAATCCGTATGACGGAAACAGCGCTGTCGCCATCTGTCGGACCCGGAGTTTTTCCATATTTTGGAGTGCTCCGCACTTTTTAACACGAGAATCATGTAGATTGACAAATTTTCACGTCCGCTTCGCCAATATTTGATTCTATTTTATTTTAAATTACACGGACAAAAACTTATCTATTTATTTATTTATTTATATATATATATATATTTTCTTTTTTGTTATCGACCGTACCTTAATTGATTTTTAGGTTTTTACTCCAGAAGAAGACATGAAATAAATGTCGAAATATCGAGTATTAAAAAGAAAATGAGTTAATTATTTATCCTACAGACCGAAACCCGATAAACTCCTACCAAAATTATATATATATATATATATATATATATATATATATATATATATATATATATATATATATATATATAACGAGTTTTACACGAAAAGAATAAGTATTTTAAATTATTATGAAAAAAAAAACGATTCTGATAAACTTTGAGGTAGTTATCACCCCCTTAGAAATGCAATTCAGAATGTAAAAAAATATTTGGTGGATATTCTTTGATATACTCTAATATATTACAAAATGAGGTAAATCTAAATAAGGTTTTCAAGTTTTCATCCCAATTTCAACCTTAAACCCCATTATAATTTATGATAAGGACCCAACACAGAGCATTTTTCAACCAACTAACATTATGTTCTAGAAATGATCTGATTTAAAAGGATTATTTTTATTAATCAAAACGTGACTATACAACGCCTTGTAATAATATTAGCCTCTAAACGTTTGGTCTATTAAAGGTAAATGGATGATATTATAGAACTTCTACAAAATTTTGCGAAGTACTGTTGTAGATAAATATATGTAGATTCTCCACGCACCGCAATTTAATTAATAAATTAAATTATTCTATATGCAATATTTCTTCGTTGTTAAAACATACAACCAGCCAGTTGTTGTCCTTAATGTTAATTGTGAACTTTCTTTTGATAAAGAATGCGATGCATGACCTTCCGCAAATTGCAAATTATCTTTAAGCTAAACGTATTTTAATTATTTTATGATAATCATCTTGTTCGTAAAAATTAATTTTATTCAAATAAAATAAATTTTCTTCTTAAAATATAAACAAAAAATGGAAACGAAATATTTAAAAAAAATAGTCAAGGACATATTAGATATGCATTATGTTATGGTTGCGTAGTAGTTATCGGTGTTGTTCTAAAATTTTATTGCCTATACTAGAGTTAATTGAAAATATGTGCGGACAAAGACGATTTTTTTATCAACGAGCATAAGGAAACATTAAGTTTGTTTATATCCCATAAATTAGTGTGATCGTAACTTAATCGCGATAATTTTCATTAAATATATTTGATAAGTGATGTTAATATAGATATTGATTTGTCTGATTCTGAATTGAAATCAATAGTAAACTATAAAAAATTATTTTTATTAAAAAATTTACCGATTCTATAAATTGTACCAAAAAGTAAATAATTAATTGCCAATTGTATCATTTTAGTTAATATAATAACTATAGATTTACTCAGTTGAATTTGCTGTTTTTAACTGACTTCACTCTTATATGATTATTGTATTATTTACTTTTCTTTTTGGGTTAGTTAAGAATGTCTTTGAGTAGATTAGAGATATTTTCAATAAATTTTTAATTAGGTGTCTTCAAAGAAGTGCTAAGTGCATGAAAAACTACAACTGAAAAATTTATTACAAGTTGAAACAATTTATAATTTATTTTTTACTATTTAGAGCAATTTTAGAACGACAAACGCAAAAAAATATTGTTGGAGATAATGTGAAAAAGGCGAGAGTCACTAGCTTTTCTCAAAATTAATTCTCACTAATATAAAAAAAAATAATTGAGCATTTTGCAAAATACGCCTATCGAAAACTAAGAAAATTCAAGAAAAATTAATCCTCATTCATAAAAAAATAACGACAAGTGGCCTTGAAACCCAATACAAAACTTAATAATAGACTAATGCAGTCAATTTAGGTAATAATGAGATTTAAAACAGAATATTATGACTAGATTCAAATTAGACCTTAAACTCACTCTGTAACAATCAATTTTGAACATAAATCTTAATAAATCATCAATTAAAAAAAAGATTATTCTAATAAATTGTAATTTAAAGATCGCTGAAACGTACAAAATTACTAAACTCCCTCTCTCCAGGTTTATCCCGGCAGAAATAACTCAAAAATGCCAAACAGGTAAAAGATAAAGCAACCAATCAACTAAACACATTTATCAGGATGATTTACATATTTTACAACTCAAAATCCCAAAGGATAATGAATATAAATTGAGACATAAAACTGCAGCTTCTTTCGTCGTTTCAAATAAGAAAAAGTGAAACTCGATACAAAAATGGACTTATTTTATATACAAGATCCATGGTTGCGCACAACGCCACATCTTTTAGACGCGTTCAATTGAGAGAAATGAGAGCCCAAAAATAACCCTGAGAAACAAAAGTAGGCTAAAATAAATTTGTTTAATAAGCTATTCAAAATTAAATAAGTAACCCATCAATTATTTTTAAATTAAAGAAATATATTTCAAGTAAAGCAATAAATTTCCTGTAAGTTTGGAGATTTCGCTAAGACAAGCCACAGAAATGTATACAACTCAAAAAAAAAACAGTAAAATTAATAAATGGTGTAAACACACCTGACAATGCAAATTGGAAGGTGATATGACCTTAACATAAGCATAATATAAACAAAATCTACGGAATTATTAAAAAGAATGTCAAGAAAATTTCCGTAAGAACTTGAATAGTAGGCAGAAAGACCGAGATTTATCTGAAAAAAACGGCAACAGTAAATACAGCATCTATAAAAATAAGAATACCAGACTAGTAAATACCAAACAAAACAAAATAAAATAATGTTCCCGTACTTTGTAGTATAAGAATGTAGACAAAATTCAGAAAGATAAAATTTATCGAGCTGGGAAAGAAATTATTAAGGAAATAGAATTACGGTGCTCGTAGCATAACCAGTCTAAAAAAAATGCAACTTAATCGATAAATGGCATGTTTTTATCGAAGAAATTGATGATGCTTAAAAGAAGATATTGCGACCTTAATATGAGTATTTGTAAGAAAATGGTAAAATTATTCGAATTATCCATAGTAAACTTAAATGGAAATTTGAACCCTGACAAAGAAAACAGTAGTTCACTAAACGACAATCTTGTTTTTATGTTTTTTTAATTATTAATCTTTTTGCGATAAACCTACTGTGGAAATATTTTAACCTTTTAGTGACTGGAGGCTCCAACCACAAATCATGCGCAAAAAGATTATTAATCAACAATATATTTTTCAGTTTTTGCCCTCCTTGATCTTCTATAGAAATATTTTTACGAGATCCTGGTGATAGTACCCTCAATAGTATACTGAAAACTACACGCAACTGTTAAAACTTATATCCGAATGAAATAGATTAAAAAATTCAATAGATTTTAGATTGCAAGAAGATTGTTAAGGCTTTCTTTGTCTCTTTACAACACTTCGACCTATAAGATCTTTTGTATATTACCCCACTCTAATATAAGATCGGGATATTTAGATTTTTCAAAAAGTCTATTATTCTTTTGGAATGTAGATGCTTCAAGGGAATTTAAGTTTTTTGCACAATAGTGCCATGCATTCAAATAGCAGGTGTTCTGCTGTTTCGGCTGCTCGATAGCCAAAACAGCAAATATCACTCCCACCTTTATCCATTTTTTGAAGTGGTATCTCAGAGAGTAGTATCCTGCGAAGATATTTATTACTTGAATATTTCTTTCTAGGTAATCAAAAAGCATTTTTTCATTCTTTGGCGATGGATTTGTGAATTTTTTCGCTTGTCTGAGATCAGGCATCTTATTCTATCTTAATTTTATCTGTTTCTGTTCCCACCTCCAGAGCTTCTCTTTTATGTGGCTTTCCATAGAAAAAATCGGAGCTTGGAAAAGGAGTTTTTGCCCCTTTTTGTTACGAAACTGTTCGCGTTTCCTTTTTCCTTAATTCCATTATGCCTTTACACCCACACAGGGCTACCCTGTTGTTCTTTGCCAACTACCTTAGGGCTTGCCTGCAGTCCCAAGTTAACTTAAACTCCTAGGTGTTTGACCTGAGAGCTTTTAGCGCTTGGCTATCTGACTGTATGTATATTTTGACCTCCTTAGTGTTTCGCTTTAAACACTCGTCAGCGCAGCTCTGGACTGCATGTATTTTTACCTGGAAGATGGTGGGATTATCTCCCAGGGAGTTGACAAACCCAAAACTTGGGCCTAGTACTCCAACTCCGACCCTTCAGTCGAAGTAATCCCTCTCCGTTCGCTTGTTACTACATCATAATTAATGTGAAAATCGTACCTGATAGACCTGATATCTGTTGACTTCGATATAGATTTTGTTGTAAATATATCTAGAACCTTCATATGTCCAACAAAATTTCCAGGTTTAAAGCTTTCAGTTTGGAAAAACAAAAGTTAACCAAATACATATTTTCATTTTTTAACCCCTTAGTTATAAACCTATGTTGGATATATTTTTGCAAGATTATTCCTGAGAATCTCTAATAACCGGTTAACTTTTTTAGTTTTCCATTGTAATAAATTTATCTTGGAAGTATTTTTTGATAAAAAAAAGTCATATGAACTTTATTTCGAGTATCAAACTGATAATCAGGATAAATCTCTCATATCTACTGTACGTATGTAAGATTAAGACTTGACGAATGCATAGCATATGCCATTTGCAATTTCAATGATATGGAGGGAACCATAGTACTACTCCACGAACTGGTATTTCTAAATTACTGAAATTACTGGGATAACAAGCAAGACTAAGAAAACCATTAAATATATCAACCTTTATTCAGCTATCAGGCCTGTTCTTCTCAGTGATCAGGCAGAATTATTATCGCCCAGATTAAAGGGTTGGAATATTTTTGAGAAGGGAACTAGAATTTTTTCTCATCGTCCTTCAACGGTTGTTCTCTGTAGAAAGCAAGTTCTGTGTATTATACTGATTGAGACCGTCCTGATCCCAAGGAATGAAAATTATTTATTGATTCTTCTAAACTCAGTTTAAAAGCCGTGCTTCTTCATGTTACAAATGAGAATCTTTCGATTTCCTATGCCTCATATAAAAGAGACGTATGACAACATGAAAATTTTCCTATCAAAGACACAATATCAACAGTATTCTTGGAATTTGTGCGACGATTTGAAATTTATAGCATTTCTCATGGATCTTCAACAAAACTATACCAAATTTTGTTGTTTTCTCTGCGAATGGGATAGCAGAGATCACAAAAGAAGCAATATCCTTAGATTTGGACAAAAAACGTAACTTCTCAATCACTTGTAAATGACTTTATGGCAGGTCGATCGACTACTACTAATCTGCTTGTCTATGAGCAGTACTTGGTGGAGGCTTTGAAGGGGAGGTGTCAAGTGGATGCTATTTACACTGACTTCTCCAAGGCTTTCGACAAGGTTAACCATCAACTCTTATTTACAAGCTGTAAGGTTTGGGCATCCATGGATCATTTCTACAATAGATAAATAGTTACCTGTGTGGTAGAGTACAGCGAGTAAAAATTAATAACTGTGAATCATCTGATATATTTGTTACCTCTGGTGTTCCTCAGGGTGCTCACCTCGCTCCGCTTCTTTTTAACTGTTTTATTAACAATATTGAGGACATCATAACTTTCAGTAGATGTCTTCTTTATGCAGATGATTTAAACATATTTCGGGTTGTCAGGAGTAGCAACGATTGCGAGGGCATTCAACAGGATCTAGCTCGATTCTGTGAATGGTGTAAGTTAAATTTTATGCACCTCAATGTTAGTAAATGCTCCATTATAAGTTTTTATCCTAAAAAGGATTGGATAACTTTTGATTACTTTCTTGATAATAACATGATTAATCGCGTTGAATGTGTGAAGGATCTGGGTATTACATTTGATCGGGCCCTTTGCTTCGACACACATATTGATAATATCGTGAACAGAGATTTGAAGTTGCTCGGGTTTATGAAGAGAATGCTTACAGATTTTAATAGTGTAGACTGTTTTAAAGTGATATACTACTCTGGAGTTCGATCAATCCTAGAATATGCGTCCCAAGTTTGGTCATCTCATTATTTTACATACAACGAATAAGTAGAAAGAGTACAAAGAATGTTTTTAAGTTTCATTGCCTTCAAACGGGGAATGCAGCAGGAGCGGTCTGTATATGATGATACTGCCGATGCTTTGAGGTTGCTACCATTGTGTGAGACGCATATATCTTGACCTCGTTCTACTTTATAAGATTGTTAACTCTTGTATTGATTCTCCTGAACTACTCAATAATATTGGATTATCGGTTCCTCAAAGAGCTTTTAGAGCCCACAATTTGTTTGATGTGATATATCACCGAACGAATTATGGCATTAACAGTCCTATTTCTCGAATGTGTAGGGAAATGAATTCAGTTCCTTCCGAAATTGATATTTTTCATTTGCCAATTAATGTCTTTAAATTAAAAATTTTACAATTCTTGAAAAACTAGTTAATTTTGTCAATTGTCAATACTTGTCTTTTGAAGCACTTTGATGTATGTTTAGATTTGTAGGTTTTTTTTTTAATTTCTGACTGTTTTAAATAGTGATTGTATTTTTTATTTTTGAAATGGAAATTGTCAATTGTCAATACTGGTTTTTGAAGTACTTTAATGCATGTTTGGATTTATAAGTTTCTTAATTCTGACTGTTTTAAATAGTGTTTGTATTTTTTATTTTTGACATAGATTATATTTATTTGATCCGTTAATATACTATTATTAAATCCTGAACACATATATCTTTCCCTCTCACACATCAAACTCGGATTAAAAAAATGAAATTTTGTTAAATCGGCGGGTAAAAATGGTCCACATTTCCTATGCTTAAAGTACAAATTCCCTAGGATCAGTGAGGCTTAAATAAAAGAAAGTATATTTGCAGCCGCACAAATAAGGGTGTTTATAAATGACCATGACTTTGAGGAAACATTGAATGGGGTTGGAAAAGCTGCATGGAAATCTTTTAACAAAATCTTAATTGAATTTCTTGGCCATAGAAAAGCTGAGAACTATAGAGAACTAGTTTTAAAACTCTTTCAAAGTTATAAGTCTATGGGATATAACATGTCACAAAAAATAAGTTTTCAGGATTTAAACTTGGATTTCTTTCTTCAAAATCTCGGCGTTGTGTGAGGCGAAAACGGTGTTCAATTCCACGAAAATATTTCAACAATGGGAAAGACGTTGTCAGAGAAAATGGAATGCAATTATTGCTGGACAAAAAGGGAATATTCTTCAAACAAAATAAAGTAGAAAATCGTTAAAAACTTTATTTCGATTTAGATTATTATATGTAAGTAAATTAAATAAAACTAATTACTTTACAACAATATGAACTTTTTAATTGCGTATTACAAAAAAAATATTTCCCTTACAAAAAATGTTATGCAGATTTGAAATTAGAAGCAGAATATTCCATAATGTCGACCAAGGCTGTTAATCAGCTGTCTAAATGCCTATCTTCTCATATAGGAGAAGGTCTCCATTTTTTTTTTCAGTTTCGAGTTAATTAGAAACATATGCCCGTAAACTTTTATTGGAAGAATAAAAAAACGAGAAGATGTATAGATCAGGGTGATCTGCAAAAATCCATTATAAATTAGTTCTTGAGTTGGGGTGGGCTAATTTTTGCTCCAAACCTTCTAGAAAAATGCCCATAATAATACTTGATTTATTTATTTACCAAAAAGTTTTAAAAAATGCGTTTTTTTCTCCTTTTCTTCCTTATAAATTTGAAAGTATTCACTTAGAGAAAAGTTAAAGAGAGAAATAAGTTTCGTAATTAAATTTCTTAGAAGATAGAAATATCAAAAAGTATTACCCTTGTTGCAAAATAGTAATAATTAAAAAAAAAAGGCAAAAAAGTAGCTTTTTAAGCGACTTTTTCAACTACTTAAATTTCTCTGATGACCTTCATATTTGAACGAAAAAAAACTTCATGTTATTATAAAAAAATGCGCTAAATGTCGTTCAAATTGGTTTGATAGTTTTTGCGTAATAATTTTGTAATCCAATTTTTTTTCAAAAAATGAAAAATTTTTCAAATTTCTATGAGTCTTAAATCAGAATATCACATAAATTTGATATCTGAAGCTTTTAAAAGCTTTTATAAAAAGTAAAATTGAATAATTAGGGACCGCTCAGGAATTGTTTGGAGTATATTATTACATTTTTTGCTTATAAACAAACTGAATATTTCCTCGAATTTTCACTGAAAACTTTTTCTGAAAACATGGTTTGAAAGTACTTGAAAAGACGATTCTCTTGATAAAAAAAAAGTTTAATTTTGTCAATAGGTTACCAAGATCTTCTTCTTCTTCTGTTGGTGCCTATCCTCTGTGGATGTTGGCAATCACATTGGCCCATATAACCTTATTGACAGCTGTTCTAAATAAATGTACCGTCGTCATTCCTGTCCATTGTCTGATATTCCTCAGCCATGATGTTCGTCGGCGACCCTGAGTTCTTTTACCCTCTATCTTACCTTGCAAAATTAACTGAATTAGTTGGTATTTCTCATTGCGCATTACATACCCTAATTATGATATATTTCTGATTTTCACATTGCGCATAATTTCTAGGTCTTTTTTCATACGTTGCATCACGGTGTTATTTGTGACATGATGGATGTATGAAATTCTGAGCATGCGGCGGTAACACCACATTTCGAAGGCTTCCAGTCGTTTAGATGTTGTTTCTGTCAAAGTCCAGGCTTCCACTCCATATAGAAGAGTTGAAAATACATAACATCTCAAGACTCGTGTTCTTATATCAATGTTCAGGTGCATATTGCACAAGATCTTTCTGAGGCGGTTGAAGACAGCTCTCGACTTCTCTATGCGGCATCTAATCTCCTGTAAGTGATCCCATTCTCTGTACAGACTGCATCCTAGATACGTAACTTTGTCAACAGTTTCCAAAGTTTCATTATTTGCTCTAAATTGGTGGTGTATTTCGTCGTTTTTGCTTACTATAAGGATTTTTGTCTTTTTACAGTTTAATTTCATGCCGTATCTTTCATAGGCTTCCACTACGCGGTCTATTAGTGTTTGCAGATCCTCTGCATTATCGGCCAACAGAACTGTGTCGTCTGCATATCTTAAGTTGTTAATGCTTTCACCATTAATTCTTATGCCCTCTCTCATTCCACTGATAGCTTCCCTGAACAGCATTTCCGAGTACGTATTGAATAACGTCGGCGATAAAATACAGCCCTGACGAACTCCCCGTTTTATTGTAAATTCTTGTGATGTTTCGTGCCTACACGTACAGTCGCCCTTTGCTGTAAGTAAAGATTTCTAATAAGGCGTAAATCCTTGTCATCGATACCAGATTCATTTAATATTTGAAGCAGTTTGTGATGTTGCACTTTGTCGAATGCTTTCTCGAAATCGATAAAACATGCGTAGACATTGCAGTTTACGTCCCGAGCTCTTTGTCTCAAAATTTGAATAGAAAATAGAGCTTCTCGTGTTCCAAGTCCATTTCTAAAGCCAAACTGAACATTGCTAACGTTTTCTTCAAGTTTTCTATATATTCAAGAGTGAATGATACTGAGAAGGATTTTAAGCGCATGGCTCATTAAGCTTATAATTTTGTAATCAGAGCATCTGGTAGCATTTGTTTTCTTAGGAAGAGAAATGAAGGTGGAAACTAGCCAATCTCCAGGCAATTCGCCAGTTTCGTAAATTTTATTAAGTAGACTTGTTAGGAGTTTAAGTTGGTCATCTTCAAATAGTTTTAGTATTTCTGATTGTATATTATCCGGCCCAGGTGACTTATTGTTTTTTAGTCGTTTTATTGCATATGTTACTTCGCTGAGTGTTATTTCTGGTCCGGAAAATCCAAGGATATCTGTTTCTGTCTGCTGTTCTTCATCGAATAATTCTCCCATATATTCCTCCCATCTTTCAAGTATTTTTTCATTCTCGTACAGCAGATTGTTGTGTTTGTCCAGTACTGAATTATTGCTGCGTGAGTTGTTTCCTCTGGTTAGGGCCTTGATTTTCTTATGCAAGTTAAAAATGTCATGTTTTTGTTCTAAGGATTCGATTTCTTTACATTCGTTTTGTAGCCACAACTCTTTTGCTTCCTTGATCCTATTGTTAATAACTTTGTTTATGTCTTTGTACCTTCTTTCATTTTTATGTCTGTATTTTCTTCGCTCTTCCATGAGTTCTAATATTTCTTCTGTCATCCACGGATGTTTCTTTATATTTTTTCCTGCTTTTAGTTTATTATTCACTATTTAATTACAGACATTTTTTATCTTCTTCCACATATCATCCACATTTATGTTCTCCTTGTTAATATCCGTGGCTATGCTCGTTATTTTGTTGTTTAATTCCTCTATGACTTCGTCTCTTGTGGTGTTATCTTTCAACCTCTGAATGTCCGGTCGTTTTTGGAATTTTCCTTTCCAGATCTTTTTCATGTGTAGCTTAATCCAGCTCAGCAAAAGATTATGGTCTGAAGGGACATCCGCTCCCGGATATGCTTTTGCGGATTTTACGGAATTCTGAAATCTTTTGTTTATGATGATATAGTCTATCTGGTTTCTTATCATTTTTTGGGGACAATCAGCTGGAGACTTCCATGTGTAGAGTCTTCGAGGCGGTAATTGAAAAAAGGTGTTCATTATCGCACTGTCCATTTCTTGGCAGAACTGAATAAGACGATCCCCTCGATCATTTCTCTTGCCCAGTCCAAATTGGCCTACAGTATTATCTACTACTCCCTTGCCTACTTTAGCGTTAAAGTCTCCCAGCAGGACCAAGATACAAGCTATCAAATTTGACAGGCATTTACGGTAAATCTATAAATTTAGGGCTGATTTTAATTCATTAACTCTGGCTTTCTGGGTGTTTTTCTCACAAAAATGTTCACATGTTTATGTTATCGGCAACATAAATCAAAAAAAAAATCGTCCACGCGCGTGAAAAATGACAAACAGAGAGGGTGGGTAGCCCTTGCTCTGCAGGTTCAAAATACAAAAGGGCAAAAAAGTCATTATATGGGCTCCTAATGGGGCAATTATAATCATTTTTCGTTTAAACAGATGTCAAGTGAACAGAGTAGTTGAATATCACTATACTGAGAACCCTTGATGGATTTAAATGAGCTGCGATGTTTATATTTTAAAGAAAAAAATGTAAAAAAAAATTATTTTAACTATGCCCTCACCGACGAAATCTGCAGCTGCGCAGCGTTGTTTTAGAGTCAATTATGAAGTGCAGCAATATCTTGGTAACGAATTAGACCCAACTAACTAGGGTCGGGAAATTGAATATTCAGGTTTAGAACCGATTTAAACCAATGACATACGATTGCCAGATAGTCAAAATGCATAGATTACTGCTCTAACTGCAACGTTCAACAGCGCGCAAAGTCAGATTGAAGTTTTTGAAGAACAAAACGAAATCGTCTTCGAAAAAATAGATTTCGAAAAAGAAAATGAAATGTTGGTATTAACATTCAACTTCAAGATGAAAATTTTGATGAATTCGAATATTCCAGCAGTCCGTTACCCAAGAGAGGACGATTGGCTTCATCTAAAGAATTCTGAATGTTCATAAAATTATTTAAAATATTTTATATCAATTTACTTGTTATTTTTACAATATTTAATTTCCGTTCTCACTTGTAACGATACTTATCGAAACGTCGTGCTATTTCTCAATATATTGCATTTTCGTAAAAAATATTGTATCGTTACAACTTAAGAAATATGAACTTTTTTACATACTTTTTTAAAATTATCTTTTTATTTTTATGTATACTGTACAGGGTGAGTCAACGATTGGATGAAGTAAGTTTGTGCCTTTTCGGTGAAATTAACAAAGAAACTATATTTATTGTTTGATACAGTTTATTTTTACGCAGATTTTAAAAATATTTAGGACTCTACAGAGTGAGCCAAAAAAACTAGGACAGCATAAAGTTGTATTTTTCTAAAAAGAACACCCTATATTCGAATCGTATTTTCGATTTAGCTTATAATTTTAAATCTTTTTTATTAAGGGTTTACTATAACAAAACTTTATAGTTTCTGAGATAATTAAGTTTAAAGAAAAAAAATCACATTTTCAAGCATCAATTCAATCCTAAATAACGTTTTCAATTTTGTGACAAATATATTCAAATTTGGAATTTAGCAAGGCCAAGGACAAGTTAACATAATTTTTACCTAATATTTGCAATAAAAGCTACAGGGTGTTGAACACATCGGCTCAAATTTGAACAAGTTTAAATAAATAAATATCTTTTTTTTAAATCGTACACCTTGTATATTTTCATGTTATTTAATAGAGTAATAAAAACCCTAAAAGTTTTATTCAATATATCCTATACCTATTTATAATAGTTTTTGAGATATTTCAGTTTTTCTTATTTTCCATACTTTTTTACAGAAATAGTCTACATTATCATAGTAGCCATGGCAAAAACAATGTAAAAGAACATTTTTCAGTGTGTCAAATTTATAACCGCAATCGCTTCTTTTGATTTTTATGTAGTGTAGTTTGGTTTTTTTGCATTCATCTTATATTGTAAAATGAATTTTCCAAAGAATGAGTTAATAGATATGATTTATACAATAGGAGAGGCTCAAAAAAATTGCCTTCTTGCTCAAAGAATTTACAAATTGAAGTATCCTGATCGACGCCAGCCTAATACCCATACTTTTCAAAACTTAATGCAAAGATTTGATTCTTCTGGTACCGTTGATTATCCAAAACGTAAAGTGGTCAACAAACCAGTAACTAATGAAGAAAAAGAACTACAAGTATTGTTAAATGTTCAGGAAAATCCTTATATTGGTAGCCGTCAGTCAGCAGCATTATGTGAAACATCACAATCTACCGCTAATCGTACTACCAAGAAATATAGGTATCATCCATATCACATGGAATTACACCAAGAATTGCATGGACAAGATTTTTAAAGTCGGGTAAACTTTTGTCGTACAATAAATGCGGAGATTCAATTAAATCCAAATTTATTATGCAAGGTAATGTTTAGTGATGAAGCTACTTTTAGAAGTAACGGTGCCGTAAATAGACGCAACATGCATTATTATGCCACAGAAAACCCATTTTGGATTAGAGAGGTGCAACATCAAAACCACTGGTCATTAAATGTTTGGTGTGGTATTCATCATAGTCGAATTATTGGACCCCACTTTTTTAATGAACCACTAAATGGCCATAGTTACCTGAACTTTCTACAAGAAGAACTACCCCAACTGCTTCAAGGTCTCGATAGGGATGAGCTCGACAGTATGTGGTTCCAGCACGATGGTGCGCCTCCGCATTACCATCGTGAAGTTCGTGCGTTTTTGGACCAACGATATCCGCAAAAATGGATTGGACATGGGGGTTTCATTGAGTGGCCACCAAGGTCTTGCGACATCACCCCATTAGATTTCTTCCTATGGGGTTATATTAAAAATAAGGTGTATGTTAATCCACCAACAACAGTGGAAGATATGCGAAACAGGATTAGGGATACCTGTAGAACAATAACGCCACTAATTTTGTCCAGGGTCCGAGAAAATCTGCAAAAAAGACTACATTTGTGCATTGCACAAGAGGGTCGTTTATTCGAACACTTATTAAAAAAAAATAATTAATCTCAGTATTTAATAGGTAATTTTTTTGTTTCAATTTAGTATAAAAGTAAATATGTATTTGCCTTGTCGTTATTGTTGTGTTAATTTTTTCACATTATGTTTAATTAAACTATTGCCGTTGTAATATAACGAATAATGTATTTCATCATATTTAACCACATTCTGTTTGTTTCTGTAGTTTCTTTTTATTATTTTACATGGCTACTATTATAATGAAGACTATTTCTGTAAAAAAGTATGGAAAATAAGAAAAACTGAAATATCTCAAAAACTATTATAAATAGGTATAGGATATATTGAACAAAACTTTTAGGGTTTTTATTACTCTATTAAATAACATGAAAATATACAGGGTGTGCCATTTAAAAAAAAAGAAGATATTTATTCATTTAAACTTGTTCAAATTTGGGCCGATGTGTTCAACACCCTGTAGCTTTTATTGCAAATATTAGGTAAAAATTATGTTAACTTGTCCTTGGCCTTGCTAAATTCCAAATTTGAATATATTTGTCACAAAATTGAAAACGTTATTTAGGATTGAATTGATGCTGGAAAATGTGACTTTTTTTCTTTAAACTTAATTATCTCAGAAACTATAAAGTTTTGTTATAGTAAACCCTTAATAAAAAAGATTTAAAATTATAAGCTAAATCGAAAATACGATTCGTATATAGGGTGTTCTATTTAAAAAAATACAACTTTATGCTGTCCTAGTTTTTTGGCTCACCCTGTAGAGTCCTAAATATTTCTAAAATCTGCGTAAAAATAAACTGTATCAAACAATAAATATAGTTTCTTTGTAAATTTCACCGAAAAGGCACAAACTTACTTCATCCAATCGTTGACTCACCCTGTACAAATAGAGTAATTTTAGGAGAATTTATTTATTTAAACAATTATTATTTAAATAGTTTTAGAAATTACAGACAAATGTATTTGTATTCAGTAAGTTGGAATATATAAACAACAAACTTTAAAAAAAAACACATATCATAGGTTACAGTATAGTTTATAACAAAAAGAACGCATAATAAATATTCGGTATTTGAACACTTCTATTTACGTGACATCGATTTAAACAAAGAACATCAAAATTGCTCTATTAGAAGCCGAGATAAAGACTATTTTTGCACTTATTTTGAACCTGCAGATTCAATTTTCTGTCATTTTTTACGCGCGTAAGCGATTTTCTTTTTAATTGTCATGTATGTTGCCGATAACTAAACATGTGAATATTTCTGCAAACTCAAATTTGAAAAAATTTCCATTTTTTTTAAATTGAATTGCAAAAACTATCGAACTGATTTTAATGAAATTTAGCAAGTTATTTTACCATAACATGAAGTTTCTTTTCCCCAAATACAAAGATCCTCAGAGAAATGTAAGTGGTCGAAAAAATTCATTTAAAAAACTACTTCTTTTTAATAATATTACTATTTTGCAACAAGAGTAATAAATTTTGAGATTTTTAACCAAACCTGATTTGTAGAAAATTTAATTCAGAAACTTTTTTCTTTCTTCAACTTTTCTCTAAAGTGAATACTTTTAAAGTTATAAGCAAGAAAAAGGGAGAAAACGCGATTTTTCATTTTTTTAAACTTTTTGTTAAATAAATAAATGTAACGGTATTTTTTTGAGAGGGAGCATATCTAAATTATTGTTACGGACATTATTATGAAGAGTTTAGAGCAAAATTAGCTCGCTTCATCTCAACACCTAACCTGTACTAATCTGAACTAACCAAAAGTAGATCATTCCGATCTAATAAATCTTGTGGACAGATGGTCAAACAGACAGAATCCTAAAAACTTTAAAATTTTAAAAAATTGTTTTTTTTTTCTGTTTACGGCTACAATAATATTTCCTTAGATTTAACAGTATAATATATGCTAATTATGAGTAAATTTAAGAATTCAGAGAAATAAAGCCATACAAAATAACAACCCATTCACTTCCAGGCTCTTAAAGGTCATTATTTGCTTGAAATTTGAAAGCATGAAAGTCAGTTTCCTGAATAAAATAAATACAGCTAAATCATGTTTTACCTTTTAAAAGCTACGCGAATTTTAACAGCCATATTCACTAAAAAGGTTTACCCCCAATTCACTAACATGACCTAACTTCCAAACGGGTATACCAAGTCAATTAAATTTTGAATCTTAAAAATACAGTAATAAAATGAAGTTAAATCTTTTTAGTGATGATGGTTGTTAAAATAAATTTTTTGTCTTTAAAATTTTGAAAAATCTTTTCAATTACAATATTTAAAACGCGAATTACCTCGAAAACAACAAATTTCTATTTATCTTCTAGAAATTACAAAAAAATCTGTTATAATTACTAAAATAATCTACTTTTTCGAGACACACCTTTACAGTATAAACTCCACACCTCACCAATAAATCACTAAATTATTCGAATGCAAAAATCCACCGCGGAAACCGCCACAGTCTCTGATGCAATTCACTTTTCAAAAAAAAACTTACTTTCAGCGACAAACACGCGACTCAGCAAGAACTAATAAACTACTAAACCATTCAATACGTTCTATCGGCACTCGATATCGATAATTCCAAGATTTTGTCCCCAAAACAAAAAACTATCACTTTCACAAAACAGTTGCAACTCCACAAGGTGGCTGGTGTGCGCGGTCAATTGTTAAAACAAGAGAATAACGACCTGCGATACGTGTCTTAATTATATTATTACCGCAATATTACCATTAGTTTTTGTACCTCTTAACAAGATCTAGTTTTCCCCGGATTTCCAATAATTACTATTAGAAATGTCTCCTATAATTGAACTTTAAACGACTAAAACCATTCAATGGTTACTACGATTTACTATGATGCACCTTGATGCACATGCGAATGAAGATATAAATAACAAATGAAGAGCTTCACTCGCGATTCTTGACGTTTCAAGGTTTACTAAGATTTTAAAGGTTCGTCTTTAAATTTTCTTATGTAGGTTGATGCATTTATGTTTAGAGAAAATTAAAGAAGGTATTGAAATTATGTAGTGTGGGGTGTTCATGTAAGATCGAGAAGAAAGTGAGATGTGTTTTTAATTACAGAGAACGGGTATTCGAAGTGTTATTAAGTAGCGGAAATAAAGAGTTGTAACGGTAATTTTATATTTACAAAGCGCTGGCAGAATAATTATTGTTTATTATATAAAGCGTATAAAAGTTATTGTTGCTGGCCTATATTTTTCAAACCGTAGCTTCATAACAAATGAGTATGTACAGCGTTCATCCGTATAGTTTGACACCGATTTAAGGTTATTTTAACTTAATTTTCTGTATGAATAAATAAGTTATATGGGAGTCCAACACCGAAAACGGTTACATTTCGGGCTATCATAGAATATTCTCGGAGAGGGATGCTTTCTTCACTCACACAGCCTTTGTTGGTGAATACCAATGGCGGATGGTGCATTAAAAAATAGGAATTGCAATTCCTATGGTGCATAAAAAACATAGATATGTATAAATCCTGTCATAGATACCAGTGGCTGAAAAAATAAAAGTCTTTAAAAACTGAGTTAGTATGAAATAAAGCAGTGTATTTTAAACAATTAAACATAAAAAGGTAGTAAAAATAAAATGCACGTATAATTAACTATGTGAATTATTTATCAAGAAAATCCATACGCCGATCTTTGGCATTAGCAAATTTAGTAATAACCCGCTGATTGAAATCAGGTATGCTTTCGATAAGGTCCCATTCTTTAGAAAGCATTGCCAAATCAAAAAGTCTTTTTTAACCGACTTCTAAAAGAAGGAGGTTCTCAATTCGTCGACAATGTATGTTTTTTTTATGTATATACACCGATTACTCCGGAACGGCGGCACCGATTTGAATGAAATTTTTTACGTTATGTTCAGGAAGTTGCTGCGGTGATCCAATATTTTTTTAGGGCGAAATTGGTGCAGTAAAATCCAAGATGGCCCTGACAATATGGCCGCCAAAAGAACTAATTTTCTACAATTTTCTACAAAAGTAGTATGGGGGAATTTTCGGGGTTGTACCCAAGGAATCTGAAATTATTTTTAAAAAATTCAATATGGTGGACAAAAAAATTTTGTTTTGTCCGATTTTCTCAAAAATTGGTGTGGGGGAGTTCTCGGAGTCGCATATAATGAATCCAAAATATTTTTTAAAAATTCAATATGGCGGATCCATACTGGCGGACAAAAAAATCAATTTTGTCCGATTTTCTCTAAGATTGGTACGAAGGAGTTTTCGGGATAGCACATAACGAACAAAAATTATTTTTAAAAAATTCAATATGGCGGATCCAATATGGCGGACGAAAAAATCAATTTTGTCTGATTTTCTTCAAAATTGGTATGGGAGAGTTTTCGGGATCGCACGTAACGAATCTGAAATTATTTTTAAAATATTCGATATGGCGGATCCAATATGGCGGACGAAAAAATCACTTTGTCCGATTTGCTCCAATATTGGTATGGGAGAGTTTTCTGGGTCGCACATTGAGAGTAAATAGCTAATATAAAATTATTTTTAAAAAAATCTAATATATCAGATGCAATATGACGGTCTAGAATTTTTAAGTTTCCCGTTTTAGTCCAAAATTGGTACTAGGGGGCTTTGAAGGGTTTAGATTTAAATTAGATTAAAACATTAAAAATTTTTTTGGTAATTCAATAGGGCGGATCCAAACTGGCGGACAAAAAAATCAATTTTGTCCGATTTTCTCTAAGATTGGTACGAAGGAGTTTTCGGGATAGCACATAACGAATCAAAAATTATTTTTAAAAATTCAATATGGCGGATCGAATATGGCGGACGAAAAAATCAATTTTGTCTGATTTTCTTCAAAATTGGTATGGGGGAGTTTTCGGGATCGCACGTAACGAATACGAAATTATTTTTAAAATATTCGATATGGCGGATCCAATATGGCGGACGAAAAAAATAAATCAATTTTGTCCGATTTGCTCCAAAATTGGTATGAGAGAGTTTTCCGGGTCGCACATAACGAATCTGACATTATTTTTATTCAATTCAATATGGCGTATCCAATATGACGGATAAAATATTAATTTTGTTTGTTTTTTTTTTCAAAATTAATATGAAGAAATTTTTGGGATCGCAAATTACGAATCTGGAATAATTTTTAAAAAACTAAATATGGCGGATTCAAGATGGCGGATTAAAGACTCTACATCTCTCGATTTTGTCTAAAATTAGTATTGGGGGATTTTTGTTAGTGTTAATTACGAATTTAAAATATTTTTTGAAAAATTCAATCTGGCGGATTCAATATGGCGTCCTAAAAATTTTACATTTTACGATTTTCTCCAAAACTGATATAGGGGGTTCTTGAGGGCTCAAAATTATGAATTTAAAAGTATTATTCAAGATTCAGTATGGGGAATCCAATATAGCGAACTAAAAATTTTACAATGTACAATTTTGGTCAAAGGTGGGATTGAATCATTTTTGAGGATGTAAATAGCGAATATAAAATTATTTTTAAAAAATCTAATATGTCAAATGCAATATGACGGTCTAGAAATTTTAAGTTTCCCGTTTTAGTCCAAAATTGGTACTAGGGGGCTTTGAAGGGTTTAAATTTAAATTAGATTAAAACATTAAAATTTTTTTTTGAAATTCAATATGGTGGGTTGAAAATTTTACCTTATTCGCATTTTTTCAGATTTGATATTAAGGGTTTTCGGGGTCGTGTTTTATGAATATGAAGTTAATTTTTTACACCTATTAGGTTGATAAGAAATAATATGGGGGACTGAAAATCTTACATTTTCCGATTTTGTTTAAAATTTATTTGCGGGGTTCTGGAGGCGTATACAAATTCAGAATGCAGTAAAAATATATCGGGCTAAGAAATTTACGTCTCAAGTTTTCGAAATATCGATATTGGAAGGTTTTGGGGCCTATATTACCAATCTAAAATTAATTTGAAATTTAAGATAGTGGATTTACTATGGCCGACTAAATATTTGTTTGACGCAATTTCACTAGTATTTGGAGAACTCTAAGAATTAAAGAATTTTTAGTAGTTCTTCTTAGGGTGATTTACAACTTAGGATAAAATGGGTACTTTTTTGCCACCTTGGAGTCATTGTGAGGTACACTAATCTGGATTAGTACTTAGTTCACATAATTTATGGATATCATAATGAATTCAAAACGAAAAATCGAAAAAAAAAAATTGAACCGACTTCTAAAAGTGCGCTAAAAGGTGAAAAATAATTAAAAATTTTTATAAGAAATTGAAATTTTTGAAGTCGGAGCCAAATTATTTCTAAATGAAATAAATAACAACTAATATATACAAATTTTGATAAAAAAGCAATTACAAATAAAGTATTTTTAATCTGTTTATGCGAATCACATTTTGTCAGGTATTAGTTTGGCGCAGACTTCAAAAATTTCAGTTTCATGTAAAAGTTTACAGTTATTTTTCATTTTTTAGCGCACTTTTAGAAGTTGGTGCAATTTTTTTTTATAAAAATTTTATTGGCTCATAGTATTCCTTAAAAACGTTTTTATCCGTTTGAAGGTAGAGAATCACCGTTCTGCTTCAGCAGATGCCATCGGAATAGTAATTAAAATATTTAAAAGTTTTAGTACTTCATTAAATATCTCACTTAGCTCGATATTTTGCGAAAGATGGTCATAAAGTACAAGAAATCCTGAAACTGATCTAAATTCTTCAGTTTGATATATGATGGTCAGTTCTGTAAACAGTTTTTGTTCGATAAAAAAAGGTAAATTTTAATCTTACCCTTAAATTTCTCTTCGAGCAAACATGTACTACATTCGACATACTATTCCGAAAAAAAAGACTGGCTGCTACCAAGTACCTACCTGTAAAGCTAAATCATTCTTTTGCTTGACAAATAATTATATCACAAACTTCTTTTGCTTCGTCAGAAAACTCCGCGGAATCATCTTACTTACATCGTTTTAAAATAGATGGAGATGGCTTAACGTCATTTAAGGTCATATTATTTCTAATCTCTGTTAATTTTAATTCAAATGATAATATATTTTTATTTGCGATAACAGCATCAATTTGTCTTGTTTGAAACTTACCAAATAACAAATCAACTTGAGGCATTATTTTGTAAAATAAGTTTAACCATTAAAGAAAATCCTACTGTCATCTAAGATTTTTTCCATTGTCTCTAGAATGCTGTTTTTTATTCGAAAACGGTACAAACGACTCTAGAATTAAAATTCCATCTTTTTGGGGCCGAACGAGGTAAGGGTTTGTTAACAATTTGATCATCTATTGCGATTATTTAGAGACAATTTGAAAAAAAAAAGAACAAATCCCTCGTAAACTGGAAAAAATATACGGACATATTTGTTGGCGGATGCAGCGTTTAAGATTACCAAATTTAATTAATGTGTATAACGATGCACGTAAGTAGGATGTTCATAAGTTTTTTTATAATTGCTTGCACCCTATTCGACCAGCCGCTCATATTTTCTAGATAATAAAAAAGCGCTTATTTGGTTTTATTTACACTTACAGAAAGATAGAGAGCAGAAACTGCATTATACCTATATAACTGCTTTTCTAGAATCTCTTACAAGAGATTCTTAAAAATACTCATACACGATGGTTTTTATAAATTCCTTCGTAACCCGGAATCTTTTGAATTCGGAAATCGAAATCACCAATGTATTTTTCTGCACACTTTGGGACAGAGCACTTAATTTTCGATGATTTATTTCTCGCCAAACCTCTTTAAAACGTAACAAAATATCTTGTTCAAAGTAAAAACATAGTCACTTTTACAAAAATTTAAATAGCCGTACAGTAGACATCACGTATAGAAAGACCGGCACGGTAGACACCACGGTTGTATTCTAACCTGAACTAAAGGAATGGTTTAACTGCTGCTTGAAGAAGAAACCTTTACTTGATACTGATAGCGCCACGCGTGACTGGAAGCAAAAGTTCCAGTACTCGTCCAGTAGAAATTTTTCTAGTAGAGGGATATTTTGTGGAGCAAACTAAATACAGGTTTGCAAGTCGACTTGCAACCTACCAACACACCAACAAAATGATAACATTTCCAGGCGTAATGCGGTAACACAGACAAATTATTCTTGACATTTACGCGATGTAAATTAAATTATTTCAATAATTGACTGCTGTTCGCGTATAATCTAGGTAAAAAATTGATTTAAATTTAATCATTAAATTATCAGTAGAAATTAAAAAAATATTTGTACTTATATTTATTAGTATCTTTTATTTTAATTTACAATTTTTTTAGGGATTACCCAAACCTGCAAACCTAAGGAAAAGCCGCAACTGTCCGAAGGGTAATAACTCGCACTTCTACAAAACAATACAGGAAGCTTGCCTAACGATCTGTCTTACTATGGATTATTTCAGAGCTGAAAGGAATGAATTCAGAATAAAATCTAAAAGGATATTTTCTGCTTGTTTATAGACGAATCAAAAACAGATAAACACTACAAAAATTGAAATATTCGTCTTGGCAATTATATACAGTAGTGGAAAAATGTATGGAAACTTTTAACTATGTTTGTATTATTAATACAAAAACGCCACTGATATACATAATTATCGTGTTTAACAATCTAAAAAGAGATGTTGCTTATATTTTTTTTGCGATAAGGAATTTGTGGTTGGAAATAAGTATCGAATCTATTTATATTTTGATTTTAAAGTATTCAGTTTCAGTTCTACAGTGTAAATATCGTGTAAAAATATGAATTTATCATGCCAAAACACTGTTATTTTTCATGTAATTTTAAACAAAAAATTGTGGATTAATTTAAAATGGGGAGAAAAAGTCCTTAATTGCAAAATATTTAAATATTCCTAAAAGTGCCGTAACGAAAATAATACAAAAATATGATAGTTTTTGGTGATGTAAGAAATGCGCCTAAGTCGGGAAGACCTCGTAAAACTACTTCTCGAATCGATAAAATTATTTTAAGGATCTCAAAACTTGACCCCAGAAAAACATTCAGACAAATAAAAAACGAAATCTCGGAGCAGTTTGGTGTTAAAGTGACAAGTAGAACGGTACGCAATCGTCTTCTTGATGGAGGTCTTTATGGAAGAGTTGCTGTTAAAAAGCCGCTTCTATCAAAGAAGAATAGCAAGGCCCGAATGGAATTTACTAGAGCTCATCTTTCTTGGTCTACAGAAAAATAGAATGTGGTACTTTGGAGTGACGAAAGCAAATTTTCACTATTTGGATCTGACGGCAGGAAATATGTAAGAAGACCGGTTGACGCAAAATTCAAGGCAAATTACCAAATTTCTACTGTGAAACATGGAGGAGGGAATCATGATGGTTTAAGGATATTTTTCTCGATCTGAGATAGAGCCTATCATTGAAGCGCGGGGTAAAATCAACCGATTTCAATATAAAGAAATATTAAAAAATACAATGCTTCTATTTGCAGAAGAACAGATGCCATTACGGTGGATATTTCACCGGGATAATGATCCGAAGCATTCGTGTAAAATAGTAAAACAATGGTTTGGTGAGGAAAATATAACTGTACTTGAGTGGACATCTTATATCGCCGTATTCGAATGCATTCCGATATAAAAAATCAACAACAACTGTTTAATATCATTAAATCAGAGTGGGCGCAAATTCCTCCAGGAACTTTCCATAAAATTAGTTTACTCGATGCCTGGAAGATTCCAAGCAGTCTTAGATACTAAAGGGTATTATACAAAATACTAAAAAACTGTTAGTCGTATATTTAGAACAATGTTTTTTGATGAAATATTATCTATACTTATTTCCAACTGTCATTTGAACATTCCTTATAATTTATAAATGTGAATCTAATGGAAAATTAGTTTCTTTAAAACCAGCTAAATATTGCTTAACATTACATTATAATTATGCCTACGCTGCAATAATTTGCAGAAAGAAATAAAACTCGTGATCCTAAAACTGTCCATACATTTTTCCACCACTGTATCTATTTTCCAAACGAAAATCTTTGTTATAGATAGATCAAGACAAAAAGAACGGACTTATCCACATTAAATTATAAAACTATGCTCAGAAAGTAAAGCGACACTCAAAATACTTCAATCGAATATCTGTATGTCCGGGATGGTATGGAATTATCATAAGGTACTGAACAGATTTGGGAAACAGAAGAAAATTACTTTAATGTGAATAACTAGACTCTCTAGGGTAGAAAACAATGAATTTTGAGGTTTCATACAAAAAAAAGCCGAGGTGACATTCATAGGATCAAAACTAGTATTGAGTGTTAAATTGAATACTGTCATTTAAAAATAATATGTGTATATTTAACCGCAAACAGTATATTCCTCCGTAATTTCAAAATTAAATAATTTTGAGATAAAATAAAAATTACCCTTCTTTAATACGCGGAATGAAATCGCTTTAGCTTCTGTTTGCTTGTAAAGTTTGTCGAGTAAATTTACTCAAAAGGTTGGGTTTCATTAAAGGCATTATAGCACGGGGGTAAAATTTTAAATTAAAATAACACAGGAAAGAATAACGGGATATGATGTTTAAAAACTGGAATAAAAAATGTTCTTCGAGGTGGAGAGTTTAAATATTATTTAACTTTCACAAGATTATATCAAAAAGAAAAAAAATGACTAATTTTTACAAAGTAAAGAGCCATACTTTGGTATGTTAAAAAGCGATTTCCGTAACAACTGTTTTCTTCTCTGTCTTATTTAATTGTTTTATTATTTTATTCCACGAATAAGACAATGAAAAACAACATGTTTTATGGCATATTTAATTTCATTGTTGAAGGTCTATCCAACCATATCCCAGTGACAGATTATTTAATCACCAATATAGAGAAAATAAATTTTTTAAATAAAATTTTTATAAAAAAAAAAAATTGAACCAACTTCTAAAAGTGTACTAAAAAGTGAAAATTTACTACAAATTTTGGAGTCGGCGCCAAACTAATACCTGACTAAATGTGATTCGCATAAACAGATTAAAAATACTTTATTTGTAATTGCTTTCTTGCCATAATTTATATATATATATATATATATATATATATATATATATATATATATATATATATATATAATAGTTATTTCATTTAGAAATAATTTGGCGCCGACTTCAATAATGTCAATGTCATATAAAAATTCATAGTTATTTTTCTCTTTTTAGCGCACTTTTAGAAGTCGGTTCAAAATTTTATTTTTCGATTTTTAGTTTTAAATTCATTATGATATCCATACATTATTGAAACTAAGTACTAACGAGATTAGTGTACGTCGCAATATCTCCAAGGTCGCAAAAAAGTACCCATTTTATCCAAAATTGTAAATCACCCTAAAATGAACCACTAAAAATTCTTTGATTCTTAGAGTTCTCCAAATACCAGTGAAATTGTGTCAAACAAATATTTAGTCTGTCATAGTAAATCCGCTATCTTAAATTTCAAATTAATTTTAGATTGATAATATAGGTCCCAAAACCTTTCAATATGGATATTTAAAGAAGTTGAGACGTAAATTTCTTAGTCCGATATATTTTATACTGCATATTGAGTTTGTGTACGCCCCAAGAACCCCACAATATCAATGTTAGACAAAATCGGAAGAAGAATAATTTTCAGTCCTCATATTGCATCTTAGCAATCTAATAGTTGTAAAAAATTAACTTCATATTAGTAATACACGACCCCGAAAACCTGCTAATACCAAATCTGAAAAAATGCGACTAAGGGAAAATTTTCAACCCACCATATTCGATCCGCCATATTGAATTTCAAAAAAATAATTTTAACGTCTTAATCTAATCTAAATCTAAAACCTTCAAAGCTCCCTTTTACCAATTTTAGATGAAATCCGGAAATTTAAAATTTCTAGACCGTCATATTGCAGTAATTTTTAAATAACTTCAGATTCATAATGTGCGATCCCAAAAACTTCCCGATATCAATTTTGAGAGAAATCGGACAAAATTATTTTTTATCCGCCATATTGGATACGCCATATTGAATTTTTTTAAAATAATTTCAGATTCGTTATGTGCGATCCCGAAAACTCCACCATACTAATTTTGAACAAAATGGCAAAAACTTTACTTTTTTGTCCGCCATATTGAATCCGCCATATTGAATTTTTAAAAAAATATTTTTGATTCGTAATGTGCGACTCCATTAACTTCCCACACCAATTTTGGAGAAAATCGGGCAAAATTATTTTTTTTTGTACGCCATATTGTATCCACCATATTGAATTTTTTAAAGTTATATCAGATTCGTTGTGTACTGCCCCGAAAATTCCCACATATTGTCAGCGCCATCTTGGATTTTACTACACCAATTTCGCCCCAAAAAATATGGGACCACCGCAGCAACTTCCTGAACATAACGTAAAAAATTTCATCCAAGTCGGTGCCGCCGTTCCGGAGTAATCGATGTATATACATAAAAAAAAAATACATAGTCGACGATTTGAGAACCTCCTTCTTTTAGAAGTCGATTAAAAAGCGCTTAAAGGCAAAAAATAATAAAAAATTTTATATAAAATTGAAATTTTTTAGGGTAATGCCAAATTTATTCCTAACAAAATGTATGATTCATATAAAAAGATTGAGAAATAATTTACCTGTAATTGCTTTCTTTCCCTAGCTTCTACGTATCTCGTAATAGTTTGGCGCCGACTTCAAAAATTTCAATATCATATAAAAATTCATATTCTGTCTCACTTTTTTAGAAACTCATTCTATTTTTGGAGAAAATTTTATTTTTCAATTTTTAGTTTTAGGTCGCCAAAAAGTACCCATTATATCAAAAGTTATAGACCTCACTAAATTGAACAACAAAAAATGATTTGATTCGAAGAATTTTCCAAATACCAATTTTAAATAAAATCGTAACAAACAAATATTTAAACTGCTATAGTAAATAGGCCATTTTGAATTGTAATAAATTAATTTTAGTTTCGTAATTTAGGTCTCCAAATACCCTCATTACCGATATTGAAAGAAATTAAAGCATGTACATTGAGTTTGAAGAAATTAATTTAAATTCCGAAATATACGTCCGAAGAACTTCCCTATTTCAATTTTGGACAAAATGGGAAAAATGTAATAATGTAAAATTTTTAGTCGCCCATATTTTATCTGTCATATTAAATTATTAAAAATTAACTTCAGAATCGTAACCTACGATTCCGAAAAACCTCTAATACCGATTCTGAAAAAATGTGAATATTGAATCCTTCATATTGAATTAAAAAAAAAATAACTCTTAATCTCATTTTAATTCACACCCTCGAAAACACCTCAGTACCAATTTTGGATACCATCCGGAAATTTAAGTCCGCTATATTGAATTTTTTAACAATAATCTTAAATTTGTAACTTACATCCTCAAAACCCCCCTCTACCAATATTGGATAATATCAAGAGATACTAAATTTTTATATATTTGATCCGCCAAATTGAATTTTTTAAAAATAATTTTAGATTACTTATGTACGACCGAGAGAACTCCACAGTACCAATTTTGGAGAAAATCGAGTAAAATTAATTTTATTTTCCACCATATCATCAGCGCCATCTTGAATTTCACTGCACCAATTTCATCCAAAATAATATGGGACTACCGCAGCAACTTCCTGAACATAACGTAAAAAAAAATCATTCGTATCGGTGCTGCCGTTATAGAGTAATCGATACATTTTCATATTATACAAAGTGTCCCAAAAACTCTGAAAGTATCAAAGTTATTTTTTTTTAAATGAAACCCCCTGTATATTATTGCATTTTTGGATTATCCTATCAAAATAAGTGCCTATTTTAATAAGGTTCAGAGTACCTAAACCTTAAGAATTTTCTTATAATTTGAATTTTGACAAAATCTAACTTAATTTTCATGTTTCAAATATTTTAGAACTAGTTCCGTTATGTTCTCGAAATTTTCAGTGAAGTGTAACAATAAATCATATTTTATATCCTAATTATAATTAACTTGCTATATAGTACGGGGTGCCCAAAAATTAAAACTAATCAAATAAGAACTTTAAGTGGCTATAACTTGATTAATTTAAATAGAACGCTATACTTTTTAACTTAACAGAAAATGTACCTTTTAAATACCTATCGAGTGGTATAAGGGTGCTCTATAGCTAAGTCTTCGCGTTTTCACAGAATACGCCAAATAATCGTTATCTGTATCATTCTGTGTTTTTTCAATAAATATTCTAATGTATCTAGTTGCCTATGGTATTTGGAAATAACAGGTAATTTACAACTATAAGAATAATAACCAAGAATTTCTTTACAAAAATTCAAAAACTCAGAACGCAATCTACAGTCGTCCACAGGCTATAACAGCAACTATGGTAATAACATATTGACTATAGCACAAACCAGAAGCAAAATATTTGTAGTAGATGTTCGAAATGTCGACCATCCATTTCCAAATACTTACATATTCTTTTTTTCGAAACCACTGTTAACTCTGGACAACATTTGCGAAGTTACAGTTGGTAAAGCGTCTCTTATGCATATTTTCATATCTTGTGGTGTTGTCAGGGGCGCATTGTGAACAATTCCTTTTATGTAATCCATAAAAATAAATTTGGTAGAGTCATGTTTGACGATTTCGGGGGCCAATTTTGAAATCCGTCTCTCCCAATCCACCTGTTTCGAAAATTGACATTTGAAAATTGCCGAACCTCGCGATGATAATGAGGCGAAGCTTCATTTAGTTGAAGCCACATAGTTATTCCAATATTTAAAAGGACATCTTCTAATATCAGTGGACGGTAAAGTAAAAGAAAATAGCGAAACATCAAATCATTTAAAGGCCCTTCAAAAAAGTAGAGTCCAATTAAGTATGGACCCGGTATTCCTCCCCACACATTAACCGACCTATTCTGGTTTCTCATAACACATTATCAAAAAAGTGTTAATTTTCTGCCACTTTATCTAACACCCACAAGTAGAATTCAGTTCGGTTGATAAAAATCTTTGAAACACTTGCTTGGTCAATGTTAGTATTTTCGGATATATAATTTTCAATAGTACTAAGACTTTCGATCACTGAACCAAGTACAGTAAAAACAATTTCTTCATCCTCAATGGCAGGTTTTCTTATAACAGGTTTTTTATAACTAACACTTCCACTATCCTGAAACTCGTTTAATGGTCTCACAAAAACGGCTGGTTTAGGATGGTATCTTCCAGAAAACCTTTGAGCATAGACTCTACAAGCCAACAAACAATTTTGATGACATTCTCCAAGGATAAAAATCATATCAATCCGCACTTCCTTTGGATAAATCTTCATTTTGATAAAGCAATAACACAACAATATTCATATGATTCAAGTCAATAAATGAAGTTTCACAGTTACAAAAAATAATACCGCTGTTATAGCAACAGGCTTTGTAGACTAAACTGACAGATTAAATGAATTATCTGACGTTTCTAAATGTCATAGGCAACTAGATACATTGGAACATCTATTCAAAAACGCAAAATGGTGCAGAAAACGATTATTTGGCGTATTCTGTGAAAACGCGAAGACTTAGCTATAGAATACTCCTATATCATTCGATAGATAAAAGGTACATTTTCTGGAAACTTAAAAAATATAGCGTTCAATTCATCCTGTATAATATAGCGAGTATATTATAATTGGGATATAAAAGATGATTTATTGTTACACTTCACTGTCAATTTCGAGTACATAACTGAAATTCTTAAGTGTTTGAAATATGAAAATTAGGTTAGATTTTGTCAAAATTCAAATTAGTAAAAGATTCCTAAGGTTTAGGTACTATAAACCTTATTAAAATAGGCACTTATTTTGATCAGAGAATCCAAAAATGCAATAATATACAGGGGTTCCATTTGAAAAAAAAAACACAACTTTGATACTTTCAGAGCTTTTGGGACACCCTGTATAATATGAAAATAATTTTAAAAAGTAACTATATAAAACCCCCATATATCCCAAAAGTAAAACTTTTTGAAGGTCGCGTATTTTGGTCGCAATATTCCGTGTCGTATAGAGAGAATAACCCTATATATATAAAGCATTTTTTTAGAAAAAACCAAAAAAAAAATCTGCTTTTACCGCATTGGTATCTCAAGAAAATGATTTTTTTTATTCTTGTATTTTTAAGCTTCAGTATTAGTCATTTTAAACCCTTTATTGCCAAATTACACCAGTTTTAAAGTTGGATCGTGTTAATAAAAAAGGTGGTCGTTATTAAATATAATGGAATAAACACGTAAATTTTCATTTTAACATTTAATTTTGCTTTGACGTAGCGAAATAATATTGACTAAGTGTAAAAGGTTAAATAAAACATTGCAAACGTGTTCTCGAATGTAAGGCAGTCACGCCGTTTTAGTCCCAAGTTATTAAAGTTTGTTGAGAAAATAATGGGCTCTTACGATGTACTGCAAGGGTTTGATATTACCAAAGTTATTACACTCTGGTGGTTTTAATGATTTACTTTAATTGCTAAAGAGACCTTATCCTGAAACGATTATATGCGACAAGTAAAAATTGAATTTCAGAAAACGTGACTTTTTAACTTGTTAATTTGAAAAGTTTCGCTTTTAAAACTTAGTCAATTAAGCGAAACCTATTAAGTACGAATCGAACTCACGTATCGAAAACTTAACCGATATGCTTAGAAACGTTATTTGAGGAACCTCAAACTATACTAGAACTAAGCGATCAATATCGAGAAGAAAAAAATTTGTTACTCGCTATTTCGATCATAATTAAAATTACCAGTTGTTAAGGTCATTGATTATTACTGCTCATTAAACTGTTAATAATTATACTATCGACGTCAAAGGGTTTAGCCGATTAAGAGGGTCGAAACTGCCCCCCGGTAATAAAAAAACACCCGATTGTTCTACATCAAAAAGTACCCATACAAAAAAAAATTTAGCCACTTTTATCGTCACATAACCTCAAAAAAAAATTAAAACGTCTTTTTTCGTTTTTTGACGATATCTTCGGTTCTAATTATCGTAGAAACTTCTTTTTGCTTTCATTTTGTAGGTTTTTTTATTACCTAAAAAAGATATTTTTTACAAAAATTTTTGGCGGGAAATTCAAATTTTTATAGGTGTTCAAAAATTTCTAAATTCAATAAAATAAAAACAATAGCAGGGCCGTGTACACGTCGCAATAACTCAAAGGTGGCAAGAAAATACTCATTTTATCCAAAATTGTAAATCACACCATAAAATATTTGGTCTGTCATAGTAAATCCACTATCTTAAATTTTAAATTAATTTTAGATTGGTAACATAGGCCCCAAAACCTTCCAATATCGATATTTACAGAACTCGATACGTAAATTTATTAGCACGATATATTTAGACTACATATTGAGTTTGTATATTGTGTCTTATCAACCAGTAACTGTAAAAAATTAACTTCATATTCGTAATCCATGACCCCAAAATCCCCTAATACCAAATCTGACAAAATGCGAATAAGGTAAAATTTCCAACCCAACATATTGGATTCACCATATTGTGATATAATCTCTCTATATACCTCTAGTACCAATTTTGGATGAAATCCGGATATTTAAAATTTCTAGACCGTCATATCGCAACATATTGAATTTTTTCAAAATAATTTTATATTCGCTATTTACACCATCAAAAACGATTCAGTCCCACCTTTGAACAAAATCGAAGAATGTAGAAATTTTAATCCGCTATATTGAATTCGCCATATTGAATCCTGAAATACTTTTAAATTCATAATTTACCCCCTCAGTTTTGGAAAAAATCAAAAAATTTAAAATTTTTAGGACACCATATTGAATCCGCCAGATTTAGTTTTTCCCAAAATATTTGAAATTCATAATTAACACTAACAAAATCGAGACGTGTAGAATCTTTATTCCACCATCTTGGATCTGCTATATTTAATTTTTTTTAAAATAATGTCAGGTTCAAAATGTGCGATCCCAAAAACTCTCACATATCAATTTTGAAAAAAATCGGACAAAATTAATTTTTTATTCACCATATTGGATACGCCATATTGAATTTTTTTTAAATAATTTTAGGTTCGTTATGTTCGATTTCAAAAACTTCCCCGTACAAATATTGGAGAAAATTGGCCAAATTAATTTTTTTTTGTCCTCCATATTAGATCCACCATACTGAACTTTTTAAAAATACTTTTAGGTTCGTTATGTGCGACCCCAAAAACTCCCCCGTACCAATTTTGGAGAAAATCGAAAAAAGTTCATTTTTTTGTACGCTATATTGGATGCTCCATATTGAATTTTTTAAAAATAATTTCAGATTCGTTGTATACGACCCCGAAAATTTCCCCATACCAATTTTGTACAAAATTATTTTTTTGGCTGCCATATTGTCGGCGCCATTTTGGATTTCACTGCACCAATTTCATTAAAAAAAATATGGGACCACCTCAGCAACTTCCTGAACATAACGTAAAAAAAATCATTCAAATCAGGCCACCGTTCCGGAGTAATCGGGGTATATATATAATAAAATTTTTATAAAAAAATTGAACCGACTTCTAAAAGTGCGCTAAAAAGTGAAAAATAACTATAAATTTTTATATGAAATTGAAATTTTTGAAGTCGGCGCCTAACTAATACCTGACAAAATGTGACTTGCATAAATAGATTAAAAGTACTTTATTTGTAATTGCTTTCTTATCATAATTTGTATATATTAGTAGTTATTTATTTTATTTAGAAATAATTTGGCGCCGACTTCAAAAATTTCAATTTCATATAAAAATTTATAGTTATTTTACACTTTTTAGCGCACTTTTAGAAGTCGGTTCAATTTTTTTATAAAAATTTTATTTTTCCATTTTTAGTTTTAGAATTTATTATAGTATTCATAAATTATTTAAACTAAGTACTAATCGAAATTAGTGTACCTCGCATGACTCCAAACTGGCAAAAGGTACCCATTTTATCCAAAGTTGTAAATCACCCTAAAATGAACCACTAAAAATTCTTTAGTTCTTAGAGTTTTCCAAATACCAATCAAATTGAATCAAACGAATATTTAGTCTGTCGTAGAAAATCCACTATCTTAAATTTCAAATTAATTTTAGATTGGTTATATAGGCCCCAAAACCTTCCAATATCGATATTTAAAGAAAATAAATTAATTTTTTATCTACCATATTGGAAACGCCATATTGAATTTTTTTTAAATTAATAATGTGTGACCCCGAAAACTCTCCCGTACCAATTTTCGTAAAAATCGGATAAAATTGATTTTTTTTTTTGTCCGCCATATTGATTCCGCCATATTGAGTTTTTTAAAAATAATTTCAGATTCGACAGACCCCGAAAACTTCCCTTACCAATTTTGGAGAAAATAGGAGAAAATTGATTTTTTTTTCCGCCATATGGGATCCGCCATATTTAATTTTTTTAAAATTATTTTAGATTTGCCATATGCGACTCCGAAAACTCCTCCGTACCAATTTTGGAGAAAATCGGACAAAAACGATTTTTTTGTCGGCCATATTGAATCCGCCAAATTGAATTTTTTAAAAATTATTTTAGATTCGTCATATGCGACCCCGAAAACTCCCCCGTACCAGTTTTGGAGAAAATCGTACAAAATTAATTTTTTTGTCGGCCATATTGGGTTCGCCATATTGAATTTTTTAAAAATTATTTTAGATTCGTCATATGCGACTCCGAAAACTTCCCCGTACCAATTTTGGAGAAAATAGGACAAAATTGATTTTTTTCGTCCACCATATTGGATCCGCCATATTGAATTTATTAAAAATTATTTTTGATTCGTCATATGTGATCCCGTAAACTCCCCCTTACCAATTTTGGTAAAAATCGGACAAAATTTATTTTTTCGTCCGCCATATTGGATCCGCCATATTGATTTTTTTAAAAGTAATATCAGATTCGTTATATGCAACCTCGAAAACTCCCCCATACCAATTTTGGAGAAAATCGGACTAAATTAAATTTTTTTATCCGCGATATTGGATCCGCCATTTGATTTTTTTTAAAATAATTTCAGATTCATTGGGTACAACCCAGAAAATTCCTCCATACCAATTTTGGAGAAAATCGGACAAAATTAATTTTTTTGGCCGCCATATTGTAAACGCCATCTTGGATTTTACTGCACCAATTACATCTAAAAAAATATGGGACCACCGCAGCAACTTCCTTTACATAACGTAAAAAATTTCATTCAAATCGGTGCAGCCGTTCCGGAATAATCGGTGTACATTCATAAAAAAAAATACATAGTCGACGAATTGAGAACCTCCTTCTTTTAGAAGTCGGTTAAAAAAAATACATTGTCGACGAATTGAGAACCTCCTTCTTATAGAATTCGGAAAAAAAACCTCAAAATGAGCATAACAGTTAATATAAAATTTTGGGTTAGTTGCCCAAATATGATAGATACAATGCACTAACCTTATTTTGGATATAATTTTACAACATCGCGGCATCTAATTAATTTTTTTCAATTTAAAAAAAAATAGCACTTTTGCCATTAAATTTTATACAAAATGGCATAAGTTTGAAGTTGATAACATAGTTATTAACATTTTTACGACCTTATACATGTTTAAATTGTCAATGACAAGTTTCCTGACAATTTCTCCGCAAAACATCTTCTATAATTGTAATCAGCGAGTGAAAATATACAAAAAATAAACTTTTGTGTGTTCAACCATTTTGATCAGCCAAGAAAACCTCCTAGGTACCAGGATTATTTGGACGGAGGGGGGCAGGCACATATTCCTCTACGTCGATATCGCGAATGGGGTCAAGTAAATAAAATATGATACGACATATTTAATAGCAATTTTAGAGGCATTTTGCAGGATATTCGACTTAATGGGGTAAGTAAAAAAACACTCAAACTTTACATGTACGGGAATATACTTTTTTTTTTATTGCAATATCGTTTCAGGTATGTTAGACTTAATTAAAAATAGTGATACTACGAGACTACAATTAGCATTATTCTCTCTCATATTGCTTCGTCTGCCTCGAGACAAGAAATATTTTACTTCTCGTCTCAGCCGTCTAATTTATCGACTCATATCTCGTGTCAGATATTTCGTATTTCTTTGTAAGGTAATATTTTTGTCCAATTTAAAGACATAATAGCCGAGAAATTTATATTTAATTTTAAGACAATATAATTTATATTAATTTTTAGTGCCACATTTTTCAATTTCCAAGGACAAATTGTTTAAAAATGTTGTTTTTTATATTCACAACCAAATACGTAATGAAACCTTTTGTTTATAACAAAGAAAACTTAAGAATCCAGACACTAGTGCCTATGAATTGTCAGAAGTAATTTGGCAGGCTATTCCTTTCAGTTTTAGCTTACAGTTCTAACATAATTTAAATAAAAAACAAATGTCTAAAAGTTAATAAAAACCCGAGGGATATAAGGTCCATTCCAACCCGCGTCAGAAACAGTTTCTGACAGTCAGGATTCTATGCATTAACTTAAATATAGCGTGTAATAAGTTAATACCCAGAATCGTGACGGTCTAAAACGGTTTCTGATGCGGATTAGAACAAACCTATAGTAAACAAGTTTTTTTATCCAACTAATGATGAGTCAACGATTTTATTTTACTCACATGAAACCCTTAAATAGTGAAACAATGCTATTAATTCGGAATCTCTCTGGATTTTCGCAGCCGATAAAGAGATATGGGTCCACCAAAGTTTTTTTTATGTATTTTGACTCCCTAATTACAAATATCGAGGGTAAATTCACCAAAAATGATCAGGTAATTTTTTCTGTTTTTTTTTTTTAATTAATAATTTTTTCGTTTCCCTCGACTAATTCTAAGCTTATTTCTGAGAAAAACACTTTTTATTTAGCTGTTGCGTGTTGGCTTTGCAATACTGATATTTATTATAAAGGCGCTAGTGAGGATTAACTCGTGAGAGCAGAGCAGAGTTGGAGGCTAGAGGCGGCACCAGCAAGCAAAGTGCCAAGCTAGCCCCTATGCCATAGAGTAGGGGTGGGTATTTTTAAAAGGCGCCACTGAATTTTGGCCGGGTAAACCCAGAAACCCCCTCCCCCCACGATGTTGCTTCGGCCTAGCGTTCAACTCAGCTCTCAAATCGCTGCACAAAATATTCAAAATAAAAAAGGTAACGTACTGCAAAAGACAAGAAGTTGTAGGGATCAAATGAAATTCATAAATGTTAATATTAATTTTACTCTTCTTCCACCCAGATTGTTGGACTTGGGTCTCACTTTTACCCAGAGGGTGGACCCTAATTTAAATCAAATTTAAAAAATAGCAATGCCTAGTTCGTGTTAACCTTATAATAGATATAATAGAGAAAGCAAGCGATTATCTATCAGCAAAATGTCAAAAAAATACACCTAAAATTTCAGATACACACCATAATCAAAGAAAATAGAAAAATCACCAAAGGCAAACTACAAATCAAAGGCATAAGAAATATTGAAACAAATCATTTAAAGTAATTGCTTGCTCTAACTATTTAGTTCGAGATACATAGGAGTAATAATGTGGTAAAAATGCACAAGTAAAATTTTCAGTATGACTCCAGTTATTTACACAAAATAATCCAGAAAAAGTTCAACAACTCTTACTGATAACAAATTATAAAATTTAAACACTGCCTGGCAGCAAATATTAAAAACCCAAAAAAACTTACAAATTTCAAAATTCAAGAACTATATATTTATCACAAAAAACCCCAAAATATATTTTAATAATTGAGATGGAAGTCTGCAGCTGCTTCGGCCGAATCAAACAAGGAAAAGACTGAACAATCAAGGCGAAACGGCCTCCATTTATAACCATGGTCCTGCTTGCGCACTAATCGACTTCCGTTAGGCGTGTTCAATTACCACGTGTGAAAGAAATGACACCTCAAAAAGAAAGACACAGGGTAACAACAGTCGGTTAAAATGCATTTGTTAGTTAGGCCATTTCGCTAATCATTTTCCACGCAAAACAAGAATAATAAATCTAATAAGTATCTCAATAGTTATTTTTAAATTCAAAAAATATAAATTAATACATCAATAGAAATTTCCTGATTTCTGCAACCCAATATACATACAATCCATCAAATGTAATTATAAATGGCCGGGAAAAAAAACAAGATATATCTGAATACAAAAAAAGGTAGCAATAAGTTTGATACTGATAAGAAAATACCTAAGCACAGTGTAGTGAAATACCAAAGTAGGACAAAATAATGGTAAATAAAATTAATCGAGCCTGT
Organism: Diaprepes abbreviatus; assembly: GCA_034092305.1. Taxonomy (NCBI): domain Eukaryota; kingdom Metazoa; phylum Arthropoda; class Insecta; order Coleoptera; family Curculionidae; genus Diaprepes; species Diaprepes abbreviatus. The sequence continues at coordinate 392,173 of JASJET010000379.1, read as the reverse complement.
ACTTAATGAAATGCTTGTTTTCAACGAATTCCCGGGAAATACTTAAGGAAAATGATACTGTGTTGCCTATAATGACAGTATTTGCAAAACAAGGTTAAATTAAATAAATTAGCCACAGGGAACTTAAGCGCAAAATTGAACCGTGACAGTTCAATAAAAAATTGGTTTTGAAAGCACTGCGGATACTTTTAGATGTAATATAAAAACAGCGTTTTTGCCCCTTTTAGGTTAGAATGTCTCGAAAACCAGACCTGATAGGTTAAAAAGAAATTTTGCATTTGGCGCATCGAAAACCTTCGGAAAAGTATAGTTTCGTTTCTGGATCTGAAATATTGTTGGTTTGTGTTATTTAAAGATCACAGTTACAACAAAACTATGTTAACTTTTTCACTAAAAAGTTTATTAACTTTAGAAATCCAATATTAAGCTCAATGCTTCATATCGGATGGAAAGAAATATAGAAAGCAATAACATTTTAAAAACTGATGAGCATCAATACATGCAAAAATAGTATAATAACTGAAATTCTGTATACCATTGTATTGTTTATTTTATGATTAAATCCTTATAATTAAGAAATAACAATAGATATATTAAAATGTGTATAAAGTATTAAAGCAATGATCAGCGCAAGCATTAGTGAACTATGTACACTGAGTGAACTCCTGTAAGTAGACTTCCATTTCTCTTCATACACGGTGGCGTGTACCTTATAACTGATGAAACGCTATTTATTTATGGCGTTAGAAAGCAATAAAAACAATACATTTTTGCACTCCAACTAATCCCCATTTGTATTTCTTGTCTTGAATAATCAAGTGCTGGGCGCACAATTTAAAAATATTGATTAAATCAAAAGTTATTTATATTGCAAAGTGGCAAAGAAAGGCAATTTTTTAAATATTTAAAGATTTTTAATTTAAAAACTTTGTATCGCCGAAAAAATCACAATAGATACATTTTTATTTTTAACAATTTCTTTGTTTTTAACAAAATATCGGACCATTTTTCGTACGCATGGAGTCAAAATACATATGTGTATAAAAAATTTTCTGTGGGATCATGTTTCTTCATGGACTACGAAAATCCACTGGCTCCCCGACTACTTCTATATTTAAATTATTTGTAAAAGAAAAATGAAAAGAATAATTTTTATGTATGTTTTTGATATTTATTAAGCATTAACGTAGGATAAAAACTCTATTACAAAGAAATCACGTTTAATATGAAACATTTTCAGACATATCGAGGAAACAAAATCCGCTGTATTTCCTAACCAAATTTTAAGCTTTAGAACATAGGAAAATGGCAAAAAATGGCTGGTGTGTAGCCCGCGTACTGCTTACTTTCAAGTAAAGGACAAGTTCTACACTCAGGATGATGGGCTTCCGATGGGTTCTTCACTCTCTCTAGTGGTTGCCTTTATATATATATGGAATGGTTCCAAACTCATGCCAGTAAAACTGGAAGTCTGGTTGAGATATGTCGATGATACCTTCATCGTATGAAAAGCCAATGATCAAGAACTTAATGATTTCTTGAAACATCTAAACAACATTCGACCTACAACTAAGTTTACCATGGAAAAAGAAGTAAATGATCAATTGCCCTTCCTAGATGTCAAAATGAAAAAAGGAACATTTATAGAAGCAGCTTATATTAAAAATAATAATGGAATCTTCAGTAAATCCACTGTTGAGATACCTATTCTTTAACAACCACTATTTCCTAACATCAAATCATTGAGGTGTGTACAGTGAAGCGAAACTAGACTAGAGTCCCTATATAAACTCTTAGCCTTAAGACAAAACATTCAGTTTATATTTGATAAGGATTAGAAATAGAACCCAATCGAAACGTCGTAAAAACAAACAAAAATAAAGACAACCACATTTTAGTCAATCTTCAACATTGTCTATAACGTTCAAACAAAAAATGTCTCCCAGAGAATAATTTGGAATTCAGTTGAACCTTGGACCCAGTAAAGTTTCTTTAGTGTGTAAGAAAATTTGACCCTAAATTAGATTATTTATTACTTAAGCACATGTAATTACGCACGGTTTTGCTGTTCGTCATAGAATTATTAGTTAGAAAATTACCCTTACAAGTTATTAATAAAGGCCTTATCAACAGTCAGCGTATGCCAATTTGTCTTGGTCAGTGTCAGTGTTATTAACTTCCGTGATTACAGTGGTTTAGTAATATTTGCGATCGATGTATATTCAGAACTTTGCAATATCTGACAATGCCATTAAATTGGCATGCGAGCGAAGTTATGTTAGCTGATTTTGATGTTTAGGTGGGTTATTAATAAATTTTTGTTGGCTAATACAGACTTCAAGAAAGTAAATTATTTTTTAACCGACTTCTAAAAGAATGATGTTCTCAATTCGTCGACTATGTAATTTTTTTATGTATGTATGTACACCGATTACTCTGGAACGGCGGCACCGATTTGAATGAAATTTTTTATGTTCAGGAAGTTGCTGCAGTCGTCCCATATTTTTTTGAACGAAATTGGTGCAATAAAATCCAAGATGGCGTTAATAATAAGGCGGCCAAAAAAATTAATTTTGTCCGATTTTCTCAAAAATTGGTATGTAGGAATTTTCGACACAACAAATCTGAAATTATTTTTAAAAAACACAATATGGCGGGCAAAAAAAATTAATATTGTCCGACTTTCTCCAAAACTGGTGTGTGGAAGTTTTTGGGGTTACACATAACGAATCCAAAATATTTTTAAAAAATTCGATATGGCGGATCCAATATGGCGGACAAGTTTTGTCCGATGTTCTCCAAAATTGGTACATAAGAGTTTTCGGGATCGCACATAACGAATTTAAAATTATTTTTAAAATATTCAATATGGCGGACGAAAAAATCAACTTTGTCCGATTTTTTACAAAATTGGTTTGGAGGAATTTTTGGGATCGCACATTACGAATCTGAAATTATTTTAAAAAATTAAATATGGCGGATCCAAGAAGGTGGATTAAAATTTCTACATCTCTCGATTTTGTCAAAAAGCAGTATTGGGGGATTTTTGGTACAGGGAAGTTTTTGGGATCGCTCATTACGAATCTAAAATTATTTTTGAAATATTCAGTATGACGGATCCAATATGGCGGACAAAAAAATTTAATTTTGTCCGATTTTCTCCAAAATTGGTGTAGGGGAATTTTCGGGGTCTCACATAAGGAATACAAAATATTTTTAAAAAATTCAATATGGCGGATCCAATATGGTGGATGAAAAAATCAATTTTGTCCGATTTTCTTCAAAATTGGTGTAAGGGAGTTTTCGGGGTCGCACAAAACGAATCTGATATAATTTTTTAAAAATTCAATATGGCGTATCCAATATGGCGGATAAAAAATTAATTTTGTCCGATTTTTCAAAATTGATATGAGGGAGTTTTTGGATCGCACATTACGAATCTGAAATTATTTTTAAAAAATTAAATATGGCGGATCCAAGATGGCGGATAATAAATTCTACATCTCTCGATTTTATCTAAAATCAGTATTGGGTGATTTTTGTTAGTGTTAATTATGAATTTAAAATATTTTTCGAAAAACTGAATTTGGCGGATTCAATATGGCGTCCTGAAAATTTTTCATTTTTCGATTTTCTCCGAAACTGATATAGAGGGTTGTTCAGGTAAATTATGAATTTAAGAAGATTTTTTCAAGATTCAATATGGCGAATCCAATATAGCGGTCTAAAACTTTTACATGTTTCAATTTTGTGGAACTGAATCGTTTTTGAGAATGTAAATACGGAATATAAAATTATTTGAAGAAAATCTGATATGTCAGATATAATATGACTGTCAGAAATTTTAAATTTCCGGATTTCATCTAAAATTGGCATTAGGGGGTTTTGAAGAGGTTATATTTAGATTAAATTAAGACGTTAAAATAATATTTTTGAAATTGATAGTAGGGGGTTTTCGGGTTCGTGTGTTACGAATATGACGTAAATTTTTTTCAACTATTAGGTTGATAAGAAGGAATATAAGCGACTGAAAATTTTAGATTTGCCGATTTTGTTTAAAATTAATGTTGCGGGGTTCTTGGGGCATGTAAAAACTCAATATGCAGTATAAAATATACCGAGCTAAAAAATTTACATCTCAGATTCTTTAAATATCGATATTGAAAAGTTGTGTGGCCTCTATTACCAAGCTAAAATTAATATGAAATTTAAGATAGTGGATTTACTATGACAGACTAAATGTTTGCTTGAACCGACTTCTAAAAGTGCGCTAAAAAGTGAAAAATAACTAGAAATTTTTATATGAAATTGAAATTTTTGAAGTCGGCGCCAAATTATTTCTAAATAAAATAAATAACTACTAATATATACAAATTATGGTAAGAAAGCAATTACAAATAAGGTATTTTTAATCTGTTTATGCGAATCACATTTTGTCAAGTATTAGTTTGACGCCGAGTTCAAAAATTTCAATTTCAAACAAATATTTCTAGTTATTTTTCATTTTTTGGCGCACTTTTAGAAGTCGGTTCAATTTTTTTTATAAAAATTTTAATAAAAAAACGGAACCGACATTAAAAACTGATAGTTAACAGTAAACATAACTTAGATCTACGATATAAAAATGCTGTTCGGCCCAGATTTTAAACACAACTAGAGGAAGATACAGCTGAAAGCATTTGAGATGCAGAACCAGGAAAAGAGAACTAAGACAGTGTTTTTAGTTAGCGAACATTTCAATAGATGTCGCCAATGCGCCAAAAATAGAACCAAAATGTATCGAGTTGTCATCTAATAGGTTCTGTCGATTTGTTTAAATATGGCGATAATGAAATTTATTTCGTTATTTTTGTCTTTAGAGTCTTAGATGGTTGAGTCATTGGCCTTTTCAGGGTATAACTTATTGTGACATCATAGTAAAGAAATTAATAAGTAAATTTATTTCTTGATTAGGGTTATATTGACCGAAACGTCATATATTTATTATTAATTCTTCCTCTCGATACTAGCATCTCAAATTTGTGCTCCTTTTCAATAAGTTAAAGCTTGCTAATATATCTTTTTAAAATAAAATGTTTTTTTTTTATATTTTCAGTTTTGCTGGGAAGACAATAGATATGAGCAGATATAGAAACTGTTGTGTCCCTGGTTATATTGATTCAACTTCCACCAGACATCGTTTATCCAATCTTGAAAATCCATACACACCATTTTATGAGTAGATACTTAATGATGTTAAAAGTTCAATAATGTATATTATTAATACTGTGTCTTGAAAACTAAGCATTGTCAACATATGTTTATATAAACATTTATGCTTAAAATTAGCTCAAGAATAACTCTTTAAAATTTTTCGCACCTATTTGGAAACACCCTATATAACTCTTGTAATACAAAAATTACAAATTATAATGCTTAAATAATTTTAACTTGAAGAAACAGCCTTCACTTATATACGGTATCGCGCAATGGCTTCCTTCTTATAGAATATTAACCCGTGCATGCAGAGACGACAAGGATACTACTTAATTATATCATACAACATTAACAACCCCCGTCGATGTCTGTTGAGTTCAAAGTTCTTTGTAGCGTCAGCTCCATGAATAAATTATAAACTTTCTAACTACGTCGCGGAGAGAACCCCGTCTTTACTTCAAATCGTGACTGCATCCCGAGATGTTTAACATCATCCTCAAATGGTTAATATGGTTAACTTTGGCACACCATGCCTAAGTTTTAGTATGTGAAAATTAACTTTGCAGGAGAGAGTAATATATAGATAAAATGTACTTCGAAGAGTTCATGAGACTTTTTTAATGAAAACGAACCTGCCTCAAATAATTATAAATGACTTTATTTTAAAGTAAACGAATTTAAACAAAATACAGTAAAAAATAAATTAACACCTATTTTATATTATAATTAATTTAATAAAATTGAATTTTAATTCGATTTTACCCGCTAAGCAATCTGATTTTAGACCTGGCTGTAGCTGTGAAAGTGCTGTTTCAGATGTTACTAATGATATTTTGAGAGCAAGTAATGAAAATAAAATGAACGCCTCGATTTTGCTGGATTTTAGAAAGGCATTTGATCAGGCGCGGATCCAAGGAAGAGGCGGGGGGGGGGGGGAGGAAGGGGGGGGGGCGATCCCCCCCCCCCAAAGAGCTTTCAGTTCAGGAAAATAGACCCGATTTTTAACCGACTTCTAAAAGAAGGAGGTTCTCAATTCGTCGCGTATATATATATTTTTTTTTTATGTATGTACACCGATTATTCCGGAACGGCGTGACCGATTTGAATGAAATTTTTTTACGTTATGTAAAGGAAGTTGCTGCGGTGGTTCCATATTTTTTTGGATGAAATTGGTGCCGTAAAATCCAAGATGGCGCTGACAATATGGCGGCCAAAAAAAATAAATTTTGTCCGATTTTCTCCAATATTGGTATGGAGGTATTTTCGGGATTGTACCCAACGAATCTGAAATTATTTTAAAAAAATTCAAAATGGCGGATCCAATATGGCGGACAAAAAAATTAATGTTGTCCGATTTTCTCCAAAATTGGTATGGGGGAGTTTTCGAGGTCGCAAATTACGAATTTAAAACATTTTTAAAAAATTCAATATGGCGGATCCAATATGGCGGACAAAAAATCGATTTTGTTCGATTTTCTCCAAAATTGGTACGGGGGAGTTTTTGTGGTCGCACATGACGAATCTAAAATTATTTTTAAAAAATTCAATATGGCGGATCCAATATGGCGGACGAAAAAATCAATTTTGTCCGATTTTCTCGAAAATTGGTATGGCGAAGTTTTCGGCGTCTCACATAACGAATCTGAAATTATTTTTAAAAAATTCAATATGGCGGATCCAATATGGCGGACAAAAAATCAATTTTGTCTGATTTTCACCAAAATTGGTATGGGGGAGTTTTCGGGGTAGCACATGACGAATCTAAAATAATTTTTAAAAAATTCAATATGGCGTATCCAATATGATGGATAAAAATTAATTGTGTTTGATTTTTTTCAAAATTGATATGAGGGAGTTTTTGGGATAGCATATTACAAATCTGATATTATTTAAAGAAAATTAAATATGGCGGATTAAAGATCCTACAACTCTGGAATTTGTCTGAAGTCAGTATGGAGGGATTTTTGTTAGTGTTAATTACGAAATTAAAATATTTTTTGAAAAACTCAATCTGGCGGATTCAATATGGTGTTCTAAAAATTTTACATATCTTAACTTTCTCAAAAACTGAGGGTGTAAATTATGAATTTAGTCCTATTTCTTCAGGATTCAATATAGCGAATGCAATATAGCTGACAAAAAATTGAATATATGAAATTGAAATTTTTGAAGTCGGCGCCAAATTATTTCTAAATGAAATAAATAACTACTAATATTTACAAATTATGGTAAGAAAGCAATTACAAATAAAGTATTTTTAATCTGTTTATGCGAATTACATTTTGTCAGGTATTAGTTTGGCGCCGACTTCAAAAATTTCAATTTCATATAAAAATTTCTGGTTATTTTTCCCTTTTTAGCGCACTTTTAGAAGTCGGTTCAATTTTTTTATAAAAATTTTATTAATTTACTCTGTTTCTTCCACCTCCTCACTAGGGTGCTTTTTTCTCCTTTCCAAATTAATAGCATAATATATTTCTATAAAAATTTTTATTAATACCGTTACTATTCGTCTCTTTTAAAATCGCTCACTAAGTTCACAGCATAAAACTCCTTTCACTATAACTTCCAATACGTATATTATCACAACTCTCTTATTACTACTACTTAATCTTCACTATTCAAATACCACTAAACAACTCTTAATAATACAACTCTATACGACTAACTCTGCTACGCTGATCATATCTCTATTTATATTCCTATGGAAATTCCTGTATAAATCTAGAGCATAAAAGTTGAGATCTGTCCAGAAGTATGAGTCATTGATACACTATTCCTTTTGGCACATTATAATAAAGATGACTCATCGCGTCGGAATATTTGTATATACGAAGGCGTATCAATAAGTTACTTCCAATTATTCGTAACAATACTATAGGTTATAAAAATATAATTATATAATTTAGGGCCTAAGCGTTATCTAGATATTCTGATGTCTGTTTTTTTAGGGCTTATTTATATTAGATTATAACAAATTCTTATAAACTGTACAATTTACTTATTTACTTAGCAAATTGACACTGTACTAATTGATTGGTATTTAATTTATATCATTATTGTATTGCTGACAGAGCTTGGAAAATGGAGCAAAAATTATTTAAAACAAAATTTGTTGACTGGATAGCATGCACTTATAAATTGGAAACATAAATCGGTGATATTGGTGATATATTGAAATTAATGCAATTTTTAATTTGTTAAAAGGTTTTCTAGTTTTTTTAGTTTTCAATATGAAATTGCGACCATATTGAACTCTGCAGCGAGCATCTGCAATGTTTTTATTTATTTAATTGTTTTTCATACTATAGTTAAAATGTAGAAAATAAGTGTTTCAGAAACTTCCATCCAAGGGAATTTACAAGATATTTTAATTACTTTTGGTGAACCATTACTTTCAATTAAAGGGTATAGAAATAAAATTTTTATTAAAAATTGAACTTCTAAAAGTGCGCTAAAAAGTGAAAAATAAGTAGAAATTTTTATATGAAATTGAAATTTTTGAAGTAGGCGCCAAACTATACCTAACAAATTGTGATTCACATAAACAGATTAAAAATACTTTATTAGTAATTGCTTTCTTACCATAATTTGTATATATTAGTAGTTATTTATATCATTTAGAAATAATTTGGTGCCGACTTCAAAAATTTCAATTTCATATAAAAATTTATAGTTATTTTTAACTTTTTAGCGCACTTTTAGAAGTCGGTTCAATTTTTTTATAAAAATTTTATTTTTCGATTTTTAGTTTTGAATTCATTATGATATTCATAAATTATTTGAACTAAGTGCTAATCGAGATTAGTGTACCTCGCAATTGTAAATCACCCTAAAAAGAAACACTAAAAATTCTTTGATTCTTAAAGTTCTTCAAATATCAATGAAATTGTGTCAAACAAATATTTAGCCTGTCATAATAAATCCACTATCTTTTAGATTTTAAATTAATTTTAGGTTAGTAATATAGGCCCCAAAACCTTCCAATATCGATATTTAAAGAACTTAAGACGTAAATTTCTTAGCCCGATATATTTTATATTGCATATACACGCCCCAAGAACCCCTCAATATCAATTTTAGATAAAACCGGAAAATTTAAAATTTTTAGTTTCTCATATTGTATCTTATCAACCTAATAGTTGTAAAATTAAATTAACTTCATGTTTGTAATACACCACCCCCCAACCCCCTAATACCAAATCTGAAAAAAATGAGAAAAAAGTAAAATTTTCAACTCACCATATTGGATCCAAAATATTGATTTTCAAAAAAATAATTTTAACGTCTTAAACTAATCTAAATCTACAACCCTTCAAAGCCTCCTAGTACCAATTTGAGATGAAATCCAAAAATTTAAAATTTCTAAACGGTCATATTGCATCTGACATATTAGATTTTATTAAAATAATTTTATATTCGCTATTTCGCAAAAACGATCCAGATTGAGTTTTTCAAAAAATATTTTAAATTCGTAAATAACACTAACAACAATCCCAAATACTGATTTTAGATAAAATCGAGAGATTTAGAATCTTTAATCCGCCATCTTGGATCCGCCATATTTATTTTTTTTAAATAATGTTAAATTCGTAATGTGCGATCCCAAAAACTCCCCCATATCAGTTTTGAAAAAAGTGGGACAAAATTAATTTTTATCCGCCATATTGAATTTTTTAAAAATATTTTAGAGTCGTTATGTGCGATCACAAAGACTCCCCCGCCATATTGGATTCGCCATATTGAATTTTTTTTAAATAATTTCAGATTCGTTGTGTACGACTCCAAAAATTCCCCCATACCAATTTTGGAGCAAATTGGACAAAATTAATTTTTTTGACCGCCATATTGTCAGCGCCATCCTAGATTTTACTGTACCAATTTCATCCAAAAAAATATGGGGCCACCGCAGCACCTTCCTGAATATAACGTAAAAAATTTCATTCAAATCGGTGCCGTCGTTCCGGAGTAATCGGTGTACATACATAAAAAAAATACATAGTTAACGAATTGAGAAACCTCCTTCTTTTAGAAATCGGTTAAAAATACGATCTAATAGTTGGTTTTGTGAAAATTGCATTTTTAGAAGTTTAAACAATTATTTGTTTATAACAATCTTATCCCCACCCGGACGAACTTCCACCCTGAAAATTATTGTTTAGGAACTAAAAATATATAAAAAAATTGTGTGGGTCCATATAAATTAAAGGGGCACTGCGGATCCCTTGGCCCCTACACTAAGGGGTATTAAGTTAATGAATGTTACAATGCAATTACAGCTAAAGCAACCTTGAAAATGTATATTATTTCTAAAAAAGTAAATTTATCTAAGCTAATATATATATATATATATATATATATATATATATATATATATATATATATATATATATATATATATGTAGATAAGTTTTTGTCTGTGTAATTTAAAATAAAATAGAATAAAATATTGGCGAAGCGGACGTGAAAATTTGGCCACCGCAGTCGGTACAAACCATCATCTCGCCTTTGCATCGTATAAAGCTGAATTTATAATCAAAACACAGCAAATAAAACGACAAAGGCGACATCTCGATGGTCCACTTGATAATACAAGAACCACACAGATTAACAAAGTTTGTAAAAGAACCGTCATATGGTGGCGCGACGGTAAATTAAAACAGAAATATGTAAAATCGAGTACACGAAACGCGCTGCCCAAAGGATAGGGGTCGCATTTTTCGGTACTGGCAAGCAAGCCTACCGCTTATTTTAGCAGCCAAAGCCACGTGCCACATATTTCTGTTTTAATTCGCCGTCGCGCCACCATATGACGGTTCTTTTACAAACTTTGTTAATCTGTGTGGTTCTTGTATTATCAAGTGGACCATCGAGATGTCGCCTTTGTCGTCTTATTTGCTGCGTTTTGATTATAAATTCAGCTTTATACGATGCAAAGGCGAGATGATGGTTTGTACCGACTGCGGTGGCCTGACGAGTCCCATATCACGACGAAACAGCGCTGTCGCCATCTTTCGGACCCGGAGTTTTTCCATATTTTGGAGTGCTCCGCACTTTTTAATACGAAAATCATGTAGATTGACAAATTTTCACGTCCACTTCGCCAATATTTTATTCTATTTTATTATATATATATATATATATATATATATATATATATATATATATATATATATATATATATATATATATATATATATATATATATCAATAAAATACCTTTTTTTTTGATTTTTTAAAAACCTGTAAGGGTCATTAAAACATTAAATAATCTATAAATTAGCCGATTACGATTAAGTAGCCTGACTTGCGGCGACTTCAAAGAAACTAAGTTTAAAGAAATTGCGTGAGATCGCCGCCACTTCCTTAGTATTGCAACAGACATATTGCAGTCAGTCTAAACTTATTAAAAAGAAAGTAACTACAAAATGACACGTACTGACGGTGAAAAGTTTGCATGCCAGACTTTACCCGGACAACTTTTTCTTTAATATTCGATTACGGTAACTTGCATAAAATTCGACAACCACATGAATTTTATAATCTAAGAATTCATTATTGCCCTGAAAAAAAAACTTAATTAGTGGATATAGCATAAAACCACAAATATCCGATAAAATAGGAACCTGCTAGTTTTTTGCTAAAGACAAGACGTGTGACTGGTAGCTTCCGTCTCAAAATAATTGGAAATGGTTTTTTGTCTTTTATCGATTATGTGTTACATAAATAGTGTTTAAGGCTACCAGACCATGGTTGATAAACTAGCAATTTATTAGTATTTGTTTCTTTCCTATAACGCGAATTGAAAGTATACTATATATAATTTTGTGCGATACTTGGTTATTAAATAAATAAATAATATCAAAATATTAAAATTAAGCTTAAATATAGGCGATAATAATAAAGATCATTGGGTTATTCCCTGTAAATTCCATTGAGGATTTTAACTATCTCATAGTCTCATAACGTTATCGGACAAAAACAAAAGCCTATTTGTAATTCTCAATTTACAACGTATCGGAGGGTGATACACTAGTTATTGAGATTTAAGCTAGACATTTCTTTCATTCGTGCGTTTTTGAAAGAGGTTCTGTATCCGCCTTTGTTTTTCACGAAGACGTAATTGTTTCCAGTTCAATTTCAATTGGTTACTTTACACTTTCATCAGTTTTTTCTCGATTAACTTATAAAAAAGTAATGGTTTTTGAATTGATAGTTAGAGATTTTCAATTAAATTTCTTACAACTTCAGATATTGTAGATGCTGTAAGCAAACTCCTTGTTACATTTTTCTTAGGCAAATGAAAATTCATAAATACTTTCTAGATCATTATTTAACTTCATATTTTCGGCTGAGAACCAGATGTATTTTACAAGCTGTCTAATTTATGCAGATTTTTTAGTGAGCTCTACAGATTTCTGGATGATCTCTAAAGGTTTTTGATCCATTTGAAAATCTGTTTCTTTTTTATACATCTTTCGTATTCCTTAAGCCTAGTGGATATAAACTGTTCTGTTTCACCTACATACACTTTACCACAAGAGCAAGGTATCTTGTTAACGCCTTATTATGAGTTCATTTTTCTTCCCATTTATTCTTAATCCAGATGCGAATTTCCTTTTGTTTATATCACTACAGTAACATTTCATGTTATTTTCTGGTACTTGGTCTCTTAATATTATTTACAAAATCTTGCATCGTCTTACCAAATCCTATTAGTTTTTTATTGCTTCATATTTTTGTTTGTTCTGGAGTACCTAACTTATCAAATTTTTAAACTTCAATTTTCTTCTGATTATATTACTACGCAAAGATGTAATGTGCTTTTTTAATACTCGTTGAAAATCTTGCACCTTACCAGATTCAATCGGTTTTTCGTCGTTTGCTATTTCTGTTGATTTTACAGACGTATCATTACAATTAAAGAACGGTAAACATTTAGGAATTCACAAAGAATAAATTCTAATTCAATTTCCAAATAAGCTTTATTGTCCAAGAAGCCAGTTCTTGTTGACAAAGCACAATTTGTGTAAAATAAATATAAACAAATTCATACAAAACAGGAATAAAGGAAAAGTAAATAATAACCCAAAAATCTAGATCAGAAATTATCAACAAATTATTCCTCGAGGTAATAATAAGCTTTATTAGAAAGTACTTTTTTCAATATTTTAAAATGCACGTGCAGCCCCCTGCTTTTCTATTAACATTGGTTAATAGCTAAAGATTTTTATGCTTTCATAGATTAATGACCTCTTAGTGAGACTGGATATTGATATTGGTATATACCAATTTTACAGTACACAAAATAAATGACAATGAAAGGGTCAATACTTTTTTGTTCAGGAAAAACAATCTGCACGAGTCGCTCGGTCCGGCACCATAAGCAAAAGGAGGATTTACCTTCTGTATAACAAAAAGTGTTAAAAAAATAAAAATTTCAGTAAGAAATGAAGAAATCTATCTGTCGTATTTAAATGTTTATCTAGATGTATTATCTTCTCAGGCAGAGAAAAAGGAAAGTATATATACAAACAGTTTATTTTTTGCAAATACCACTCTGGTTCTCTCTCCATACGCATTTCGACCACCTTATAGTCTCGTCAGTGGAGCTATATCGAACCAAGAACAACATTTGCAGGAAACAAATACTATATTAAATATAAATTCCAATGTATGTCGGTAGGATGTTAAAAACCTGCCATCTGCCGACGTCGGAGTAGTGTGAACTGTTCAAAAAAATTCAAAATTTCGATAATAAATAAAGAGATCTCTCTGCCATATTTAAATGGTTGTTTATATTTATTATCCTTTTAGGCAGTGAAAAAGGAAACAATTTATTTCCAGCAAATACCACTCTGGTCTCGGTTTGATACAGCTCCACTGACGAGATCATAAGGTGATCGAAACGCGTATGGAGAGAAGACCAGAGTGTTACTTGCAGGAAATAAACTGTTTGTATATATTCTATCCTTTTTCTCTGCCTGAAAGGTTATTACATATAAACAACAAAAAGTGTATTCAGAGGATATGAACAGGACATTCTCAGAACTGTATCATATCTAAGGCGTGACTCTATCAATGAATAATATACCATTTTAGCAATACCACTACCTAAGCAGTCAGGCACAACTCGGACAGCATAAGTTCATGATTAATCCAACTTTCTCTGAAGCATTTTTCAAGTCAAAAAGCATTTCCTGTAACTTGTCTAAATCGTTACTTATTAATACCACATCATCCGCGAAAAATAAATGATTGAGATATCTTTCATCGATGCTAATGCCCTTTTGTTCCCAGTTTAGTTGCTTAAAGACATCTTCCAGTATTAAAGTAAAGAGTTTAGGGGAAATCGTATCTCCTTGTTGCACCCCTTGATCAATATTTATCTTCTTTGTTTTGAAGTTCTCTGTTATCTTTACTTACGTGGCCTTATCCTAAATATATTTCAGAAGATTTCTGTATCTGGAGTTAATTCTTGCATTGTTCATTGCTTGAAATATGGCCCATAGCTCGATAGAGTCAAAAGCCTTGCTATAATGAATAAATGCTAAATGGATTTGAATATTATATTAGGTACATTCTTCAATTAGTAATTTAGTGTCCTGTATGTGCTCTATTATACTAAAGCCGTTTCGAAACCCGACTTGTTCTGGAGGTTGATGGGAGTCAAATTTATTTGTAACATTATTAGTTATAATTTTTGTAAGTAATTTATACGAATGTAGCAGAAGACTTATGGGGTGATAATTTTCGATGCCTAATTTGTCGCATTTTTTGTACAGAAGAATAACTCTGGCGTTTTGCCACTTATTAGGGCTTTTACCTTTTTGAAAACATTTATTCAAACGAATACCCAATGAATGTATTGCTGCAGACCCTCCGAGTTCCAACATTTCTTCAGATATACCATCTTCACCTAAGACATGATTAGATTTCAATTGTGACAAAACATGTTTCAAATCTTCGATTGTGATGTCAGGTATTTCTTCTGAACCAACATTTGTAACATTGGGGAGCTTTATGTCCGGTTTTGGGTTAACTGAAGTGTACAAATTTGCATAGAACTTTAAGTCAATTTTTTTTCTGATTCGTTTGTTTAGTTGTACGTAGTCTACTCTGCCTTTTTCCATGTTTCTCCGTTTGTTTGTCTTCTAACAGTGCAGATTTTCTATACTGCAGTTTGAATATCTTTTCGGATTTTATTTTCCAGTTCGTTCATTATGAATGTATTAATTTTTTTCTTGATATATTCCTGATATGTAGTAATGCCATCTGCAAATATATTTTTTGTAGCCAGTTTAGTAATATACAATAAAAAAACTGACCCTAGCACAGACCCTTGTGGGATACCCGATGATCTTAGAGTACTTCAAAAACTTATCCCGTATGCAGAGCTTTTGCCCCTTCCCGACAAGATAAGACTGAAACCAGTGCAGTGCATAGTCATACTTTTTTATAAACGCAGATTATATAAGCCACCTCTTCTCTTTGATTATTTCTCAAAGATTTATCCCATATTTTTAATAATATTTTGACCAAAGTTTTAAAATTTTGATTAGGACCTTTACAACTCTCTCATATTTCATTCTTTAGCTTATTTCGAAAAAATTATATATTAATGATTACAAAATGTTCCATAAATAATCCACTGCAGATTCTGTGAAATAAATTATATATTAACTTTGTTAGGCTGAGATACTTAAATATGTATCTAAAAAGTCAGTATTATGTTTTATTTCTAGGAATACTGTAAAAATAAAAAACTTCCAATTTGTGTTCAATATTTGAAACAATAAATAATAGCCAAATTGCTTAATTTATCGACTTAAAAGTTGCGTTACCTATAATTTCCTTTTACTCGTTTTAACTAACATTAGAAAGTAACGGATAGTCAAATTAACTATGCTTTTGCTTCTTATAATTGTTAAACAATACAGTTTCAAATCTAAATCATTAAGATCTATAAATTACAGGATGGGACAAAAACTTGAATTCGGTCATTTAAAAGATTTATTATATTGCGTTATGATTGTTTATTATTTTTTGTTATCGGGAATCGCATTGAAATATTGGAACTTTAATTTTAAACATCTCTTAATGCGGTGAACATAACTTAAAAGTAGCAATGTTTGTTAAATCTTAAATTTAATCGTTTTTTAACCAACTTCTAAAAGAAGGAGATTCTAAATTCGACCGTTATGTATATTTTTTATGTATGTATATCGATTACTCTGGAACGATGCACCGATTCCACATTATTTTGAATGAAATTAGTTCAGTAAAATTCAAAATGGCACTGATAATATTACGGAAAGAAATTTTATTTATAATATGCTACGCAGATGATGCGGTCCTACTCGCAGATAACGAAGACGACCTCCAGAGATTGACACACCTATTTAACGTATCAACTAAGAAGTACAATATGCAGATATCAACGAATAAAACAAAGTGTATGGTAATTTCCAGGGAACCAAGAAGGTGTAAGCTACAGATAGAAAATGCCATAATTGAACAAGTCATGAACTTTAAATACCTAGGCATTGACACAACAAGCTGTCATAACCTTACTGGAGAAGTACTGTCACAAAATACAAGAGCCCTACAAGTGGCAGGATGCTTAAGAGATGTTATATTTCGAAACAGATACATGAGAATAGAGGGAAAATCAAAAATATATAAGACCATGATACGACCAATTCTAACTTATGCCACGGAAACAAGAGCAGACACTAAGAAGACAAAGCAGAAAATGAGAACCACCGAAATGAAAGTACTGAGATCAATGATGAACGTGTCAATCAGAGATAAGCTGACAAATACCTTAATCAGAGAAAAATGTAATGTGCAGGACGTGGTCAAATGGACAAAAGAAAGAAAAAGAGGATGGAAAGAACACGTTGAGAGAATGAGTAGAGAGAGTAGCCAAAGTTTGTATGTATGGACGACCAAGAGGAAGAATATTACCAGGACGATCACCAAAGAGATGGGCCCAGAGCTGGTTCTCTTCATCAGCAGAATAAGGCAGGTGTAGATGGAATGTCAAACAGGGATATCCCTAGTCAACGTAGAAGAAGAAGAAGAAGAAGAAGAAATTTTATTTAAAATTTGTATGGGGAAGTTTTCAGAGCCATATTTAACGAATTGAAAATTATTTTTAAAAAATTCAGTATAGCGAACAAATATGGCGGACTAAAAATTTTACACATCTTAATTTTGTCCAAAATTGGTTTTTAAAGGTGTAAATTACGAATTTAAAATTATTTTCAAAAAATTCAATTTGGTGAATCCAACATAGCGGTCCAAAAATATATTTCTGAATTATGTTCAAAATTGGTGCCGGCAGGTTTTTAAGGATTTAGAATTATTTTTATGAAATTTAATATGACGGATTTAACATTCTACGTTATTCACATTTTTTCAAAATTGGTATTAGGTGGTTTTCAAACGCGTAGATTACGAATCTGAAGTTACGTTTTTACATGTTAATATGGCAGATACAATATAGTGGACTAGAAATTTGACATTTTTCCGATTTTGTTTACATTAATATTGAAGGTTCTTGGAAAGTATATTACGGACCGTAAATTAATTTCTTCAAACTCAAAATGTCTCAACTTCTTTCAGTATCGCTACTGGAAGATTTTGGGGACTTAGTTTACGAATCTAAAATTAAGTTCTTGAAATTTAAGAGCGAATTTCCTAAAGCAGACTAGATATTTTTTCGGTACGATTTCACTTAACGTTGGTATTTGGAAAACTGTGAGAATTTATTGAATTGTTTAATTTAGTGTGGTCTACAACTTTGAATAAAATGGGTACTTTTTTTTGACCTTCGAGACTCAGCTAAATTCTAAAAAGCGAAAAACAAATTTTTCATAAATTAAATTTTTATAAAAAAATTGAACCGACTTCTAAAAGTGCGCTCAAAAGTGAAAAAACCATAAATTTTTATATGAAATTGAACTTTTTGAAATCGGCACCAAACTAATACATGATAAAATGTGATTCTCATAAACAGATTAAAAATACTTTATTTGGAATTGCTTTCTTAACATAATTTGTATATATTAGTAGTTATTTATTTCATTTACAAATAATTTGGCGCCGACTTCAAAAAGTTCAATTTCATATAAAAATGTATAGTTATTTTTCACTTTTTAGCGCTTTTTTAGAAGCCGGTTCAATTTTTTTATAAAAATTTTATTTCTCTATATTTAGTTTTATGGTTCATTATGATGTCCATAAATTATTTGAATTAAGTACTAAATCAAGATTAGTGTACCTCGCAATAACTCCGAGGTAGCAAAAAAGTACCCATTTTACCCAAAGTTGTAAATCACCCTAAAATGAACCACTAAAAATTCTTTGGTTCTCCAAATACTAGTAAAATTGTGACAAACAAATATTTAGTCTGTCATAGTAAATTCACCATCTTAAATTTCAAATTAATTTTAGATTGGTAATATAGGCCCCAAAACCTTCCAATGTTTAAAGAACCTGAAATGTAAATTTCTTAGCTCGATATATTTTATCCTGCATATTTAAATTGTATACGCCTCAAGAACCCCACAATATCAATTTTAGACAAAATCGGAATATGTAAAATTTTCTGTCCCTCATATTGTATCTTATCGACCTAATAGTTGTAAAGAATTAACTTCATATTCGTAATACACGACCCCGAAAACCCCTAATACCAAATCTGAAAAAATATGAATAAGGTAAAATTTTCAACCCACCATATTGCATCCGCTATATTGAATTTCAAAAGAATTATTTGAAGTCCTTATTTAATCTGAATCTAAACCCTTCAAAGCCCCCTAGTACCAGTTTTGGATGAAATCCGGAAATTAAAAATTTCTAGACGTATATTCGCTATTTACATTCTCAAAAACGATTCAGTCCCACCTTTGAACAAAATCGAAAAATGTAAAATTTTTAGTCCGCTACATTGAATTCGCCATATTGAATCCTGAAAAAATACTTTTAAATTCATAATTTACACCCTCAAGAACCGTAATGTGCGATCGCAAAAGCTCCCCTATATCAATTTTGAAAAAATCAGACAAAATTAATTTTTTATCCAGCATATTCGATACACCATATTGAATTTTTTTAAAAAAAGTTCAGATTCGTTATGTGCGATCTCAAAAACTCCCCCGTATCAATTTTGAAGAAAATCGGACAAAATTTTTTTTTTTCGTCCGCCATATTGGATTCGCCATATTGAATTTTTTTAAAATAATTGTAGATTCGTTGGGTACGACCCCAAAAATTCCCCCATACCAATTTTGGAGAAAATCGGACAAAATTAATTTTTTTAGTCGCCATGTTGTCAGCGCCATCTTGGATATTACTGCTCCAATTTCGTCCAAAAAAGTATGGGATCACCGTAGCATCTTCCTGAATATAAAAATTTTCATTCAAATCGGTGCTGCCGTTCCGGAGTAATCGGTGTACATACATAAAAAAAAAATACATAGTCGACGAATTGAGAACCTCTTTCTTTTAGAAGTAGGTTAAAAAATTGAACCGGTTGTTAAAAAAGCGCTAAAAAGCCAAAAATAATATAAATTTTTGAAAGCAATGCCAAATTATTGCTAATAAAACAAATTACTACTAACACGAAGTAACTACAAAACATTGAAAGAAAGCGATCACAAATTGCAGAATTACAAAAATATTTTCGCGCATTTACCTAATTGGTAACTGTGAGATTACCGGTTCTTCTGGAAAATGTACCTATTTTACTTCGGCGAAAACTATAGTATATGCATGATGATGCCCTATTTTTACACGATCAGTATCCCAACCGATGAATTTGACGAGGCAGTGGGGCACCAGTAAGATGACCAACGCGTTCTATAAAATTAAATATGTGTGACTTCTTTTTCTGGGACGCTCTTAAAACAGAAATAAGACTCCTGTGAAACCCCTCAATTGTTGATACACATTTTAAACGCTCGCTGCCTTTTTAGTAATCCTAAGATACTGGATAGAGTCCAATTTCATTTTTTAGTGTTAGGTTTTAGGTTTAAGTGTATTCAGCAAAATGGCTGCCATTTACGAGATTTGCATAATTAATGTTTTGTTTTAGTTACTTTTTTCAATCATTTTAAAATATATACATGTACTTCAAACATTTATTTTAAAAATTGTTTTTTTATTAGAACAAATTGTGTATGCATGTAATAAATTTTTTTTCCTACGAAACAGTTCACCCAACGAAAGCTTCAAGAGGTAAAAAAGCTGCCAAATACATGCGAGTATCCGACAGAAATATGTAGGTTGTCATAACATTGATGATAAAAAAAAGCGATGTTTACAAGTGACGTCACTTTTATAACAGTTACACTATTTTATAGCCGGTCGCTATACCAATAGAAAACGTCATATTATTATGTTAGACCACACACCAAAAATTAAAGAATTAAATTCATTTACTACATTTTGAAAAAACTTCTTTCTTAAAATTTTGAAGTTTTCTACCGCCTAAACGAAACAATATTGGATATAACTAATTTGATTTAAATAGACCTGCATTGACGTCAAGAATCTCTCATCAAATGTTCTACACGTATTTTCCAGATACTGTGTATAATGAGATACGTCCTTTTATAACCCATTTAGTAGCTTAAAAACAATTTATCTCCCTAGATACAGCCTTAACAGGATACCCGATATAGTTCACACAGCTTTTGATTTGTCTTCCATTTCTTATTAAGTTAGTTTCTGTGAAATTTGAGAGAACTTCCTATTAAAATTAAATTGGACATACTGAATAAATCAACATTTATTAGACTGATTGCAATTTAAAACAATTTATAATATATATATATATATATATATATATATATATATATATATATATATATATATATATATATATATATATATATATATATATTCTTTTAAATCAAAATTTCAGTAAGAAATTAAGATATCTATCGGCCGTATTTAAATAGCTGTTGTTATATATGTAGTTCTTCTTTCAGGCAGAGAAAATGAAAAATATATATACAAACAGTTGATTTCCTACAAATACCGCTCTGGTCCTCTCTCCATACGACATACCTTGGAATTTATATTTCATATATTAGTTATGTCCTGCGAATGTTGTTCTCGGTCCGATACAACTCCACTGACGAGATCACAAGGGGGTCGAAACGCGTATGGAGAGAGGACCAGAGCGGTATTTGCAGGAAATAAACTGTTTGTTTATATATTTTTCCTTTTCTCTGCCTGAAAGAATAATTACATATATAACAACTATTTAAATACGGCAGATAGATTTCTTAATTTCGTACTGAAATTTTGATTTTTTAAAAAATTTCTCACTACTCCAATGATTCATACATGGTATTTACAGGAAATCAACTGTTTGTATGTATATTTTTCCTTTTCCCTACATGAAAGAAGAATTACATATATAACATTTTTTTTGTGCAATTTTGGATATCGAATTGTTTTTTTTAAAGAAATAATTTACTTCATCCTTTTTAGTTTAAATAGACAATTTTAAAAAGTTATGCGAATGTACTAAATACATTTAAAATGTAAAAGAAATAACAGTGTTCAGTATTCAATCTCCTTGCTTTTTTCTGGCTATCCCTTAATACATGCTATAAACCGAATCAAAGCAGTTATCTATATATTCTCCTTTCAATCAGATAATGGAAAGAATTTATACAAACAGTTTATTTCCTTCAAATACAACTCTGGTTCTCTCTCCATACGCGTCTCGACCACCTAAATGTTCTTATCAGTGGAACTGTGTCGAACCAAAAACAGCATTCGCATAAAACAACCATCCACATAAAAAATAAATTTAGAGACATGCCGGTAAGATATTAAACCTGCCGAAATATCGCCAGTCGAACGACATCTATATAATCACCGGAGTTGTGCGAAACTTAAAGATTAAGATTTCAGTAAGAAATAAATAAATATATTTTCTGTAGTGTTTAAATATTTGCTTATGTTATTTTAATATCCTGTCAACATGTCTCGAAATTTATATTTTATTGTTTTCTGCGAATGTTGCTCTTGGTTCGGTACAGCTTCACTGATGAGACCATTTGGTGGTCGAAACGCGTATAAAGAGACAACTAGAGTTGTATTTGTAAGATATAAACTGTTTGTATAAATTTTTTATTTTATCTATAACTATTTAAACACGGTAGAAAATCGATTTATTTATTTCTTTCTGAAATCTTAATCCAAATCAAAACATCTCATTTCAGTTGGAAGTTACACGGAATACCTCAGTAATATTATCTACAATTTACTGAAAACTACATCAAAATAATTCATTTCCATCAATAGTTATATCCATATGAAATCGCTTAAAAAATTAACTAAGCCACAGATGTTTTTTAAGCTTTCCATCTCTCTGTAATAAAGCTATCTTAAAAATATTTTATGGAACTACCTTGGTAGTACTCTCTACAATATTCCGAAACCACATCAAAATAGCTCACGTATATTAAAAGTTATATGCAAATAAAGTCAAATAAACAGTTCACTTACACGAATCTATGTATGTATGTATGGGGATCGATGCACGGCGACTAAATAGATCTATTATGTCCCCCTCTTGCTACCAAGTCGTTAGGGATTCATTGCTAACTAGAGCAGGTCCTTCAGTTCTATTTCCCTTAGGAACCTTAAAATGTTGTTAGCACTGCACTTTGAAAGGATGTAGGTAAAGATTTTATCCTCCTCCTCGCAAAATCTGCACTCTTCTCTCTCTGCCAATCCGAGTTAGTTGAGGTGTCCCTGCAGGTGGCAATGCTTCGTCAGGATTCCCGTCAGAAATCTAAGTTGGTTTTTGCATTCCTTGAATCTCTTTTGATCGTAATTCCCAAGAAATATCTTCGTTTGTCTCATTCCTTGCAGATGCGTCCATTAATTAGATCTCCAGGTCTCTTGCTCTCATTACATTTCATTCAGCATTACACTACTGATTCCACATAAAGATTCGGGCCCCAGAAATGGCATCTTAGCCCTTTTCCTCGAGAGTTTGTCTACTATTTAATTTTCCTCTACACTGGTATGTCTTGGTACCCACAGGAGAGTGACCTTATTATTCCTACATAATTCGTTTAGTTCTTCCAGGTATTCCGAGACCATCTTGAAGCTGAGTACTTGAGAACTCAGCTCAATAATGGCTGCTTGACTATCCGACATGATAATCTCCTGTCCGCGATAGTTTTTCCCTTTACTGAATTGAATTCATTTCCTGATGGCATGTATTTCCGCCTGGAAGAAACATGATGACATACCCAAGCTTTCATGGTATATAGTTCTGGGTTTATACACTCCTATCACTTACAGGTCAAGTTTTTTTTGAAGTCATTTAAAAATTCCTTTGCAACAAAATTTCGCAAGCACAGACTCAACACAAAAACAGACATAAACAGTATTACGGGGCAGTAAAATAATGCTTGTCTAATACGCACTTTTTTTGAAAGATATGTTGAACTCTTAGAGTAAATATAATAACTTTTAACTTTTGTCCAAAAATTCTGATTCACTATTTTTAACCGACTTCTTAAAGGATGTTCTCAATTCGTCGCGTAAGTATGTATTTTTTAGGTATGTACACCGATTACTCCGGAACGGCTGCACCGATTTGAATGAAATTTTTTACGTTATGTTCA
The DNA here is from genome assembly GCA_034092305.1 of Diaprepes abbreviatus. NCBI lineage: Eukaryota > Metazoa > Arthropoda > Insecta > Coleoptera > Curculionidae > Diaprepes > Diaprepes abbreviatus. Next base: position 368,309 of record JASJET010000379.1, on the reverse strand, counting down.
GGAAGTTGCTGCGGTGGTCCCATATTTTTTTTGGCGAAATTGGTGCAGTATAATCCAAGATGGCGCTTACAATATGGCGGCCAAAAAAATTAATTTTGTCCGATTTTCTCCAAAATTGGTATGGAGAAATTTTCGGAGTTGTATTCAACGATCTAAAATTATTTTTTAAAAAATTCAAAATGGCGGATCCAATATGGCGGACAAAAAAAATTAATTTTGTCCGATTTTCTCCAAAATTGGAATGGGGGAGTTTTCGAGGTCCTACATAACGAATTCAAAATAGTTTTAGAAAATTCAATATGGCGGATCCAATATGGTGGACAAAAAATTAATTTTGTCCAATTTTCTCCAAAATTGGTACGGGGGAGTTTTCGAGATCGCACATGACGAATTTAAAATTATTTTAAAAAAATTCAATATGGCGAATCTAATATGGCCGACGAAAAAAATCAATTTTATCCGATTTTCTCCAAAATTAGTATGGGGGAGTTTTCTGGGTCTCACATAACGAATCTGAAATTATTTGTAAATAATTCAATATGGCGGATTCAATATGGTGGACAAAAAAATTTAATTTTGTCCGATTTTCTCCAAAATTCGTATGGAGGAGTTTTCGAAGTCGCACATAACGAAATTAAAATATTTTAAAAAAATTAAATATGAGAACTCTAATATAGCGGACAAAAGATCAATTTTGTCCGATTTTCTTCAAAACTGGTACGGGGGAATTTTCGAGGTCGTACATGACGAATTTAAAATTATTTTTAAAAAATGCAATATGGCGTATCCAATATGGTGGATAAAAAATTAATTTTGTCCAATTTTTCTCAAAGTTAATATGGGGGAGTTTTTTGGATAGCACATTACGAATCTGATATTATTTAAAAATGGCGGATAAAAGATTCTACATCTCTCGATTTTGTCTAAAATCAGTATTGAGGGATTTTTGTTAATGTTAATTACGAATTTAAAATATTTTTTGAAAAACAATTTGGTGAATTCAATATGGTGTCCTAAAAATTTTACATTTTTCGACTTTTTCTAAAACTGATTAGAAGGTTCCTGAGGATGTAAATTAGAAATTTAATAGTATTTTTTCAGGATTCAATATGACGAATGCAATATAGCTGACTAAAAATTTTACATTTTTCGATTTTGTTGAAATGTGGAACTGAATCGTTTTTGAGGATGTAAACAGCTAATATTAAATTATTTTAAGAAAATCTAATATGTCAGATACAATATGACCGTTTAGAAATTTTAAATTTCTGGATTTCATTTAAAATTGATTCTAGCGGGTTTGGGGGGTGTAGATTTAGATTAGATGAAGACGGTAAAATTATTTTTTTTTAAATTCAATATGGCGAATCCAATATGGTGGGTTGAAAATTTTACCTTATTCGCATTTTTTTGGATTTGGTATTAGGGGGTTGGGAGTGGTGTATTACGAATACGCAGGTTAATTTTTTACAACTATTGTGATGATAAGATACAATATAAGGGACTAAAAATTTTACATAAAACTGATATTGCGGGGTTCTTGGGGCGAATACAAACTCAATATGCAATATAAAATATATCGGGCCAAGAAATTTACGTCTTAAATTCTTTAAATATCGATATTGGTTTTGGGTCCTATATTACCAATATAAAATTAATTTGAAATTTAAGACAGTGGATTTACTATGACAGACTAAATATTTGTTTGACACAATTTAATTGATATTTGGAGAACTCTAAGAATCAAAGAATTTTGAGTGGTTCATTTTAGGGTGATTTACAATTCTGGATAAAATGGGTACTTTTTTGCCACCTTGGAGTCATTGCGAGATACATTATTCTCGATTAGCACTTAATTCAAATAATTTATGAATATCATAATGAATTCGAAATTAAAACTCGAAAAATAAAATTTATATAAAAAAATTGAACGGACTTCTAAAAGTCCGCTAAAAAGCGAAAAATAACTAGAAATTTTTATATGAAATTGAAATTTTTGAAGTCGGCGCCAAATTATTTCTAAATGAAATAAATAACTACTAATTTATACAAATTATGGTAAGAAAGCAATTACAAATAAATTATTTTTAATTTGTTTATGTGAATCACATTTTGACAGGTATTAGTTTGGCGAAGAGAAATTTCAATTTCATATCAAAATTTCTAGTTATTTTTCACTTTTTAGCGCACTTTTAGAAGTCGGTTCAATTTTTTTATAAAAATTTTATTACATTTATACATAATATATTTTAAAATACATTTAAAAAATATTACATATTACAGCGCCATTATTTGCTTCACTCCACGTTTTTTACAATAAATCATACCACTTTTGCTTTAAGTTAAAAACATTTTAACCTAATAATTATTAGAGCACTTAATTTGACGGAGCGCAGAGATGATTAAATTTATCATGTTAAAAATCAGTCGTGTTCAAAATATGCTTCGTTATGAGTGAAATTACGTTTTCACTTTTTCCTGATTAATACTAGTAATAATTAAAGTTTTTTATTATTTGCTGTTATTATCGATTATAAATTGAGTTCCATGAAATGAAAGAATAAATCTATTTAAACATGGTACGTTAACCTAAATTTTATTATAGTAAGAAAACTGTGATATCGATTTTTTTGCAAGTAAATAAGGCTGATAGAATAGATATCCGATTTGTTAGTGCACAGAACCAAAGATTATTATAGCCAATAGAGTTAGCTACACTGTAAAAAGAAAATACATTAAATTTAAGGTAAAGGTGTTGGAAACAAATCTCAGAAACGATTATTAAATGCATTTAATGCAGGGGCGGATCCAGCCTCTCTCTTTGGGGGGGGGGGGGGCGGTGATGTCACAAAAGTATGGCAAGCGAAAGCAAGTTGTCGACGGGGGGGGGGGGGGGTAGTCACCAGCAACATCCTCATTTCTAGTGTAAAAGGCAGGGTTGGGTCTATTTTTCTAAATTTGAAGCTCTTGGGGAGGGGGGGGGCGATCACAAGAAAAAACAAGTTGCCGACAGGGAGGGGGGGAGGATTCGAGCATCATACACATTCCTAGTATAAAAGGCAGAGTCAGTTCTATTTTCCTGAACTCAAAGCTCTTGGGAAGGGAAGGGGCGATCGCAAGCATACACATTCCTATACTCTATTCAAGAACTAGAGAGAGTAATAAAACTGTTACCAAAACCTGCTCCAGTACCACAGGTAATTGAGGACTGCCGTAAGTCTAGTTATATTTAATTATATTTAAACATTATAAGCTTTTATAAATTTACTGCAACAATTTAATTTCCGTCAGTGAGCAAAGTACACCTTTCAATGTGGCCTTAGTGAGGTACCCAAAAGATATGGGTTCCACATCTATATTTATTCCAAAATCGTTAAACCAGGGCATTTTTTCCTCAACGAAAAACTTATTACGATGAATGTTTATGATGCCTTAAGACATCAATATCTAGATAATAATATTAAAAGCTCTCTTGACATTTGTTCCAACAAGGAACATGGAAAGTTGGAAAATCTACTATGTACCGAATACTGAAGGAGAAAAAAATGACTGGAATTGTTAGTATTCCCATGCCACATTCAATCACAGGCGGACGGAAAACCTCGTTGGAATAAGAGATATAAACTGCAATAAAAGGAGTTGTATATACATTTTATTATGAGAAGCAGATCCCAACCGTCGATAAAATTCTAACTAAAATAAATGAAGATCGGGATTTTCCTGAAATTAAAAGAACTGAGCTCTGGAAATTGCTCAGAAAATTTAATTTTTGCTGGGAAAAACCAGATAGGAAATCTGTTCTGATAGATCGTCCGGAAAATGTCCGTTGGAGAAGGAAATATCTCTCACATGTAAAAAGTAGAGGTACTAAAAATAACACAACTTACAAAATTAGTAATTTAACTGAACGTTTGAAAGATTTTTTTTGAATAAAGTTACTGCAGAAAATTGGGAAAAATCCATATAATAAAAGAATAATAGCAAATATGGAAACTCGATCTCATGATCGGTGAGATAGAGGAACCAATTATAATTAATTTGAGCGAAGATAGCTCCACTGACTTTGATTGCGAATTAGATACGTAATGTTAACCAGCGTAAACACAATTTATTATTTAAATTTCTGTAACATATAAAAATTAATCATATCTGAATCCCTTTTTAGTGTTTAATTGGAATTCTACAGATGGTTTAAGAGCCCAAAAAAATTTTAATATTATATGGAGAATTTATTTTTTTCTATATGTTTAACTTCTTATATTTTTGACAATAGGTATTTTGTAATTTTTATAAATTATAACTTAGAATTTTTTTAGAGAAAAAGGTACGTTTTAATCTGAATGTGACTAAAACGGTTTCTATGCCATAATTAAAAATAATCAAAATACAATGATGATTTGTGTTAAATATGTCAAAATTATTTATATTTTCTAATGTATGTGAATTATAAAATCATAAGAAATAAAATAATATTATAAAAACTTTTTATTTTAAGTTTATTACCGAAATAATATTCTATGTCATAACTACTTAGTGATAAAATAAACCTCCTTTCGACGCCTATGACAAGGATTAAAATTCTTTTTAACATTTTACACTTCCAAATATCTATTGTTATCCAACCCAAATAGACCATTATGATAGATCGGTGTTTTTGATTATAAATTTGAACTGCTTGAAAGAGTTAATGTTATTAAGGATCTGGGAGTTTGTGTGAATAGTGAACTTAGATTTGATTATTATATAGTTTTATTAGAGCACAGGTTCCAAAACTGTTGGGTTTTGTTATTCGAACACTGACTAATTTCGATGACCTGAATTGTTTTAAATCTTTTTATTGTGCTTTTGTACAATCATGTTTGGAGTATGCTTGTTCATTTTGGTACCCAAAATATAAAATTTGTAATGACAGTCCAGAAAGAGTGCAAAAAAAGGTTTTTAAGAATAGTCAATTTTAAATTGGGGATCAGAGCTGAAGATATTAATTATGATAGTTTGTATAAGTTGCTGAAGTTGCCTACTTTGAATACTAGAAGACTACAATATGGTATACATATACCAGTACATACTTTGTTTAAAATAGTCAATGGACTTATTGATAGCCCAGAACTTTTGCAGTTAATAAATTTTCATATTTCTAACCATGTTACACGTCGAAATACTTTATTTAATCCAGAATTTCATCGAATTAACTATGGTATGAAGAGTCCTATTTCTAGATTCTGCGGAGCTGCCAATGCTTTCTGTAAGGACTTGGACTTTTTGGGATAAATTTTCCGGTCTTCAAAACGAGGTTGGCGTTAAAAACCGTTTAAGGCTGACTCAAACTGATCGGACTTATATTTGAACTGGGACAATCAGTTATTAAATTGTTTCATCGAGCTGGATGATGCACCTTTGTTTTATTTATATATAGAGAAAAATTAAAAATTTAAATATATATATATATATATATATATATATATATATATATATATATATATATATATATATATATATATATATATATATATATATATATATATATATATATATATGTGTGTGTGTGTGTGTGTGCACGCCTATGTGATCATTTTTACTTTAAATATTTTATGTACTTTTATAATTGTTATATGTGTGGTAAACTGTGTTCATTGTAATGGTTTTATACCGTAAATAAAGCATTATTATTATTATTATGAGTCTCTAGTTTTTTTAAACTTTAAATGTTACACATAGAAACTTGTCAGTTGAGAGTTTTAATTTGTCTCAATAATAAACGGAAACAATTTTTTGACAATTTATATAGCACCAGGCGCGGATCCAAGGCGGGGGGGGCGATGGGGGCGATCGCCCCCCCCCCCCCCCAAGAGCTTTGAGTTTAGGGAAATGGACCCCATTTTTCCTCTTATACTACAGTTTATTTAAGAACTAGAGAGAGTAATAAATCATTTTTTACCCTTTTTCTCTTCGCAAACTACCTGTGTTCTTTAGTCCGGTGTCTTTAGCAAAATCTGTTAGACATATATATTTTTCATAGGAATGGGTTAGAAATTTTATAATCAAAAATACCGGTCTATAATAATGGACTAAAACGTAGCCTTATTCTCTCAAAAAATTCGAAGTTATAATTTAAATATTTACAAAATATCCATTGTCAAAAATACAAAAAGGTAAACATATATAAAAAAATAAATTCGTCCATATAATATTAAAATATTTTTGGGGTTATCGGTTAAAAACATTTTTAGGGTATTTGACGTTTCGGTTTATTTATTCTTAAACCATCTGCAGAGTTACAATTAAACACTAAAAAGGGATTCAAATGTAATTATTTTTTTATGTTGTAATTAAAATTAGACCTATTTATTTTTATTTCTATTGTACTGATATCTTATTTTAATTTACTTTATTATATGGAAATACGATAGCCCCAAAAAAATAAGATAAACATGTTAATTCTACACGCTTAAGAAAAAGACACAATTACAATAATAAAAAACTAATTAGAATTAAATATATATAAAATTAAAGAGTGGGACACACTAAAATAAAAATATATAAAAAAATTTAAAAAAAAATATATAAACAACATTAAACAATAAAATACAACAAAAATTTAGATAATAAATTGTGTTCATACTAGTAAACATTACATATCTAATTCCTAATCAAAGTCAGTGAAACTATCTTCGCTCAAATTAATTATAATTGGTTTCTCTATGTCACCGCTTATGAGATCGAGTTTCCATATTTTGTTTTATTCTTTTATTATATGGATTTTTCTCAATTTTCCGCAGTAACTTTATTCAAAAAAATCTTTCAAAAGTTTAGTTAAATTACTAATTTTGTTAATTGTGTTATTTCTAGCAACTCTACCTTTTACTTGAGAGAGATATTGACTTCTCCAACGGACAGTTTCCGGACGATCTATACGAACAGATTTTCTATCTAGTTTTTCCCGACAAAAATTAAGTTCTCTGAGCAATTTCCAGAGATCAGTTCTTTTAATTTCAGGTAAATCGCGATATTCATTGATTTTAGTTAGAATTTTGTAGATGGTTGGGATCTGCTTCTCATAATAAAATGTATATACAGCACTTTTAATTGCAGTTTTCTTCTTTCAACGAGGTTTTTCATCTGCCTGTGATCGAATGTGGCTTGGGAGTACTAACAATTCCAGTTGTTTTCTTCTCCTTCAGTATTCGGTACATAGTAGATTTTCCAACTCCTGTCATCTTGGAACACATCTCAACAGAGCTTTTAACATCATTATCTAGATATTGATATCTTAAGGCATCACATACATTCATCGTAATACGTTTTTCTTTGAGGAAAAAATGCCCTAGTTTAACGATTTTGGAATAAATATAGAGGTGAAAGCTATATCTTTTGGGTATCTCAAATAATATATAAAAACAAGCGCAAACAAGATAAATCACTAAGAACAAACTGAATGGTGTACTTTGCTCACTGACAGAAATTAAATTAAACTCTCAGAATTTTTATGTTGCAGTAAATTTATAAAATATATTTAAATATAATGAAATATAATTAAATTTACGGCAGTTCTCAGTTACCAGCGGCACTGGAGCAGGTACGTTGGAGGTTTCGGTAACCGTTTTATTACTCTCTTTAGTTCTTGAATAGAGTATAGGAATGTGTATACTTGCGATCGCCCCCCCCCCTCCCAAGAGCTTTGAATTCAGGAAAATAGAACCCATTCTGCCTTTTGTATTAAAAATAATATGCTGCAACCCCCCCCCCCCGCTGACAACTTGCTTTCGCTTGCCATACTGTACTTTTGTGATATCACCGCCCCCCCCCCCAAAGAGAGAGGCTGGATCCGCCCCTGTGTAGCACGTATATCTGTTATTAGATCTTTCATTTTAGTCGATTTTTTGGATAATTGAATATTGAAATTCTGAACAGGCATCAGACTAAATTCGCCCAAGCAAAATTAATTCTTTAATTTTAAAAATGTTCGCTCGATCTTTATTCATGAAGTAATTAACTGGGATTGCTTCCTAAACGGTGTCTAACCCGCTTCATTTAGGTTTAATTAAGTTGGCATAAAAGTGGAAACAATATAAAGTAATGGCGGTTTACGTAAGTGACATTTAATACACATACAGAATGTTATAACAAGAGCTTATTATTTTTTATAGGATAATTTGTAAGTAGAAAAAACTTCAGATAAGCAATTTTCTCGATAGCTTCACGTTTGAGTGATTCCCACGAAAGTGACTATTTGATGTTCACTTCAGGAAATAAACATATTATACTCAAAAGAGAGATAAATACTTTAAAACTCAATAGAATATTTTAAGAATAAAATTATATGCATAAAGTTTTAGTTGCCGACAGTTTATTTCCTGCAAATACAACTCTAGTCCTCTCTCCATATGCGTTTCTATCATCTCATGGTCTTCTCAGTGGAGGATATTGAAATACTAACAATATTTCTTGGAAGTTATATTTTATATAGCAGTTGTTTCTTGCGAATGTGGTTCGATACAAATGCACTGACGAGACCATGAGGTGGTCGAAACAAGTATGGAGGGAGGACCTGTATTGTATTTGCAGGAAATACAATACAATTTCTATAAATTCTTCCCTTTTTCTCTGCTTGAAAGGAAATAGATTTATTTATTTCTTACTTAAATTTTGATTTTTAAAAAACGCTCAGAGTTTGTTATAAAACAATTTTGCCATCTTTGGCTGTTGCATCCAAGCGACAAAACACAATGTCCCGATGAAAATTGGGGCATCGCATATTCGATACCCACCTTGGTAAGTACTAGTTAAATTTATATCTTTTTCATATCCTTAATAAATAATTCACAAATTAGTATTAAAAAAAATAATATTTTTTGAATTTACTCATATCGCCACCCCCAAAAATTTGTCTATTCCGAAAGGAGGTTCTTTGGTATCACTTCAGTTGTTGATAGTATTATGGGAATCGTTTGGACGCTGTTCATTGCCTATTATCTGCGGATTTGCACCTCCAGTTGTCTGTATTTGATGATCTTCTCATTGTATTTTGATCTTAGGTTGTTGTTATTAGGAATAGTAATGTCAATCAGTGTAGTTCGCCTAGCAATTTTATCTGTTAGTATAATGTCTGGACTATTATGAGCAACGGTTTGATCTGTTCGGTCCCAATATAACTTAAACCCGTTTTCAAGTATAGGCTCCGGATGGTATTTGTAATAAAGCACTTTTTCTACCTGCCATAGTTTTAGCTTATCTGCTAACTCTTGGTGGAGTATCTTAGCGGCTGAATCGTGTCTTTCCTTATAGTCGGTTGAGACAAACGCTTGACATCCTCCAGTTATTTGCTGGATTGTCTCTGATGTTCGGCAGCCATATCTACATTGGTCATTTTCTATTGAGGGATCTCTGATGATGAACTTCCGATAGTTCGTCGGAATAACTTGGTCTTGGATAGGTAACAAGAAACCCTCCGTTTCCGGAAACATCTGTCCTGAAATCAACCAGTAGTTCGAGGCTGACTTCATGAAGTGGTTTCTGTATCCAGGCGTGATCTGTTGGGTGGTGAGATATATATTTCGTTCCCTCAGTTGTAGCGGCGTTGAATTGTCTGTCTCGCATATTGCTCAATGTAGTCTGGAAGAATCCGCTAACCTGTGGAAATAAGAACGTAAGTTTATAATTTATTTATCGAACTGCTTACCAATATCAACCAAGCCTCTTCCTATTTGGTGTCTTGGAAGCCCTGTACGTTTAATAGCACCCCGAGGGTGGTATTTGAGTGCTTTTGTTAAGAGAGTTCTTATTCTCCTTTTCAGGTTTTTAATATCCATCCTATTCCATTTTAAAATTCCAAAAGAGTAGCTAAGAGCAGAGCATGCGTACGTGTTGAGCACCTTAAACAAATTTCTACTATATAGACTAGTTCGTAACACCCGCCTTACCCTTACCTGACAAATTCGGTTGCCAATTCGGCTTGCATAGTGCGATGGTGAATTTGTTTAGCCTGTTTCATACTTAGCTATTTGAATGCTTGTTCCGTTTCAATTGCAGCTATAGTTTCACCGTTCTGCATCTCAAATGTTTCCGGTTGTATCTTTCCTTTAACGATATTCAAAATACAGCACTTATCAAGTCCAAACTGCAATCCGATATCCACAATTTTGAGCATTTGCTCCAACTAGTTTTTGGTAGCAGGCGTCAGTTTAAGATTATCTATGTATAGAAGGTGATTCAATATTACTACGTCTTCGTTATGATTTCTAATATTAAAACCGCATCTGGTGGAGTTCAAACGGTGTGACAGTGGGTTCATTGCAACACAGAACCAAAATAGGCTTAGTGAATCGCCTTGAAATATTTCGCTTCGTATTGAGATTGTATTAGTTTCGATGGTATCCCTGGGCGGCACTTGAAATTGGATCCTAGTTCTCCAGATTGATATGATGCGTTCTAAAAAGGAAACAAAATGATTATCGACCCTATTCATTCTCAATACAGTTTCAAGCATTCATGTGGCACTGAGTCGAAGGCCTTTTTATAATCCAGATAGGCAGCAAAGAGGTTTCTTCTGCTGTTACAGGCTTGGTGACATAAGAGTTGTTCCTTGCATCCCATTGCTCCCCTAGTGCATCCTCTCTGTTGAGTTGTGATGATGTTATTTTGTTCACAATATGCATAGATGCGTTGGGTCCAGCAGTAGGTGATTACCTTACATATTGTAGGAAGGCAGGTGACTGGCCTATACTTAGCTGAGTCACGTGTGTTTAGCAAGAGATACGTAATACCTTCTATCAGAAACAATAGCATTTTTGTTGGATTTAAAAAAACATGACTAATAAGATTAACCAGTTGATGATGTATATATCAGAACTCCTTGAGCCAGTAGATCTGGACCCGGTCGAGACCTGGAGATGTCCAATTATGGAATTCCTTGATTATTCCTTGGTGGTAAATGGCTCAAACTGCATCTGGCTGTAGTCTTGGTAGATTTGGTGTTCTTCCTTGATCCAGCCTGCTGCGATGTTAGAATTGGCGAGTGTGGAAAGTTGTTTTCCCTTAGAACTCTTCTACCTGCTCTGTTGGGATATCTATTATCCGTTATATTAGGTGGAGAAATATTGTTATTAATTTGACTCTACTAGTAAAAGTAAAGTAAAAAAAATATTTAAAATTTCGGTGTTGTCAAATATTCAAATTTTTATTAAAAAAGGTTATTTTTAAGTTATAATATTGTTTTTTGCATTGATGTTTCATTTAGTGTTCTAGAAAAAGTTAAGTACTTTTTGATGAACAAAAAATAAAATATGGCGGTCATAAGGAAAAACAAATTTGATGATGGTTATAGCAAACCAAAACGTTGTAACGAAAATTTAAGTAACTAGACGTATTTCGCGGAAAAAGTAGCCTTACAAAAGTGTTTAGAGATATAAAAATTATTGGGAAATAAAAAAGTTTTAACCGATTTAAGAAAACGTAGCATTTACTTTTTCTTTTAATATCTCAAACATACATAAAACCAGAACCGAAGCACAAGCACCAATAACCTACCGCCTTTATACAGCTTATAGTTTTCGAGATTGCAATGCTGTCTCCATCAATTTCTGACACACTGTTTATTAAAATGTGTGCAATCAGCGAAATCTATAATAGCTTATATACAAAGCAATAAAAACATTGCATTTTCTCATTGAGATTATCCCAAATTGTAGTTCTTGACTTGAACTTTGTATCAATGGCTAGGTGCAGAATTTGAAAATATTTATTTACCCAAAAGTTACTATTGTTGAAAAGTGACAAAAATACCGCTTTTCAAATGTTTAATGATTTTTAACTGAAAATCTGTGTCGATGAAAAAATCACAAGTCACTTTTTGCTTAGAATCGGCCGATGAATACGAGAATATTTTTTATTTTACAATTTTTTTAATTATCAACAATTTTTTGCTTATAACAAGTTATCTGACTATTTTTCGGGATTTCACCCTTGATATTCATAAAGAGGGGATCAAAATACGTATAAAAATATTTAATAGAGTCATGTCTCTTGATCGACCACGAAAACCCACTCGACTACCGGAATAACATGTCCAAAATAAAAACAATTTCGTTGTTTCTAAATAAATTTCTTCTATAACAGAAACGTAAAAGCTTATATCATTTTATGTTAAAAGAGAGTATTATTTTTCTTTAAAAACAGGCTTTTATTGAAAAGGGAAAAATAACAATAATATTAGATAAGGTAAGTTATTTTTTTTTTAAATGACCTAATTGGTTGTTATAAAAAGACATAGCAACAAGAACAAGGTTGTTTAAAAAATCCTAAAGAAATTCATGATAACTTATGTCTGAATCAGTTTTTTTTCCAAGTCCACTATGTCTTTAGATTAATAGGTGTAAGTTTTTAGTACCAAGCGTACTTAACTTGAAACTGAACTGATGTGAGCTGTCATTATCTAAATCTACACGAACTGGCGGCATATTTGCATTACTACTTGTCTTGCCTGAATAGCTATATGGTATTTTATATAAACACTTTAATTTAGATTTACTTGTTTTTTTACCAACAACGGCACATTTGTATATATATTTTTAGGATAGCCAGTTAGGTGAATTTTAGAATTAAGTGACATCATTACACAAAACGCACTTTATATATATATATATATATATATATATATATATATATATATATATATATCATTTATAACATCAACATGAAGAGCAACTCCAAAAAAAAACTTTTTAAAATTTTATTTCCCTCTTGTTTAATCACAAAGGGAACACGTATTCATTTCAAAAGTGATGTTACATTTTTATCTCACTTAATATTTTATATTTACAATCCTTTTTGTTTTTTGAATAAATAATTGGATACTGAGATGGTTTATTAATTGTAAATTTTCCGGGGATCCCTTTGACGTTTATGAAATTAAAGCGTTGGCTATAAATTCCCCTACCTTTTTTTTTAAACAACAAACAAAAACTCGTTTTTTGATTGTATACTCATGAATAAAAATATCGAATATTTATATAATTTCTTTATGAAAAATTAAATTTTTTGCAGTTAAACCGTTTAAACATTGGCGTAGCTAGTGTTGGGTCATTTTTTGGAAAATAAACAAAAACAGTGATATACAGGATGTCTCATGGTGATCGTCTCGGGAAGTAAAAATGTAAGATTTGAATCCTGCCAATTTGTATAATGAGATTTTCGGTGACGCTGTGTTCAGATGAAGTAACAGCGATCTTGTGTGATTTCCGATTATGCAGGAAGTTGTCCGAAACTTACTTATTTTAAATAGACCACCGTGCATATCATATTGTTTTTGGTATTCCTTTCTTCATTTTCGGTAACTTTCCTCAATGTTTTTTTGCCCTCCTCTAACCGTTTTTGAGGAAAATATATGGGGTTATGAGGGGTTTAACAGCATTGATTTGGGTTAACAGCATTCAATAATATTTAATAGTCTGAGTTTTGGGTTTTTTGAAGTTATGACAAAATTCTGACGTGATGGGGTTTAATGGACCAAAGATTTGGATTCAACGTCCCAGAAAACATATAATAGACATAGTCAGAACCCCAGGCCAGATTTTTTTGTGTGGCTATACACAGCACAGACCAGATTTTTTTTTTGTTTGGCTGTGAACAGCACAAGCCAGAATTATTTTTTGTGTGGCTGTATAGAGCACTGGCCTGGGGTCCTAACTATGTTTACTATATATTTTCGGGGTTGCTGAATCAGAATCTGTGGACTGTTAACCCAAAACCAATGCTATTAAACCCCTAATAACCCCATTACACAAAGACCTCATATCCCGATAAACCTATAACTCCATAACTCTATAACCTTATAACGATGTTACTGAAGTCGTTGGAGTTATGAGGTCATGCATTTCAACAGCCATGATTTAAAGAAATTAAAGCCACGGCAAGTTCTTCCGCTAGGGGTGATTAAGTAACACGATTATGGGGTTATAGTCATGAGATTATTGGGTTATTGAGTCATGGGGTTCAACAACCATAGAAAGAAATTGTGGCCACGACAAGCTCGTTTCGCTATGGGAAAATAAGTGTAATAATTTCAGTTACATAGTTATGAAATTATAGAGTCATAGATTCAGGGGTCATGGGGTTATAAGATTACTGGGTCATGGAGTTCAACAGCTATAGTTTAAAGAAATTTAGGATACCACAAAGTCTTCTGCTATGAAAAATTGAGTGTAATGATTTCAGTATCATGATTATGAGGTTTTAGAGTCATGGAATTATGGAATCATGTGGTTATAGGTATTAGAAATTTAACAGCTTTGGTGTGACGTAATGGGGTTTAATGGACCCCGGATTCGGATTCAGCGACAACAAAATCATTTAGTAGATATAGGTAAAACCCCAGGCTAATAATTTTTTTTTGTGTGGCTGTGTTATTTATCGACGATTTGCTACCGTGTTTGTTCACGAAAAATATTGCCAAAAAAAAAATGGAAAATAATATAAAAAAATATAGAAACGTTGAGATTTGAAATTTATTGTTTATTCATGGTGAGTGCGATGGAATTATAAGTCGATAAATAATTAATTTGCAACTGACAGTGACACGCCTCACCATGTAAATTTGTTTATAATGGCCTTCTTAAAACTACTTGTAAATAAGTTGAAAACTATTCTAGCTTATATAGACAGATAGAGAATGTTCTTGCCTATATACTGAATGAGTCAACAATGTAGCATCGTATTTAAAAAATTAAGTTTTTTTTACATTTTCTGATAGAACTCAAAATTTGGTACTCTTTCACTTCCGTGTATCAAAATTGTCGAAAATTCATTATCGAGCCCAATAATATCTAAAACCATAAACGGATATCCGAGTTACAGGGCGACACCCTGTGAAAAGTCGAAATTTGGAAAAAAAAAATTTTCTTCAAAGACGGCTAGAGTAGGACAAAAAACTTTGAGTGAAAGTTATAGGAAATGAAGGTGGTTATACAAAAAAAAATATACCATACAGACTGATCTATTTAATACAAGTAAGTTTTGGACAACTTCCGGTATAACCGAAAGTCGCACAACATCGCTGTTATTTCGTATGAAGAGAACGTCGCACTAACGAGCATTTGATCTCAAAAACCGGACAAAATTAATAACGTCGTTGTTTTTGATTCTAAACGTGTCAAAATCAGTATCTGGGGGTTTTTGAGGGCGCTAAGTTGATTTATTTTACTAATCGGGTGAAGGGGGGCTGACTTAAGGTGGGAGTAATATTAAAAAAACGTAATTGGTATCGTTTTATATGTTGACTTAGGATAATTGTACGTTTTCCCATAAAAAATTTATCTCTAGATAAAAACAAAGTCTCTTTACTATGTGATCAAGTAAGTCCTGAAGCACAACTTCAACACTCGTGTCCGTCACTCGGATTGAGTCTAGTTTTGGATAGCAGAGTTTCTTTGCTTCTCTAATTAGAGTATAACAAGGAAATATACCCTTATTGGAATCGTGTAACAACTCCCACTGCCTCCTTGTAAAGTCACCTTCAACAAGGATTTGCAAAGATTGCTCAGGTGTATAATTTTTTACTTTCGGTTTCTGAGCAGTATTTATTACCTTCCTGTAAAGTTTGGCTCTTGTTGGTGTTGAAGTTGCATCTGTTATAAGTTTATAGGCCGCGCCATTTCCAAACATTCGTTGACATACGCTAGCTACATAGGTAAGCTCCTCAACAGGTACCTGTTCGCGGAGTTCTTTTGTATTTCATCGTTTACTACGATCATGTAATTCTTGGAAATTCTTCCTTGGGCGTCCCGTAGAATTCGTGGCCCAGTTATGTACTGGTATTGATGTATTAAGCCATTTCTCGTTTTTTTTTTCGAAAATCTTTCTTCAATATAGTTAGAGGATATCCATCTTTTCTTCAAATCCCTATTAAAATGTTTTAAATCGTGACTTAAGATATGGTACTCGTTTTGGAGATATTTCATCATTTCGCAAAGCTTATGTTCCATAAATGATACCTCATCTTCAAGTGTTCTGGATGGGCTTTGTTTAAAAAGCATGTATAGCGTTTTCCGATATACCTCAATACATTTGATGTCAAATTTGTACCTATAGGAAAAAAAATATGTATGTAAGTAAAAAATATCCAAAATTATTGCAAAAAAAAAACCGTGGAACTCCAAGCGGTTTTTGTTAAGAGGTGGAAACATGTGGAAAATGTTTTGACTGTTATGATATGGCTAATGTCTATAGTTTATTATAAAAAAAAGAATTGTAGCCCGACCTAGCTCGGAACATTTTCAAAAACACTAATTAGTTAAAAAGAAAAACAAAAAAATGAAAATTTTCTTGCATATTGTTTTAGGTCCATAAGAATACTAAACAGTCATTATATTTTTAAATAATATATATTTAAATTAAATACATACCTTGTTCTTCAGATTCCATCACAAAAATTTTTTTTTAATATTCACTTTAGAAAGTACCAAACACCAAACACAACTCTAAAAAAAAATCTATCAAGAACGAATGCGTGCGTATTGAACGAAGCTTAGATTGCAATTAACTGTACGGGGCATAGCGGCGGGGAAGGGTCACTTTATCATATTTTTCTGATAGTACGGTTACTCAGGTATACAAAAAAATAATTTCGATGATTACTCGTATAGTTTGCATTTCTCCTTTTTGTCCGGTTTTTGAGGCCAAATGCTCGTGAGTGCGTCGTCGAAATCTCCATTATAGAAATTTGCAGGAATTAAATCGTATTACTAAGTATTCTAATGGCCTCCGTGAGACACCATGTATAGGTATGCTTTAAAAACATTTACAACTCAAACAAAAATCTGGTAATAAAATGGGTGATTGTAATCTATCGAGATTGTCAAGAACTAAAGGAATAATATCAATCTCATAAATACGACAATGGATAACCCCGTATCATTGATACTTCTATTACAGCGGTAGCTACGCTCCTGCTTTTAAAGAAATAACTGTTAGCAAGAACTATTTATTTTACAAATTTTAAGTAAAAAATATTAGGTTTCTTTTAGAATATACTCAAAGCTAAATAGTAAGAATATTGGGATGACAAATGCGGGAACTAGTCTTTTAGTTAAAATAAGGGTATATCCCCCATCGTGCACTAATTACTCTTTACATTATTCTCGAGTTGATAATAAAAGCTCTTGGAAGTTTCTCTTCGTCATATGCAATGTTTTATCTGATCCCACTTGAGATTTGTTGGATGTCGATCTGGGCCATACTAGCTCAACCAATTCAGATTTTGTCATCTTAAAAAATTTAACAGCAAACTGCCTGCACCATGACTTGAAGAGTGGTTCATAGTTGACTAAAACACAAAATCAAGTTCAACTGAGCATTAAAAAAATTTTTTAAATCAATAAAAACAATAAAAAAGGGGGCTCTTTGGTTTTTTGCTAATATTAGGGAAAGTATAAATACTATCGATGGAACATTTGTAGGTAATTGAAAAATCTATAAGATGTTTTTTTGCACTATTGGATAATTTTTCACCGAGAAAAGTAGAAAAACGCTTAAAAACGATTTTATTCTTAAATTCATATATTTGGTAATTTACAATATCAAGCTAAGATTTTTTGGTAAATGATAGTTTATTATGCGTACTTGAAATTTGCGGTAGCTGATATTTGTCGCATTAATAGTTTTTACATAATTGCAATATAAACCATTTGGAACATTTTTTGTCAATGCCACCATATTAACCGGAGAAGGTCGGATTTGAATTTACCAAATGAGTTCTGAAAGTAGATATTATAAACTACAATTTTTCTATCTCATGAATGAATGAATAAATGAATGAAAAAGGGGTGGTGATACTAGATTACCGATGCCTTGGCCTCCATTGGGCCCTTTACATCCCACCATAGCTGCAGGTCATTCGAGGCCGATCGCCTTTGCCAATCCAAGCAGTCTCGTTAGTTGAACTTGTCTAACTGCTTCCAGTAACAAAATTTTATCTACGAAATAGCTCTGTCTCAGTCCGTTTAGTGATAGGCACTCTCTGAAGATATGGTCAACAGTTTCATCCTCCACTAAACACCATCTGCACCTTTTGCTAATAGCAATTGAGACAGGTAGTATTGGTTGAGGTCCATACAGTTCAGTTACCGAACCCAACTTTGCCAGACGGTCTGCTTCCTCATTCCCGCGTATGCCCGAGTAATCCGGAACCCATACGAGTCTAACTGTGCAGCCGTTCCTTTTCATACCATCCTTGCACCCAGACACCAGTCGCGAAGTTACGACACTGGATTTCAGTGTCAATATTGTAACATTGCTGTCTGAGCATACATCTATTACCCAATTCCTGTCTATATTCCACTCACAGAGCTGGGCACACTGCAGAATAGCATACATTTCCGCTGTAAAGATTGCCGCACATTGTCTGAGAGGGTAGTGCTCTCTGACTTCTGTGCTCCTGCCGAATACTCCTGCTCCAGCTCTTTCATCTTGTTGAGATCCATCAGTATACCACCAAGATCCAAGACTTTGCTTTCCCTCCCAATTCTGTCTACTTGGCAGAAATATCTCTAGGGAGAGGTTGGATTTTAAAAGCGGCGTCATATTATCTGTGCGCATGGGGAGTGATGGACATCTGTGTAGCCACCCGTTCCAATTCCAAGATGTTTTAGGCAACTGAGGCGATAAACAGACTTCAAAGTCTCGTTATGTATGCATAAATGAAGAGGAGACAGGTTCACCAGGACTTCAAAGGCCTTGGTAGAAGTAGTCTTCATCGCACTCAATACAATAGCGGCGTACGTTATCATGGGGCAGATCATCCAGGACATAATTTAATAGGCGAGAACTCAAATCCGAAGCCGAGCGAGGCAGTAGTTGTGGAGGTTACAAGCAGCGGAGGAGAAAAACGCCATTTTGTAGGTTTTTTCCCCTATCAATAAATACAAAAAGTAATGCAATTCATAATATAAGCAAAAAATAAATAAAAAGTCACCTTTTTTCCGTTTTTATTATTTAAGAAAGAGTCTCAATGCTCAGTTGGAATTGGATTTTGTGTTTTAGTGAGCTATGGACTATCCTTCAAGTCATCGTGAAAATTACCATTTCTTTTTGCTCTATTGATTAGATTATACAGTCACCAATCTAATTTTTGGATCTGAACTGCGTCGGGATAAGTAGTTACTATGCCAGTTGCAAGTGATGGAGCGTTATCGCGCATTAGTACAAATATTTCCCGTTCAATATGGACGAATCATAGAAAAATGTGATCCTGTTGATGTTTTCGGTATAAAAGTCGTCGGTAATTCCTACAGTCACTTTTGCGAGTTTAGTGCATTCATCTCAACTAATACCTCCACATAGCAATATGCCATCTCCTCTAAAACTAACGCTGTGTATGAAATTGCAAGTGGCGCACCATTCGCCAATATTTTACCGATAATCCGTTTTGGCAAATTCTACTCTATGAGTTTTGTGATTTTCAAAAGACTTGGAACTTTAACAGACTGTCTTGACCTTAAAAATGCTCCTTTTAATCTTTGGTTGAATGTGAACTAAAATTAACTTACTTTCCATTATTTTTGAGATACATGGATGCCAACGTAGGATTTCTTGCACAATAGCACACCCTTTACCCCCTTTATGTCTTTTTAAAGTGTTCAATACTGTGAAGTGACCTCTTCTGTGGCGCCGTACTTCGTTACAGTGTCTAACTTGGAACACTGATTTTTTAAATAGAGGAAAAAGCAAACGCAAATTATTATCTTTAATATATTTTACCGTTAATTACTCAATTCACTTGAAGTTTTAAATTATTAAAGAAATATTTTATGATACCATAGGAGAGATTTAAAGAATGAATAAGTTCAGCACATTTTATGAATTTTAAGAATCGGATTTACGAAAATATTTTTATATAACTACAGTTACTTCGATAGAGATCAACCTGTTGTTCCATTTTAGTAAATCTTTTTCAAGCAACTCCTTAATACTCCTTGCTTACTTCAAATAACTCTTCAAGCAGCTTCTTCGCCCTCTCCATTTCTACCACCGTATCTATCTCAAGCAGCCCTAACCACTACTTATGTTAATTCATAAATTAGTGCAGCAGATTTTGGCATCCTCTAAACTTGGCACCCGCAATAATCGCCTCGTCTGTACCCATTTAGTTCCTCCACTCATATTTATTAGGCTCTTATTTGTGTCTGAATAACAACTCCATATTTTCCAAGATTTTTCCATGTAAATAAGAATATATCTGAACAGAATCAATATTGATTATAACGAGCTATTTGCTATTAAATATTAGTTTGAAGCTGGTAAATAGCTTTTTGTCATTAATATAAATTTAATATTTCCTTCGGTAAATAGAAGAAATTGTATGACTCTCAGCGATATTTTTCTTTACGTTCATTTATTGTTAAAATGATTACGAGTTATATAAGCAAATGTCGTCATATTTGTACCCGGGTAATCAAAATAATTTATTAATTAATTTGTATGTAATTTTTTTGAGCAAAAATGTTTATTAGGTATGGACGTAAACAAGCACTACCTAACAACCTTAACTGGACTGACTGTTATATGTTAGGGGCCAGATGACAAGAAAAATTTGAGCGTAGGGGTATTAAAAAGTCTTGTCCACACGGGAGATTTCATTACGCGGTCGTAAGGGGTGTGTTTTTTTTGTCTTAACCTAACTTTTATCAGAATTTTTGTTTATATTTTATCTAAAAATTAAAATGAAGCAAAATAAAACATTAATTGCGGCAGTATTTTAATCAAGAAAAAAAAGTTACAAAATGTAAGGAGAATATTGATATATTCTTTTAAAAAAAAACAGGAAAGTCGTCGCTACTAGGTCCGGTCTGTATTTGAGGAAAACATTGGAGAAAGTCTTAGACATACTAATAATTTAATTCAAGAAATGTGAGAAAATGATCCTGATTTTTTAAAAATGTTTTCCTGTTGCTATTAGTAAATCGAAGAGCTCTTCACTGTTGTTAGGCCAATAATTAAGAAACACGATATGGAAATGTGTACAGCTATACCTTTATTACTAGGTTGGAAAAAACATTGTGATATTTAGCTGATGAAATCAGCATGTGAAAGCAACAGTGCGAATTCCGAGTTGGTAAACAGTGTTTTTGAAATTTTTCAGGTTGCTTGTGCGGTAATATGGAACTCTTTAAAAGAAGTTTTATTTCCAAAGTTTACCACTTCTACCTGGTAAAGAATTGCGAAGGAGTTTAGAGACAAGAATTTCAATATAACAGTGTAATTTTAACAATTGTTATAATAATTACAATTGTTTGTAGTTTTTAGAAGAATATATTATGTATGATACTAACTGGATTTCAGTTATTAAATTTCCATCAATGTTAATTTTTACTTTTTAACTGTTTATAATAGGTTTATATAAAGTTTGCGAAGAGTAGAGTTACCAGACGACAAGAATTTTCCTGACATGTCTGAAATTTTAGCCTCCTGTTAGAGAAACAGGAAAAAACTGCAATTGGTAGTATTTTTTTGAAATTAAAAAAAAAAATGTAAGTAATAAAAAAATATTTATTATTCATTCTAGTAAGAAAAAATAAATTAATTAAGCGATAACAAAATGAGTAAATTGTTAATTTAGTACATTAATAGATTTAGTTTCGTAGTTTTTATTGCTGGATATTTCTTTTGCCAATTGCTGGTCTTTTATAACTATTTCATGACATTCTCCACATGATATGTTCTTTAAGTTAAATTGTGTCTAGAGTAGAACCTTAACAGAAGATATTGTTGTAAACTAACTATTACTACAAATTATTAATTATTACATTTCTTTATATAAATATTTTTAAGTTACTCTTATGGATTAATAGATAATTATAGTGTAATATTTAATACTTTCTTAAGAAGAAGGTATAACTTAAGTAAATTTATATTTAAATGGACTCAAACAAAAGCACGTCTTCATCTCCGAAACTCTAAAACTTTTCTTTTTACATAGACCAGTAGCTTTGTTTATATTGTCATCATCCCACAAATACACACTTTTTCATTTGAGTAATCATGTTAATAAATAATTATGTTATATTTGTTAGTACGACTATGACTGTAAAATAATAATTTAGATACAGAAATAGAATATAACTAGGACATGAACATAGAGACGAGGGGAACTAAAATTAAGAAACTACAATAGTGACATTAAATAAATGAGTAAAAAGAAAAACTGTTGTTACCTCATGATTTAGTGAACATTTTAATAAAATATTAAAAGCAATATTAGAATATTTGTTTAAATTCATCGAAACCAGTGATAAATCAAAAGCAGAACCAGCAAAGTTATAACATTGGTGGCAGTAAAAAGCAAAGCTTATCACAATATAGACATCCTATTTCTTTCCTTAGTCCACTTCGCTCCCATTAATGAGAACACTCGCTCCATATTCGCATTTGGTGCTTCGATTGTCAATATTTTGAATATCTCACTGCCTTAACATACCACATACAACATTCAGATAAAATGTCCGGATATTTATTGAAAAGTCGGGGATATTGTCAGGAAATCTCATTATTTGATCTGGTAACCATAGCTAAGGGCATGTCTGTGGATTAGCGTCTCGATATCAGAGATTGTCGTTGAATAAAAATTGTATTATTTCAATTTCAATTTACTCAATCAGTATCATGTTTTACAGCACTTACATTCGTCAGTAAATAAAATAAAAAACACTACAAATAGATTTACATTTAAAATCTTAATTAAATACATTACACATGGAGCTTAGGCTAGGTTTAATTTAAAATTGTGATTAAAATTTGTAATGAATAAATTCGTTAAAATTATAAAATGCATTTTGGATTAAATATGTTTTATTCTATATTTAAAAAGATTATTCGGAAGGTCTCTCAATGACAGAGGCAAAACATTAAAGAAGTTTATTGCTAGACAACCAGGCCCATTCCTACACCTTTCCAAATGAAAATATGCGGGCACCAAATTGTCCCTGAGCTTTGTGGACCCACTGTGCGTTCTGAAACTGTCTTTGTATTTTTTGACATACAGTAAATTATCCAGTATGTATTGCGAAGGCAATGTTAAAATTTTCAGTTCCGAGAATGCTGTTCTACAGTCCTCCCTAAAGCTCATACCCCGCACCACTCTCACAGCCCTTTACTGAAGCCCAAACACGCGAGACGTCCGCAATACATGGCTTCAGACATGCAGTGCAGATAATATCACCGAATGGAACAGCGCAAAGTATAAAGTTCTCCGAACCGATATGTCAACACACAGCGCCAGACGTCTCAAAGCAAACAGACTGCTACGGAGCCTTCCTGAAACCTGCTCTATATGGGCTTCCCAAGTAAGGCCAGGTTCAATCTGGACTCCCAAGAATTTAGCACTCAGCAAACCCGTCCTTTATTTCGTAAGCTTTAATTTATATAACAAACAACTATATTATTGCAATTGTTATAAAATTAATAAAAAATGGACAAAAATTGTTTTTTTGATGCCCAAGCAATAATGATCTTAGGCAACAAGCATTTTTAATAAATTAAAACAATTTAACATAGTTCATAAATGTCCATTATCTCAAAACTCACAAAATAAAAAAATATAAATAAAACAACAAACTTCTGAAAAAAAACATAGGTTATGTTCACACAAAATATTAATAATAAATAGTTTCCGCCATATTTAAAGCAGTCCGCAAAAAAGTTAAACATTATTTTGCGCAATGACTTTGAAAAAGGCAGATATAGGCAGGAAATCTTCGGTCTTTGTCTTTTTTAAATTTAACGAATCACAATGCTTGAAATTTGACATATGTCTTATTACGCTTCGCTTACGCCCATATTTTTCTTATTGTGTGGACCCATTCTTAATCGTAAAGTTAGTTCCTTACGGAACGGTCATCTATTTAAGTTTTCCTCCCTAATGGCTTAGCATTTTTTTCGTTTTAATTTCTCATTGCAGTTTTTGTCTTTACTTCCTTTCCTCGTTTTCTAAGGTGGGATTTGAAAATACGATTATTTTCTATGGCTGTATTCAATCTTTTCACTCTAATGTTGATTTTCTCTGGAGTGAGTATATGATTCCTACTAGGAATTGGCTTATACTGTTTAGGTTAGTTACTGTGTTCTTGATTACTGCTCATCTCGTTTGCGTTATGGGTTTTGGTTGTTTATACCACATTATCAATTTTTGCGGCTTTTTGAGCATTGCCTTAGTTTGCAAGATACAGTTCATTACAACTGACGCATTTTGGGGATATATTCATTGCTTTAGTTGTGGCAAGGTAGCTATGGCTGCGAATAGCCAAATTTTTGACATCAATGGCATTGACTGCCAATTTTTTTGCATTCTTTTAATGGTTGTAATAACATTTGCACTCAGAGATGAAGTATACTTTAGATATTATAGAATTATTTTTGGGATCTAGGTATAAATACTTTGATTAAATTTTTAGATGTAGCTAATACTTGACGGAAATTCATTGTAAATTATGATAATATCACGTTTGTTATAAATTGCCACTCTTTTTCTTTTTTAATATTTAAAAAAACATGACAATTGGTTCGACACGCAGTGACTTCTTCGGATAGTGAACAATAACTAACAAGCCTAAACTACCTAAATTTATGTAATACAAATCAAATGATCAATTAGATAGTTTAGGCTTTCTACGCACTTTAGTTATTGTTTGCCATCCGAAGAAGGCAACTGAGTGTCGAAACAATTGTCATGGATTTTGAAATATTAAAAAATAAAATTGTAGAAATTTATAACATTTGGTTGTTTGAAGATTGTAGACAATGTTGAAGATTGACTAAAATGTGGTCGGACTTGCATTGTCTTTATTTTTATTTATTTTTATTTTTACGACGTTTCGATTAGGTTGTATCTCTAATCGTTATCAAGTATAAACTAGCTTATATAGGGACTGTGTCCATTGAAGCGCAAAGTTTCGCTTCACTGTACACACCTCAAAGATTTGATGTTACAAAGTAGTGGTTGCGAAAGATTAGGTATCGCAACACTCGGTTTACTGAAGATTCCAGTATTGTTTTTAATGTATGCTACTTCTATAAGTTTTCTTTTTTTCATATTGGGTTCCATATATATTACCGCAGCCTCAGACCATTTTATATGTTGTTTATCCCAAGCGTGTTCTGCAATATCTGATCTCGACGTTTCCTCTTTTTGTGTATGAGTTTTATGTTCCTTAATTCTAACTTCTAGTTTTAGTTTGGTTTCTCCAATATACATTTCACCACACTCACATGGAATTTTGTGAACACAACACAAAAACAAATCCTAAAACCACCGTTAAGAAAGAATGTGTTTACAAAGTTCCATGTGAGTGTGGTGAAATGTATATTGGAGAAACCAAACGACCACTAAGAAGTTAGAATTAAAGAACATAAAACGCACACACAAAAAGGGGAAACGTCGAGATCAGGTATTGCAGAACATGCCTGGGATAAACAACATCATATAAAATGGTCTGAGACTGCGGCAATATATATGGAACCCAATATGAAAAAAAGAAAATTTGTAGAAGCAGCATACATTAAAAACAATAATGGAATCTTCAGTAAACCTAGTGTTGAGATACCTAATCTTTGGCAACCACTAATTTAGAACATCAAATCTTTGAGGTTGTGTACAGTGAAACGAAACTTTGCGCTTCAATAGACACAGTCCCTATATAAGCTCATAGTCTTAAGACAAAACATTCAGTTTATACTTGATAACGATTAGAGATACAACCTAATCGAAACGTCGTAGAAATAAATGAAAATAAAGACAATGCAAGTCCGACCACATTTTATAATATTTGTGTTATTAACATTTTATACTTTAATTATTGTTGATTCTCTCTTTTCTAGTTTAATTTCCATTTTGAATTTTTCTATTTGAATGAATCTTACAGCTGCGATCTTCTCCTTTAGGTTGCTTACTGGAATGTTTTTGTAAAGACCTTTTTAATGGAAATGTTTTTTAGAAATATCCATGATTTTTCATTCTTGCTGTCCTGTAGCAGGTTGGCTGTTATTGATATTGTTGTTTTGTCTGGTTTTTAGCTTCTACTTTTTGGGTTTGGTACTTTGGAGTTGTGTTATGGTTTGATTTAGTTGGTTTGTTATATTTTGATGTTGTTTTATATTTTTTGTTATGACATTGCTGTGCGAAAATTTAGATATTTTATTAAAGATATTATTTTTCGTATTTTTCTTGTTGTTAGATGTTTTTAACTTTGTGTTTGCTTTTCTATAATTTAATTCTTATCTGGATTCTTGCTGCTTCTAATTCCTTTTGTTTTGGTTCTTTGTTTAGTTGTCTGGAGACTTGCGTTTCTTTTTTCGGTTTTACGGAGGGTGAGGTATGAATTTTTGATACATATTTTTATACGTTCTACTTAGATTTCTCATTTCTTTGGTTTCTTGTTTAAAATGTAAGAATGCATTGCGCTTTTTGGATTTGGGCATGATTTTGAACTATTTCTGTAGATATTACTTTCAGAAATTGGTATGTATTCTAATAATCTAAAATTATTATAATAGTTGAATTTCTTTTGCTTTGCTGGTCATCGCTCTTTGTTCAGAAACAGAGCATAGTGCGCAAATAAAAGACTATATTTTTTAAAAGAAAATAAATTGACTTAAAAAAAGTTATGTTGTAATTAATTTAATAAATTTAGATTTATTTATTTCTGGAAACGATGGAAATTTCAAACGTATAAGAACCTTAATAAGATCACCGAACTTCGTTCATTACTAAAATTTAATAATGTTTGATAAATTACGTCAGCTCGCAGATGCGGGTCTCAAATATATTTTTTGTAATTCAATCTCATCGCAGAAATTTTATTCTCGTCAAAATTATAATGAATATTTAAAATACATTTATAATGGAATTTCTGTTAAAATAGCTTTTAAACAACTCTTTTACTATTATTATTTGTTAAAGCTTGAAAAGTAAAAGTGTTTTACGATTAAAATAACGAATTTATAAATAGTATACAAGACACAGTTTAATGTAATTACTGGTAACAGGTGAGAAAATATATTTGAATTATTTTTTATATTTATTTTCAGTGTTATTTAACTGACCGTAGATAAAATGCATAATTGTAAATTTGTAGCTTTTTAATGAAATATTGAAATAAAATTAAATTTAATGTGAAATTATGATGAAATTTTATTATTTGCCGACTGTTAAAGTTCACTTTAGGCGTTAAATATAGGAAACAAGTGAAACAGTAACTAATGTCCAAACTCTTATTTGGCGTTTGTAATAAGATTTTCGTAAGAGATATTCTATCCATCTGATTGAGCTGCAATTTTACATATATATGTAATTCCGATGACACCACATAATTCTAATTGAATTGAAATTTTGCATGTGCATGCATTTTCAATAGCAATACATTATCATGGTATCATCGAGCAGAACTAACGAATGTCAAAAGGTGGTCAACGGAACGTTTTGTAGAGATGATTCCAGAACCATCGTGTTGGAGTTTGTTTGATTTGGCTTGACGAGACCCTTGATAAAAAGTAATATCATTGGAGTCGAAAGGTAGTAAAAGGAAATAGCCAATGAATGAGAATTTAAGAAGTAAATTTTTCAAGTTAATTGGGAACAGACTTTTCAGTACTAATGCGATAAACGAAATCCGTCGCATAAGAAATTGTAACGCTAATAAAATGTTTATAAAAAAAATTGAACCGACTTCTAAAAGTGCGCTAAAAAGGAAAAAAATAACTAGAAATTTTTATATGAAATTGAAGTTTTTGAAGTCGGCGTCAAACTAATACCTGACAAAATGTAATTGCTTTCTTACCATAATTTGTACAGGGTGAGTCAACGATTGGATGAAGTAGGTTTCTGCCTTTTCGGTGAAATTAACAAAGAAACTATATTTATTGTTTCATACAGTTTATTTTTACGCAGATTTTAAAAATATTTAGGACTCTACAGGGTGAGCCAAAAAACTAGGACAGCATAAAGTTGTATTTTTTTAAATAGAACACCCTATATACGAATCGTATTTTCGATTTAGCTTATAATTTTAAATCTTTTTTATTAAGGGTTTACTATAACAAAACTTTATAGTTTCTGAGATAATTAAGTTTAAAGAAAAAAAGTCACATTTTCAAGCATCAATTCAATCCTAAATAACGTTTTCAATTTTGTGACAAATATATTCAAATTTGGAATTTAGCAAGGCCAAGGACAAGTTAACATAATTTTTACCTAATATTTGCAATAAAAGCTACAGGGTGTTGAACACATCGGCTCAAATTTGAACAAGTTTAAATGAAGAAATATCTTTTTTTTTAAATGGTACACCCTGTATATTTTCATGTTATTTAATAGAGTAATAAAAACCCTAAAAGTTTTGTTCAATATATCTTATACCTATTTATAATAGTTTTTGAGATATTTCAGTTTTTCTTATTTTCCATACTTTTTTACAGAAATAGTCTTCATTATCATAGTAGCCATGGCAAAAACAATGTAAAAGAACATTTTTCTGTGTGTCAAATTTATAACCGCAATCGCTTCTTTTGGTTTTTATGTAGTGTAGTTTGTTTTTTTTTGCATTCATCTTATATTGTAAAATGAATTTTCCAAAGAATGAGTTAATAGATATGATTTATACAATAGGAGAGGCTCAAAAAAATTGCCTTCTTGCTCAAAGAATTTACAAAATGAAGTATCCTGATCGACGCCAGCCTAATACCCATACTTTTCAAAAGTTAATGCAAAGATTTGATTCTTCTGGTACTGTTGATTATCCAAAACGTAAAGTGGTCAACAAACCAGTAACTAATGAAGAAAAAGAACTACAAGTATTGTTAAATGTTCAGGAAAATCCTTATATTGGTAGCCGTCAGTTAGCAGCATTATGTGAAACATCACAATCCACCGCTAATCGTACTACCAAGAAATATAGGTATCATCCATATCACATGGAATTACACCAAGAATTGCATGAACAGGATTTTGAAAGTCGTGTAAACTTTTGTCGTACAATAAATGCTGAGATTCAATTAAATCCAAATTTATTATGCAAGGTAATGTTTAGTGATGAAGCTACTTTTAGAAGTAACGGTGCCGTAAATAGACGCAACATGCATTATTATGCCACAGAAAACCCATTTTGGATTAGAGAAGTGCAACATCAAAACCACTGGTCATTAAATGTTTGGTGTGGTACTCATCATAATCGAATTATTGGACCCCACTTTTTTAATGAACCACTAAATGGCCATAGTTACCTGAACTTTCTACAAGAAGAACTACCTCAACTGCTTCAAGGTCTCGATAGGGACGAGCTCGACAGTATGTGGTTCCAGCACGATGGTGCGCCTCCGCATTACCACCGTGAAGTTCGTGCATTTTTGGACCAACGATATCCGCAAAAATGGATTGGACGTGAGGGTTTCATTCAGTGGCCACCAAGGTCTTGCGACATCACCCCATTAGATTTCTTCCTATAGGGTTATATTAAAAATAAGGTGTATGTTAATCCACCAACAACAGTGGAAGATATGCGAAACAAGATTAGGGATACCTGTAGAACAATAACGCCACTAATTTTGTCCAGGGTCCGAGAAAATCTGCAAAAAAGACTAAATTTGTGCATTGCACAAGAGGGTCGTCTATTCGAACACTTATTAAAAAGAAATAATTAATCTCAGTATTTAATAGGTAATTTTTTTGTTTCAATTTAGTATAAAAGTAAACATGTATTTGCCTTGTCGTTATTGTTGTGTTAATTTTTTCACATTATGTTTAATTAAACTATTGCCGTTGTAATATAACGAATAATGTATTTCATCATATCTAACCACATTCTGTTTGTTTCTGTAGTTTCTTTTTATTATTTTACATGGCTACTATGATAATGAAGACTATTTCTGTAAAAAAGTATGGAAAATAAGAAAAACTGAAATATCTCAAAAACTATTATAAATAGGTATAGGATATATTGAACAAAACTTTAAGGGTTTTTATTACTCTATTAAATAACATGAAAATATACAGGGTGTATCATTTAAAAAAAAAAAGATATTTATTCATTTAAACTTGTTCAAATTTGAGCCGATGTGTTCAACACCCTGTAGCTTTTATTGCAAATATTAGGTAAAAATTATGTTAACTTGTCCTTGGCCTTGCTAAATTCCAAATTTGAATATATTTGTCACAAAATTGAAAACGTTATTTAGGATTGAATTGATGCTTGAAAATGTGACTTTTTTTCTTTAAACTTAATTATCTCAGAAACTATAAAGTTTTGTTATAGTAAACCTTTAATAAAAAAGATTTAAAATTATAAGCTAAATCGAAAATACGATTCGTATATAGGGTATTCTATTAAAAAAAAATACAACTTTATGCTGTCCTAGTTTTTTGGCTCACCCTGTAGAGTCCCAAATATTTTTAAAATCTGCATAAAAATAAACTGTATCAAACAATAAATATAGTTTCTTTGTTAATTTCACCGAAAAGGCACAAACTTACTTCATCCAATCGTTGACTCACCCTGTATATATTAGTAGTTATTTATTTCATTTAGAAATAATTTGACGCCGACTTCAAAAATTTCAATTTCATATAAAAATTTATGGTTATTTTTCACTTTTTAACGCACTTTTAGAAGTCGGTTCAATTCTTTTTTATAAACATTTTATTTTTCGATTTTTAGTTTTGAATTCATTATGATATCCATAAATTATTTGAGGCAAGTACTAATCGAGATTAGTGCACCTCGCGATGACTCTAAAGTGGCAAAAAGTACCTATTTTATCCAAAGTTGTAAATCACCCTAAAATGAACCACTAAAAATTCTTTGATTCTTAGAATTCTCCAAATACCAGTGAAATTGTATCAAAAAATATTTAGTCTGTCATAGTAAATCCACTATCTTAAATTTCAAATTAATATTAGATTGGTAATATAGGCCCCAAAACCCTCCATATCGATATTTAAAGAACTTGAGACGTAAACGTCTTGGCACGATATATTTTATACTGCATATTGAGTTTGTACATCCCACAATATCAGTTTTAGACAAAATCGGAAAATGTAAAATTTTCAGTCCTTCAAATTGTATCTTATCAACTGAAAAAATACGAATAAGGTAAAATTTTCAACTCACTATACTGAATCTGCCATATTAAATTTCACGAAAATAATTTTAACGTCTTAATTTAACCTAAATCTAAACCTTTCAATGCCCCCTATTACCAATGTTGGATTAAATCCAGAAATTTAAAATTTCTAAACCGTCTTATTGCATCTAACATATTAGATTTTCTTAAAATGATTTTATATTCGCCATTTACATCCTTAAAAACGATTGAGTCCCACATCTGAACACAATCGAAAAATGTAAAATTTTTAATCTGCCTTACTGAATCCTGAAAAATACTATTAAATTTCTAATTTACACCCTCAAGAACTCGCTATATCAGTTTTGGAGAAAATCAAACTATATAAAATTTTTAGAACGCCATATTGAATCCGCCAGATTGAGTGTTTCAAAAACTATTTTAAATTCGTAATTTACACTAACAAATGATGTAGAATCTTTAATCCGCCATATTTATTTTTTTTAATAATGTCATATTCGTAATGTGCGAGTCCAACAACTTCTTCATATGCATTTTGAAAAAAAATCGGATAAAATTAATTTTTTATCCGCCATATTGGATACGCCATATTCTTTTTTTTTAAATAAGAAAATAATTTCAGATTCGTTATATGCGACCCCGAAAACTTTCCCATACCAATTTTGGAGAAAATCGAACAAAATTGATTTTTTTCGTCCGCCTTATTGTATCGGTCATATTGAATTTTTAAAAAATAATTTTAGATTCGTCATGTGCGACCCCGAAAACTTGCCCGTAACAATTTTGGTGAAAATCGGACAAAAATGATTTTTTTCGTCCGCCATATTGTATCCGTCATATTGAATTTTTAAAAAATAATTTTAGATTCGTCATGTGCGACCCCGAAAACTCGCCCGTAACAATTTTGGAAAAAATCGGACAAAATTGATTTTTTTGTTCGCCATATTGGATCCGCCATATTGAATTTTTTAAAAATATCTTGGATTTGTTATGTGCGACCCCAAAAACTCTCCCACACCAATTTTGGAGAAAATCGGACAAAATTAAATTTTCTTTTGCGCCATATTGGAACCGCCATATTGAATTTTTTTAAAATAATTTCAAATTCGTTGTGTACGACCCCGAAAATTTCCCTATACCAATTTTGGAAAAAATCGGACAAAATTAATTTTTTTGGCTGCCATATTGTCAGCGCCATCTAGGACTTTACTGCACCAATTTCGTCCAAAAAAATATGGGACTACCGCAGCAACTTCCTGAACATAACGTAAAAAATTTCATTCAAATCGGTGCCGCCGTTCCGAATTAATCGGTGTACATACATAAAAAAAATTATATAGTCGACGAACTGAGAACCTCCTTGTTTTAGAAGTCGATTAAAAATCAAGGATAACATTATATCGTCAGAAATTTAAAGCCTAGATATGTATATATGTAACACTACGACCAAATAGGTCT
The DNA here is from genome assembly GCA_034092305.1 of Diaprepes abbreviatus. Classification (NCBI taxonomy): domain Eukaryota; kingdom Metazoa; phylum Arthropoda; class Insecta; order Coleoptera; family Curculionidae; genus Diaprepes; species Diaprepes abbreviatus. Next base: position 335,735 of record JASJET010000379.1, on the reverse strand, counting down.
GTTGTGTTCCCCTTCTGCTGCCAAGTGGTTAGGGATACCTTGCCGACTAGAGCAAGTCATCCAATCCCATCTCCTTTAGGAACCTTAGGATGTTGGACAGCTTTAGATATTGAGACATCATGGGTTATCCATTTTTTAAATTTAAAGGCGGTCTATTTACTTAACGTGCCCGAGAAAGTGTTGCACCACGAACAATTTTAAAAAATAATTAAATCACAAGAACTTCCATCCACTTTTAATTACTTCTATAAAAAACTTAATATTATTAAACAATTAGAATTGTGTTTCATGCATAATTGCACTATGATGTAAACTTAGTCGACATTCTAGTAAAAAATTGATTGAAATAACAATAATATAAAAGCAACGGATGTCCGATAATTCACAATGTCGACAGCAATAACACGTTCCTCGCTTTTATTATTATTCCAATCAGTTTTTTCACTAGTATTTTGAGATATTAAGAAATTATGTAATATTCCTGCAAAATTCAATTTATCTCAACTATTATACATTTTGCTAGTAGTAACATTAAAGGAATAAATTAACCGGAACTAAGCTGAGTGGCATATCAAGAAAACCTTTTATAAATAAATTTAAAACAACATATTAGTTTCATGATTTTTTTTTAGAAATTTGTATTAATATACAAAGCGTCCGGTAGTAATAAACTCTCGGCAGTAGTGCAAGAAGAAGCGTTAAAATAACCAAAGTATTTTGTACAGGGTGAGTCAACGATTGGATGAAATAAGTTTGTGCCTTTTCGGTGAAATTAACAAAGAAACTATATTTATTGTTTGATACAGTTTATTTTTACGCAGATTTTAAAAATATTTAGGACTCTACAGGGTGAGCCAAAAAACTAGGACAGCATAAAGTTTTATTTTTTTAAATAGACCACCTTATATACGAATCGTATTTTCGATTTAGCTTATAATTTTAAATCTTTTTAAAGGTTTACTATAACAAAACTTTATAGTTTCTGAGATAATTAAGTTTAAAGAAAAAAAGTCACATTTTCAAGCATCAATTCAATCCTAAATAACGTTTTCAATTTTGTGACAAATATATTCAAATTTGGAATTTAGCAAGGCTAAGGACAAGTTAACATAATTTTTACCTAATATTTGCAATAAAAGCTACAGGATGTTGAACACATCGGCTCAAATTTGAACAAGTTTAAATGAATAAATATATTTTTTTAAAATGGTACACACTGTATATTTTCATGTTATTTAATAGAGTAATAAAAACCCTAAAAGTTTTGTTCAATATATCCTATACCTATTTATAATAGTTTTTGAGATATTTCAGTTTTTATAATTTTCCATACTTTTTTACAGAAATAGTCTTCATTATCATAGTAGCCATGTAAAATAATAAAAAGAAACTACAGAAACAAACAGAATGTGGTTAAATATGATGAAATACATTATTCGTTATATTACAACGGCAATAGTTTAATTAAACATAATGTGAAAAAATTAACACAACAATAACGACAAGGCAAATACATATTTACTTTTATACTAAATTGAAACAAAAAAATTACCTATTAAATACTGAGATTAATTATTTCTTTTTAATAAGTGTTCGAATAAACGACCCTCTTGTGCAATGCACAAATTTAGTCTTTTTTGCAGATTTTCTAGGACTCTGGACAAAATTAGTGGCGTTATTGTTCTACAGGTATCCCTAATCCTGTTTCGCATATCTTCCACTGTTGTTGGTGGATTAACATACACCTTATTTTTAATATAACCCCATAGGAAGAAATCTAATGGGGTGATGTCGCAAGACCTTGGTGGCCACTCAATGAAACCCCCACGTCCAATCCATTTTTGCGGATATCGTTGGTCCAAAAACGCACGAACTTCACGATGGTAATGCGGAGGCGCACCATCGTGCTGGAACCACATACTGTCGAGCTCATCCCTATCGAGACCTTGAAGCAGTTGGGGTAGTTCTTCTTGTAGAAAGTTCAGGTAACTATGGCCATTTAGTGGTTCATTAAAAAAGTGGGGTCCAATAATTCGATTACGATGAATACCACACCAAACATTTAATGACCAGTGGTTTTGATGTTGCACCTCTCTAATCCAAAATGGATTTTCTGTGGCATAATAATACATGTTGCGTCTATTTACGGCACCTTTACTTCTAAAAGTAGCTTCATCACTAAACATTACCTTGCATAATAAATTTGGATTTAATTGAATCTCAGCATTTATTGTACGACAAAAGTTTACACGACTTTCAAAATCCTGTCCATGCAATTCTTGGTGTAATTCCATGTGATATGGATGATACCTATATTTCTTAGTAGTACGATTAGCGGTGGATTGTGATGTTTCACATAATGCTGCTAACTGACTGCTACCATTTCAAGGATTTTCCTGAACATTTAACAATACTTGTAGTTCTTTTTCTTCATTAGTTACTGGTTTGTTGACCACTTTACGCTTTGGATAATCAACAGTACCAGAAGAATCAAATCTTTGCATTAAGTTTTGAAAAGTATGGGTATTAGGCTGGCGTCGATCAGGATACTTCATTTTGTAAATTCTTTGAACAAGAAGGCAATTTTTTTGAGCCTCTCCTATTGTATAAATCATATCTATTAACTCATTCTTTGGAGAATTCATTTTACAATATAAGATGAATGCAAAAAAAAAACAAACTACACTACATAAAAACCAAAAGAAGCGATTGCGGTTATAAATTTGACACACAGAAAAATGTTCGTTTACATTATTTTTGCCATGGCTATTATGATAATGAAGACTATTTCTGTAAAAAAGTATGGAAAATTATAAAAACTGAAATATCTCAAAAACTATTATAAATAGGTATAGGATATATTGAACAAAACTTTTAGGGTTTTTATTACTCTATTAAATAACATGAAAATATACATGGTGTACCATTTAAAAAAAAAAAGATATTTATTCATTTAAACTTGTTCAAATTTGAGCCGATGTGTTCAACACCCTGTAGCTTTTATTGCAAATATTAGGTAAAAATTATGTTAACTTGTCCTTGGCCTTGCTAAATTCCAAATTTGAATATATTTGTCATAAAATTGAAAACGTTATTTAGGATTGAATTGATGCTTGAAAATGTAACTTTTTTTCTTTAAACTTAATTATCTTAGAAACTATAAAGTTTTGTTATAGTAAACTCTTAATAAAAAAGATTTAAAATTATAAGCTAAATCGAAAATGCGATTCGTATATAGGGTGTTCTATTTAAAAAAATACAACTTTATGCTGTCCTAGTTTTTTAGCTCACCCTGTAGAGTCCTAAATATTTTTAAAATCTGCGTAAAAATAAACTGTATCAAACAATAAATATAGTTTCTTTGTTAATTTCACCGAAAAGGCACAAACCTACTTCATCCAATCGTTGACTCACCCTGTATATAATGTCCAATTTTTGATGGTTTTAAGGGTAATCTCTATTATTAGTAAAAATAGAAGGATGAGATTTTCGTGGCATCGTGCTACTTTTTTAAGAAACGCACGATATCACTAACAGAATTTTTATAAATCTTTTGGTTTTGGGGACTCAAAGGGATTTTGAAAATTAGGCTTTTTTGGCCACCCCTTGTGTCTCGGTTATCTTGTCACGTATTGCAATGTTAAACGATAGAACTATTGTGATTTTTCCTGTAAGATTCAATGGCGTAGTCAGTTTTTTTTATAGGTCCAATTGTTTCGGAGTAATAAGTCAAACTTGAGTTTTTTAAAATGAGACATCCTATATATAATGAAATAATATGATTAAGTTTGCCTATATGTATTTTCGTTTTAAGCAGATAAATAAAGAATATTTACAAACAGTTTATTTCCTGCAAATACAACTCTGGTCCTCTCTTCATACGCGTTTCGACCACCATATGGTCTCGTCAGTGGAACTGTATAGAATCGAGAGCAACATTCGCAGGAAACAACTGCTATATAAAGTATAAAATCCGGAGCATGGCGGTAGGATATTAAAAACCTTCCGTTTTCGATGTTAGACTAAAAAATATCGCCGTCCATATTTATCGGAGTAGTGGCGAAATTTTTAAAAAAATTAAAATTTCAGTAAGAAAAAAAATAAATCTGCTGTGTTTAAATAATTGCCCATATGTAATCTCCTTTCAAGCAGATAAAGGGAAAAATATATACAAACAGTTTATTTCCTGCAAATACAACTTTGGGCCTTTCTCCATACTAGAGTTTTATTTGCAGTAAATAAACTGTTTGTATATATTCTTTCCTCTATCTGCTTGAAATGACAATACATATGTCAACAAATAAGGCTTGGAATATTAAAGAGAAAAACTTGAAATCGATAAGACCACACATAAAATAAACGCAATTTTTCATTTTGGCCGGTTTAGTAATAAAGAAAAATGATTTGCTGATCCTCTGCTGTCAATTTAAATCGGTTTTTAAGTTAGATCATGTTAGTGAATTTATAGGTAAGAATTCGACGTAAATTTAAAATCAACTTGTTCGCTACGATTACCTCTAACATGCAGGGCCGTGAACAGGGAAATCAGGCCCGAGGGGATAACGTACGAATCCTTGCATATATACTCTAAAAAATCCACATCCTAGAAATAATTAAGTTATGGAGCCCCTTGAAAAGTCCGGGCCATGGGGGAATCACCCCCTCCCCCTTGTCGCCAGGCCTGCTAACATGACATGGTACGTGATTTTATTTAGGTGATAGCTCACTAGAGGCAGAGAAACAATACTGAGTTACTCATGCTTGTGTACAGAAACAAAGCAAACAAAAAACTTTTATAAAAAAATTTAACCGACTTCTAAAAGTGCGATAAAAAGTGAAAAATAACTAGAAATTTTTATATGAAATTGAAATTTTTGAAGTCGACGCCAACTAATACCTGATAAAATGTGATTCGCATAAACAGTTTAGAAACGCTTTATTTGTAATTGCTTTCTTACTATAATTTGTATATATTAGTAGTTATTTATTTCATTTAATAATAATTTTGCGCCGACTTCAAAAATTTCAATTTCATATAAAAATTTTTAGTTATTTTTCACTTTTTATCGCACTGTTAGAAGTCGGTTCAATTTTTTTATAAAAGTTTTATTTTTCGATTTTTAGTTTTGAATTCATTATAAATTATTTGAACTAAGTACTAATCGAGATTAGTGTACCTCGCAATGACTCCAAGGTGGCAAAAAAGTACCCATCTTATCCAAAGTTGTAAATCACCCAAAAATGAACCACTAAAAATTCTTTAATTCTTAGAGTTCTCCAAACACCAGTGAAATTGTGTCAAACAAATAATTAGTCTGTCATAGTAAATCCATTATCTTAAATTTCAAGTTAATTTTAGATTGGTAATATAGGCAACTAAACTTTCCAATATCGATATTTAAACTTTAGACGTAAACCCCATAATATCAAATCTGAAAAAATGCGAATAAGGTAAAATTTTCAACCCACAATATTAGATTTGCCATATTGAATTTCAAAAAAGTAATTTTAACGTCTTAATCTAATCTAAATCTAAACCTTTCAAAGCTCCCTAGTACCAATTTTGGATGCAATCCGGAAATTTAAAATTTCTAGACCATCATATTCCATCTAACATATTAGATTTTCTTAAAATAATTTTTATTCGCTACTTACACCCTTAAAAACGATTCAGTTCCACTTTTGAACAAAATCGAAAAATGTAAAATTTTTAGTCCTTTATTTTGGATTCGCCATATTGAATCTTGAAAAAATACTTTTAAATTCATAATATACAACCTCAAGACTCCCTGTATGAGTTTTGGAGAAAATCAAAAAATGTAAAATTGTTAAGACACCATATTGAATCCGATAGATTAAGTTTCTCAAAAAATATTTTAAATTCGCAAATACCACTAACAAAAATCACCCAATATTGATTTTAGACAAAATCGGGAGATGTAGAATCTTTAATCCGCCATCTTAAATGCGCCATATTTAATTTTCTTTAAATAATTTCAGATTCGTAATATGCGATCCCAAAAACGCCTCCATATCAATTTTGAAACAAATCGGACATAATTGATTTTTTCGTCCGCCATAATGGATTCGCCTTATTGAATTTTTTAAAAATAATTTTAGATTCGTTATGTGCGATCCCGAAAACTCCCCCCGTGCCAATTTTGGAGAAAATCAGACAAAATTGATTTTTTTGTCCGCCATATTGGATCTGCCATATTGTATTTTTTAAAAATATTTTAGATTCGTTATGTGCGATCCCGAAAAGTCCCCCATACCAATTTTGCAGAAAATCAGACAATATTAAATTTTCTTGTCCGCCATATTGGATCCGCCATATTGAATTTTTTAAAAATAATTTCGGATTCGTTGTGTACGACCCCGAAAATTGCCCCATACCAATTTTGGAGAAAATCGGGAAAAATTAATTTTTTTGGCCGCCATATTGTCAGCGCCATCTTGGATTTTACTGCACCAATTTCGTCCAAAAGAATATGGGACCACCGCAGCAACTTCCTTTATATAACGTAAAAAATTTCATTCAAATCGGTGCAGTCGTTCCGGAGTAATCGGTGTACATACATAAAAAAAACATACATAGTCGACGAATTGAGCACCTCCTTCTTTTAGAAGTCGGTTAAAAATAGAAACAATATATCCTAATTAAAAAAACAACCTTACAAGAAGTTCCTTGTTCTGTATTACAAAATGCTTTATTGGTTTTTTAATCTTTCCAATATTATTTTAAAGTAATATCTTGATGGAACTTGACAGCATGTTATACATTTTTGGTACAAAGTATGTAACAAATTTACATGTTCACATTTATTGTGGAATAATTATGTGAGTTTGGCGAGAAACAATTTTTCATTTTTGGTAAGTAAGTAAGACATGACAATGCATAAAGGTTATGTATGTTAAGAATATCAAGTTCCTCGTATAAAAAAGTTGTAGAATACTTACGAGGTTTATGAAATAAAATTTTAAAAATAGTATTTTGGCAATTTATTAAAATTTTTAGATTTATTGTCGTGTAATTCTCCCCAGATTATAATGGCATATCTTAAAATAGTAATAATATTATGTCAAAATTGAATTTCCCTGAACTGAATAAATTTGTAAAGCATTTTTCTGATTTTTGCAGTTAAATCAAATACATATTCATTCCACTTTAGATGTTCATCAAGAAATTAGTCAAATAATTAATTTTATTAGTTTTTATTTAATTTTGAGGTTGATCTGCATTTATTTGGAAGGTCATTAAATATGTTTTTTCGTAATTTACACTTAATTTACTTGATTCGAGCCCCTAATACACAGTACAGGGTGAGTCAACGATTGGATGAAGTAGGTTTGTGCCTTTTCGGTGAAATTAACAAAGAAACTATATTTATTGTTTGATACAGTTTATTTTTACGCAGATTTTAAAAATATTTAGGACTCTACAGGGTGAGCCAAAAAACTAGGACAGCATAAAGTTGTATTTTTTTTTAAATAGAACACCCTATATACGAATCGTATTTTCGATTTAGCTTATAATTTTAAATCTTTTTTATTAAGGGTTTACTATAACAAAACTTTTCTGAGTTTCTGAGATAATTAAGTTTAAAGAAAAAAAGTCACATTTTTAAGGATCAATTCAATCCTAAATAACGTTTTCAATTTTGTGACAAATATATTCAAATTTGGAATTTAGCAAGGCCAAGGACAAGTTAACATAATTTTTACCTAATATTTGCAATAAAAGCTACAGGGTGTTGAACACATCGTCTCAAATTTGAACAAGTTTAAATGAATAAATATCTTTTTTTTTAATGGTACACTCTGTATATTTTCATGTTATTTAATAGAGTAATAAAAACCCTAAAAGTTTTGTTCAATATATCATATACCTATTTATAATAGTTTTTGAGATATTTCAGTTTTTATAATTTTCCATACTTTTTTACAGAAATTGTCTTCATTATCATAGTAGCCATGGCAAAAACAATGTAAAAGAACATTTTTCTGTGTGTCAAATTTATAACCGCAATCGCTTCTTTTGGTTTTTATGTAGTGTATTTTTGTTTTTTTTTTGCATTCATCTTATATTGTAAAATGAATTTTCCAAAGAATGAGTTAATAGATATGATTTATACAATAGGAAAGGCTCAAAAAAATTGCCTTCTTGCTCAAAGAATTTACAAAATGAAGTATCCTGATCGACGCCAGCCTAATACCCATACTTTTCAAAACTTAATGCAAAGATTTGATTCTTCTGGTACTGTTGATTATCCAAAACGTAAAGTGGTCAACAAACCAGTAACTAATGAAGAAAAAGAACTACAAGTATTGTTAAATGTTCAGGAAAATCCTTATATTGGTAGCCGTCAGTTAGCAGCATTATGTGAAACATCACAATCCACCGCTAATCGTACTACCAAGAAATATAGGTATCATCCATATCACATGGAATTACACCAAGAATTGCATGGACAGGATTTTGAAAGTCGTGTAAACTTTTGTCGTACAACAAATGCGGAGATTCAATTAAATCCAAATTTATTATGCAAGGTAATGTTTAGTGATGAAGCTACTTTTAGAAGTAACGGTGCCGTAAATAGACGCAACATGCATTATTATGCCACAGAGAACCCATTTTGGATTAGAGAGGTGCAACATCAAAACCACTGATCATTAAATGTTTGGTGTGGTATTCATCATAATCGAATTATTGGACCCCACTTTTTTAATGAACCACTAAATGGCCATAGTTACCTGAACTTTCTACAAGAAGAACTGCCCCAACTGCTTCAAGGTCTCGATAGGGATGAGCTCGACAGTATGTGGTTCCAGCACGATGGTGCGCCTCCGCATTACCATCATGAAATTCGTGCGTTTTGGACCAACGATATCCGCAAAAATGGATTGGACGTGGGGGTTTCATTGAGTGGCCACCAAGGTCTTGCGACATCACCCCATTAGATTTCTTCCTATGGGGTTATATTAAAAATAAGGTGTATGTTAATCCACCAACAACAGTGGAAGATATGCGAAACAGGATTAGAGATACCTGTAAAACAATAACGCCACTAATTTTGTCCAGGGTCCGAGAAAATCTGCAAAAAAGACTAAATTTGTGCATTGCACAAGAGGGTCGTTTATTCGAACACTTATTAAAAAGGAATAATTAATCTCAGTATTTAATAGGTAATTTGTTTGTTTCAATTTAGTATAAAAGTAAATATGTATTTGCCTTGTCGTTATTGTTGTGTTAATTTTTTCACATTATGTGTAATTAAACTATTGCCGTTGTAATATAACGAATAATGTATTTCATCATATTTAACCACATTCTGTTTGTTTTTGTAGTTTCTTTTTATTATTTTACATGGCTACTATGATAATGAAGACTATTTCTGTAAAAAAGTATGGAAAATAAGAAAAACTGAAATATCTCAAAAACTATTATAAATAGGTATAGGATATATTGAACAAAACTTTTAGGGTTTTTATTACTCTATTAAATAGCATGAAAATATACAGGGTGTACCATTAAAAAAAAAAGATATTTATTCATTTAAGCTTGTTCAAATTTGAGCCGATGTGTTCAACACCCTGTAGCTTTTATTGCAAATATTAGGTAAAAATTATGTTAACTTGTTCTTGGCCTTGCTAAATTCCAAATTTTTCTTTAAACTTAATTATCTCAGAAACTATAAAGTTTTGTTATAGTAAACCCTTAATAAAAAAGATTTAAAATTATAAGCTAAATCGAAAATACGATTCGTATATAGGGTGTTCTATTTAAAAAAATACAACTTTATGCTGTCCTAGTTTTTTGGCTCACCCTGTAGAGTCCTAAATATTTTTAAAATCTGCGTAAAAATAAACTGTATCAAACAATAAATATAGTTTCTTTGTAAATTTCACCGAAAAGGCACAAACTTACTTCATCCAATCGTTGACTCACCCTGTACATAGACCCAATTTTACTTGACCACACACATTCATGCAGGTTTCAGTCTAAAACCCACTAGTGTACTCACTACAAGTATCATTTATCTTTACTCTCTGCTTATTATCTGTTAAGTAATCTTGTCTAGCCTATCGAATATAGTTTGTGTGAAGGTCATAGACAACGATGTGATGAAGGATGTGAAATTTTACCATCAGATATAACCTTGACCTCAAGGAGTTCTAATGTCAAGGTCAAAATAAAAAAGACCGCTGTATATCATAAAATGTTCCGTACAAATATTATAGAGTGGCACAGGGGCTAAGTGGTAGTAATCTTAAAAATAACCTTAACCTTGACCTTTATAACAAGCTTGAGGGTCCATACTTTCTTTAAGGTAATTTTAATCGCGCAAAATATCGTGTTATTTTGGAAAATTAACTTCCACTTTTACTTGGAGACGTATCGTTAGATGTAAGGCAACAAATGGGGTTTCAGCACGATGAATGTCCAGCGCATTATTCCCAATTAGCTCATCAAATATTGGATCGCAAACTCAACGAACTGTGGATTAGTAGAGGATTTCCAGATCGCCAGACCTTACGTGACCAAATTTATATTTATGGGGTTATTTGAAGAGTGAAGTTTATAAAAACGTCCCAACAACTCGTGAAAATATGAAGCAGCGAGTCAGAGATAGTTGTGCCAAAATAACACCTAAATTGTTCCTCAATTATCAGCAATCTTTTGAAATGCGGGTGAATAAGTGTATTGTAGTTGAAGGTGACCATTTTGAGCACTTATTGAAATAAATTCTTAGAAAACCTTTAACATTTTCATATAAAGTGATGTGGGGTGAGGGGATTCATAGCAAACAAGCACCGCTATAGTGAGAGGCGAGGAGACTCACCGAAAACAAGCTCCGCAATGGTGAAAGGCGAGGGGACCCACCGAAAACAATGACCCCGAGATGAGAGGCGAGGAGATTTACCGAAAACTAGCACCCCGAAGAGAATAAAACAATTACGTACTCATCATTGTTCCTGGGTAGTGCTAAAAGTATTTAATCATGGATATAGTCGTACTAAGTACAGTACAGCTAACAATTCTAAACGAGTGAATTTCTTCAAATAGCCCTGAAAAACGACATCAAGGTGAAGTTATAGCAACTTTACAGTCTTACAACTTATGAAACACTTTATAAAATAATGACGTTTAAGATCTTCTTTTGATCTTAAAACGACCTTGATATTTGACTTTAACCTTGAGGTCAAGGTCATATCTGCTGATATAATTACTGTGAAATTGATAGGTATTTCCATTTTCGGAGGTCAAATTGTGGGGTTTCCTTTTCAAATTTTGAAATTGAACTCCAAATAACCTTAACAGCCAAGGTCAAGGTTATTTTCAAGGTCGTTGCTACTTAGCCTCCGTGCCGACCAACAACTTTTGTACAAAACATTTCACGAAACATTGAGATCTTTTTGTTTTGACCTTTAAATGACCTTGGTATCAGACTTTCGCCTTGAAATAAAGATCATATTTCAGGGTAAAATTTTTCACCTTTTTCACCCTTTGGGTCGAAATTGGAAAATCCTATTTAAAATTACGAAGTCTACCTTAAAATGATCTTGAAGGGCAAGGTGAAAGTAATTTTCAAGGTCGCTGTCAGTTAGCCTCCCTGCCATCCTAAAATTTTTGTAGAAAATATTTTTTGTTGTCTCAAAATAAATGCAGCACCCTGTATATATATATATATATATATATATATATATATATATATATATATATATATATAACATATATTGTTTAGCATTTAAACTATAGATATAATTAAATTATTTACCCTATTCTGCCGGTTTCTCCTTATAATCTTGATATAAGTTAAAGCTTGCCTACGACTTAAAGTTAAATTGGTTACACAGCTTGGTTTCAACTAGTCTCTTGTTTATTTTGTACAAATATTGGGTCCTGAATATTAAATTAGGTCCATTCAAATTACGAAGAAAGTAACTTATCAAATTTCAAATTGTTTATTTCAGCAAACCCTGAGAATATTATTTTAGGAAGTTTTCTTTTTATTATTGACGCAATATTTTTTTCAAAAAAGGTCGGGATAAAATTTGTAGCTGTCGTATTGTATATGAACTAAAACGTCGTCTTCTATTAAAATATAGGCATACTTTATTTTATATATGATGTAACTGATTGTTTTAACCATTTTTCGGCTATTTGTTATGTAGATATTAATGCCAGAAAACATTTTTTAAAAAAGAAACCATAAAAAAATTCCAGACGGTATCTGTTCGCTTTTTTATAGGCACTTTATTTTTTTTTTTTTTGATCGATCACTTATAAATTTTGATACAAAGAATATATTTTATTATAGTTTTCAATACGTACTATGAACTAATATAAGAGAATTCCGTAAAATAATTTTCAAAGTTGATTTAATTAAGGACGTTTTCTTCGTACAACTTTTGAAAAGAGTAATATATTTTGAAACGGTTTTCAGTATATTATAAAAATTACTCCAAGAAAATCCCGTAAAAATATTTTGACGTTAGATTTGTGATCATTAGTTACAGTGTTAAAGCCAGCATACACTGAGTCTTATCTAATAAGATGGTTTCATCGCCTCTGCTGTGATTTCTGGTTTTAGATAGCTTACTAAACAAAAATAAAGGGAGTGTCACAAGCTTTATGTATGCCTTAAATCAAATAAGTAACTGGGGCACAGAGGAAGGACTACACGTTAATCCTAACAAAACGGTCCTTGTGTCATTCACAAGAAGACGAAAACTAAAGATGGACACTCTACCTTAAAATGGAATGATACTGAGCTTTTTCAAAGAGGTTAAATATCTGGGCATACTAATAAACCAGTTACTGGCCTGGAATAATTACATTCAAGAGATTCCCGAAAAGGCAATAGTGGTAAGCTGGACATGCTGAAAAATCTTCAGAAAAATTTGAGGTTTGAAACTGAGAATGATCTAATAGTCATATAAAACCATCATTAAATGCATGGTCAAATATGCTTCCTTATTATGAGGATCAAAGACGCAACAAGCAGCATATCAAAGAAAATTGAAAAAAATACAATGATTAGCCCGTGTAAGAGGAGAAGAAAATACTGAAAGTTCCATCGTTAGACATAACTGTAGCGAGGGTGGTAGCAATAAATTTCCCTAAACTCTTTCAAACAAAAAACAACAAACCTTGATATATGGTTAGGTAGATCAAAATTCTTAATAAAATTCTAACAGCATCCATATCGAAACCGACAAGCTTCACGTTTATAAGGTATGATTTTGATATTTACTATATGGAAGTAACTGACTGCTATTAAGGAGGCGTCACCTTGACATCTAAGAAATAAGGCTCTTAACCCCAGAAAAATATTAGGTTTCGTAAAATATATTAATAATAAAAAGAATAGGATAAAGAAATAAATAAAATCAGTTTTATGTTTCAATTCATTTAATAAACTTTTTTTATGTCGACGCCAAATTTAACAATTTAAGATACCCGAAAACTACACAAAAATACTATTAACCAAGAAAAAACAGAAATCTGAAGCTATATAAACAACATAATAATAATACTGAAAAAATATAGTCGGCGAATCCAGTGAATTTTTGTAGTCGATAAAGAACATGATGCCAAGTTTCTTGTATGTATTTTGATTTCATGGTTACAAATATCGACGGTGGATTCATAAAAAATGGTCAGATCATTTGTTATAAATAAAAAATATCTAAATGAAAAACTTTAAGCCAAAAAATGGTAAAACATGTAACTGGAGATACCCACATTGTCGCTTGTATAACTCACAAAGCCTGGAAACTTAATAAAAATATTTTTCTAAATTTTGAACAAATAAAATTTTTATAAAAAAATTGAACCGACTTCTAAAAGTGCGCCAGAAAGTGAAAAGTAACCATAAATTTTTATATGAAATTGAAATTTTTGAAGTCGGCGCCAAACTAATACCTGACAAAATGTGATTCGCGTAAACAGATTAAAAATACTTTATTTATAATTGCTTTCTTAACATAATTTGTATATATTAGTAGTTATTTATTTTATTTAGAAATAATTTGGCGCCGACTTCAAAAATTTCAATTTCATATAAAAATTTATAGTTATTTTTCACTTTTTAGCGCACTTTTAGAAGTCGGTTCAATTTTTTTATAAAAATTTTATTTTTCGATTTTTAGTTTTGAATTCATTATAATATTCATAAATTATTTGAACTAAGTGCTAATCGAGATTAGTGTACCTTGCAATGACTCCAAGGTGGCAAAAAAGTACCCATTTTATCCAGAATTGTAAATCACCCTATAATGAACCACTAAAAATTCTTTGATTCTTAGAGTTCTCCAAATACCAATGAAATTGTGTCAAACAAATATTTAGTCTGTCATAGTAAATCCACTAAATTTAAATTTCAAATTAATTTTAGACTGGTAATATAGACTCCAAAACCTTCCAATATCGATATTTAGAGAATTTGAGACGTAAATTTCTTAGCCCGATATATTTTATATTGTATATTGAGTTTGTATACGCCTCAAAAAACCCGCAATATCAATTTTATATAAAACCGGAAAATGTAAAATTTTTAGTCCCTCATATTGTATCTTATTAAACTAATAGTTGTAAAAAATTAACTTCATATTCGTAATACACCACCTCCCAACCCCCTAATACCAAATTTGAAAAAATACGAATAAGGTAAAATTTTCTTCCTATCATATTGGATCCACCATATTGAATTTCAAAAAAAATAATTTTAACGTCTTAATATAATCTAAATCTAAACCCTTCAAAGCTCCCTAGTACTAATTTTAGATGAAATCCAAAAATTTAAAATTTCTAAATGGTCATATTGCATCTGACGTATTAGATTTTCTTAAAATAATTTTATATTCGCTATTTACATCCTCAAAAACGATTCAATTCCACATTTGAACAAAATCAAAAAATGTAAAATCTTTAGTCAGCTATAATGCATTCGCTATATTGAATCCTGAAAAATACTGTTAAATTCATAATTTACATCCTCAAAAACCCTCTATATCAGTTTTGGGGAAAGTCGAAAATTGTAAAATTTTTAGGACACCATATTGATTCCGCCAGATTGAGATTTTCAAAAATTATTTCAATTTCGTAATTAACGCTAACAAAAATCTCCCAATACTGACTTTAGACAAAATCGAGAGATGTAGAATATTTAATCCGCCATCTTAGATCCCCCATATCAATTATGAAAAAAATTGGACAAAATTAGTTTTTTTATACACCATATTGGATACGCCATTTTGAATTTTTTAAATATAATTTTGGATTTGTCATGTGCGACCCCGAAAACTCTCCCGTACCAGTTTTGGAGAAAATTGGACAAAATTAAATTTTTTTGTCCGCCATATTGAATCCGCCATTTTGAATTTTTTAAAAATAATTTCAGATTCGTTGGGTACAACCCCGAAAATTCCTCCATACCAATTTTGGAGAAAATCGGACAAACCTAATTTTTTTGGCCGCCATATTATCAGCGCCATCTTGGATTTTACTGCACCAATTTCATCTAAAAAGATAGGGGACCACCGCAGCAACTTTCTGACCGTAACATAACAAATTTCATTCAAGTCGGTGCAGCTATTCCGGAGTAATCGGTGTACATACATATAAAAAAACACATAGTCTACGAATTGAGAACCTCCTTCTTTTAGAAGTCGGTTAAAAATATAAAGAAGGTCATAATTTTTAGCGACAAGTGGCAGAGTTTGAGATGTTACTTTGATATTGTTTCTATGTAATCTACCATTTAGGAGCCATTCTCAACATGATAATGATGACTCCAAACAGGGCAATTTTCTAACAATAATACACCTGTTATCGCTTTATGGTAGCATTTCACAAAAGTTACTGGAGCTTCCAAAAGATATAACAAAATACTTCAGCCCAAGCATACAAAATGAGTTTATTCCTATGTTGGGAACCAAGGTAGAAAACAAAATTTTTGACAAAATTCGCGCTGCTTCATTTAATACAATAATTTTATATACAACACAGGATATATGTAAAATAGAACAGCTGAGTGTTGTTTTATGCTATATTCTTTTTTATAAAAATGATAATAACGAAATCATACAGGTTGAATATAAAGAATCGTTTACTGGATTTTACCCCATAACACATGATCGAAGCGCTAAAGGTTTAAAAAAATCCATTATCAATTTATTTCAAGAAAAAAAACGTATCTATAAAAAAGTGTAGTGAACAGGGCTACGATGGTGTTGCTGTTATCAGCGGCGCTTATAACTGCTTGCAATAAAAAATTCTCGAGTTAGAAAAAATGCTCAATACGTTCATTGTGCCGCTCATAACTTAAATTTAGGTTTAAACAATTCTGTCAATGTAGCCCCAGTCAGTTAACGCTATATTAGATTATGTACGCCGGGTGAGTAGATTTCCACTTGCTTCCATATACGGCGGAGCATACGTTATGAATGATGGAACGCCATTTTTTTTTCATAGCTTTAAAAAGCAATAAAAACATTACATTATCCCATTGCGAATAATCACAGCGTGCAGCTCTTAACTTGGACTATCAATTACTGGGAGCAGAAATTGAAAATATTTATTTAATTAAAAGTTGATCATCTCGAAAAGTGTCAAAAAATGCCTAACTATTTATAACTGCGTCGGAAGGAAAAATTACAAAAGACTCTTCTTGCTTAGAATCGTCCGAGAAATACGAATATATATATATATATATATATATATATATATATATATATATATATATATATATATATATATATATATATATATATATGATGAAATTGGTGCGGTAAAATCCAAGATGGTGCTTACAATATGGCGGCCAAAAAAACTAATTTTGTCCGATTTTCTCCAAGATTTGTATGGGGGAGTTTTCGAGATTGCACATAACGAATTTAAACATTTTTAAAAAATTCAATATGGCGGATCCAATATGGCGGACAAAAGAAATCGATTTTGTCCGATTTTCTCCAAAATTGGTACGGGAGAGCTTCCGGGGTCACACATGACGAATCTAAAATTATTTTTAAAAAATTCAATATGGCGCATCTAATATGGTAGATAAAAAATTTATTTTGTCCAATTTTTTTTCAAAATTGATATGATCGCATATTGCGAATTTTATATTTAAAAAAAAATAAATATGGCGGATCTAGGATGGAGGATTAACGATTCCACATCTCTCGATTTTTTCTAAAGTCAGTATTGGGCGATTTTTGTTAATGTTAATTACGAAATTAAAATATTTTTTGAAAAACTCAATCTGGCGGATTCAATATGGTGTCCTAAAAATTTCACATTTTTCGGCTTTCTCCAAAACTGATATAGAGGGTTCTTGAACGTGTAAATTATGAATTTAATAATATTTTTTCTGGAATCAATGTAGCGAACGCAATATAGTTGACTAAAAATCTTACATTTTTCCATTTTGTTCAAATGTGGAACTGAATCGTTTTTGAGGATGTAAATAGCAAATATAAAATTATTTTAGGAAAATATCTATATATGTCAGATGCAATATGACCGTTTAAAAATTTTAAATTTCTGGATTTCAACTAAAATTGATATTAGGGAACTTTAAAGGGTTTAGATTTAGATAGATTAAGACGTTAAAATTATTTTTTTGAAATTCAATATGGCGAATCCAATATGGAGGGCTGAAAATTTTACCTTATTCTCATTTTTTCAGTTTTAGTATTAGGGGGTTGGGGGGTGGTATATTACGAATATGAAGTTAATTTTTTACAACTATTAGGTTGATAAGATACAATATGAGGAACTAAAAATTTTACATTTTCCGGTTTTATCTATACAAACTCAATATGCAATATAAAATATATCGGGCTAAGAAACACACGTCTCAAATTATTTAAATATCGATATTGGAAGGTTTTGGAGCCTATATTACCACTCTAAAATTAATTTGAAATTTAAGATAGTGGATTTACTATGATAGACTAAATATTCGTTTGTGTTATTAATGTACACAATTCTTAATTTAAGAAACTCTTATCCATGTGACTCTCAAACAAAAATACAGTTAGCAATTGATAGTACAAGTTGGATCATACAAAGCAAGCACCCATGATTATAAAGGGTGTTTTTTATAGAGGTACAGAACTTTAAGTTGGCAACACTTTTTTAACTGGCGGCCATTTTGTCAGCTGTCAAGTGATTTATGTTTAGTTTGGTTTGGCATTTCAACATGAATAGACTGACGCCTGAACAACGCTTCCAAATTGTGCAAATTTATTTTGAAAATCATGGTTCTGTTCGAAATACGTATCGCGCACTACGTCCATTTTACGGTCAATATAATCGTCCATCAGAGCAATTAATTCGATTAACTATGGAACGTTTTCGCAACACGTTTACTCTAAATGATAATACGCATCCACAGAGACGTCGTACAGTGCGTACAGAAGAAGTCATTGCTGCTATAGAGCGTAGCGTAGAGGAAGACCCGAATCAGTCTATCCGCCATCGTGCACAGGAATTGGATATGTGTCCATTCACTTTATGGAAGATTTTGCGGAAAGATCTTGGTTTGCATGCTTATAAAATCCAACTCGTGCAAGAATTGAAGCCACACGATCACCTAGCAAGGCGTAGATTCGGTGAATAGGCCCAAAACAAGATTGCCGTTGATCCCGATTTTCATAAGCGAATTTTGTTTAGCGATGAAGCTCACTTTTGTTTGAATGGATACGTCAATAAACAAAACTGCCGTATTTGGAGTGATGATAATCCTCAAGTGTATGTTGAGACACCGTTACATCCAGAAAAACTGACTGTTTGGTGTGCTTTATGGGCTGGTGGAATCATTGGTCCGTACTTCTTTAAAAACGATGCTGGTCAGAACTTTACAGTCAATGGTGACCGCTATAGAGCCATGATTACTGACTTTTTCCTTCATCAATTGAACAACCATGAAGTGCAGGAGCTGTGGTTTCAACAAGGCGGCGCAACATGTCACACAGCTCGTGCCACAATTGATTTATTGAAGGAAACGTTTGGTAACCGCATAGTTTCACGTTTCGGACCCGTGAATTGGCCTCCAAGATCGTGCGACTTAACACCACTAGACTATTTTCTGTGGGGATATGTGAAGTCGCTAGTCTACGCCGATAAGCCCGAAACGATTGATCACTTGGAGGACAACATTCGC
This sequence comes from Diaprepes abbreviatus, assembly GCA_034092305.1. Lineage (NCBI taxonomy): Eukaryota > Metazoa > Arthropoda > Insecta > Coleoptera > Curculionidae > Diaprepes > Diaprepes abbreviatus. The sequence goes on along the minus strand of JASJET010000379.1, from coordinate 316,560 downwards.
CGCGTTATTGCCGATATACGGCCACAAATGTTGGAAAAAGTCATCGAAAATTGGACCTCCAGATTAGACTACGTCCGAGCCAGCCGTGGCGGTCACATGCCAGAAGTTATATTTAAATTATAATGCCAGAAGGTTATCTTTCGAATAAAGTAAATTTCATGTCAAATTAAAAAATTCATCTTTGTTTTATTCCATTTAAAAGTTCTATACCTCTATAAAAAAAAACACCCTTTATAACCAAAATAAATTATAATCTAGTAATCTAAAATATGAATCTTTTAGATATCTTTATTTTTTGTCAAATTTTTCCTAGAAATCTAGAAAATTTCTAGAAAAATCTAGAAAATTATGTTATACTGTTTAGTGCACGATTTTCATGAAAATAAAATCGTTTATTGAAAAAAAGAATATTCAGTTTATTTAATATTTGAAATTGCCCAAGACATTCAAAGCTGATGTGCTGAAAATAAATTTGTTAGAAAACTAAGAATAATTTATTGATTTCTTCTTTGAAATTAATGGAATATATTTATTTTTTAGATTATGAATTAATTATTGCTCGGTTTTGACTTCGGCCCTGAAAACATTCATGAAATAAGATGGCAAGGGGAGGATTAAATATTTTATTATTATTAAGTCCCTCAGGTCGTAACCACACAGTAATAAACTTCCATTCCTTCATAAAAGTGATGGAAGAGAAAATAATGGAAAAATTGAGTAAAAAGTATTTCTTGTACAGGGTGAGTCAACGATTGGAGGAAGTAGGTTTGTGCCTTTTCGGTGAAATTAACAATGAAACTATATTTATTGTTTGATACAGTTTATTTTTACGCAGATTTTAAAAATATTTAGGACTCTACAGGGTGAGCCAAAAAACTAGGACAGCATAAAGTTGTATTTTTTTAAATAGAACATTCTATATACGAATCGTATTTTCGATTTAGCTTATAATTTTAAATCTTTTTTATTAAGGGTTTACTATAACAAAACTTTATAGTTTCTGAGATAATTAAGTTTAAAGAAAAAAAGTCACATTTTCAAGCATCAATTCAATCCTAAATAACGTTTTCAATTTTGTGACAAATATATTCAAATTTGGAATTTAGCAAGGCCAAGGACAAGTTAACATAATTTTTACCTAATATTTGCAATAAAAGCTACAGGGTGTTGAACACATCGGCTCAAATTTGAACAAGTTTAAATGAATAAATATCTTTTTTTTTTTTAATGGTACACCCTGTATATTTTCATGTTATTTAATAGAGTAATAAAGACCCTGAAAGTTTTGTTCAATATATCCTATACCTATTTATAATAGTTTTTGAGATATTTCAGTTTTTCTTATTTTCCATACTTTTTTACAGAAATAGTCTTCATTATCATAGTAGCCATGGCAAAAACAATGTAAAAGAACATTCTTCTGTGTGTCAAATTTATAACCGCAATCGCTTCTTTTGGTTTTTATGTAGTGTAGTTTGGTTTTTTTTGCATTCATCTTATATTGTAAAATGAATTTTCCAAAGAATGAGTTAATAGATATGATTTATACAATAGGAGAGGCTCAAAAAAATTGCCTTCTTGCTCAAAGAATTTACAAAATGAAGTATCCTGATCGACGCCAGCCTAATACCCATACTTTTCAAAACTTAATGCAAAGATTTGATTCTTCTGGTACTGGTGATTATCCAAAACGTAAAGTGGTCAACAAACCAGTAATTAATGAAGAAAAAGAACTACAAGTATTGTTAAATGTTCAGGAAAATCCTTATATTGGTAGCCGTCAGTTAGCAGCATTATGTGAAACATCACAATCCACCGCTAATCGTACTACCAAGAAATATAGGTATCATCCATATCACATGGAATTACACCAAGAATTGCATGGACAGGATTTTGAAAGTCGTGTAAATTTTTGTCGTACAATAAATGCGGAGATTCAATTAAATCCAAATTTATTATGCAAGGTAATGTTTAGTGATGAAGCTACTTTTAGAAGTAACGGTGCCGTAAATAGACGCAACATGCATTATTATGCCACAGAAAACCCATTTTGGATTAGAGAGGTGCAACATCAAAACCACTGGTCATTAAATGTTTGGTGTGGTATTCATCATAATCGAATTATTGGACCCCACTTTTTTAATGAACCACTAAATGGCCATAGTTACCTGAACTTTCTACAAGAAGAACTACCCCAACTGCTTCAAGGTCTCGATAGGGATGAACTCGACAGTATGTGGTTCCAGCACGATGGTGCACCTCCGCATTACCATCGTGAAGTTCGTGCGTTTTTGGACCAACGATATCCGCAAAAATGGATTGGACGTGGAGGTTTCATTGAGTGGCCACCAAGGTCTTGCGACATCACCCCATTAGATTTCTTCCTATGGGGTTATATTAAAAATAAGGTGTATGTTAATCCACCAACAACAGTGGAAGATATGCGAAACAGGATTAGGGATACCTGTAGAACAATAACGCCACTAATTTTGTCCAGGGTCCGAGAAAATTTGCAAAAAAGACCAAATTTGTGCATTGCACAAGAGGGAGTAGTGAACATAACCCGATTCGCTCGATCCCCCCACTCCTCGACCTTGACCTTGACCTTGCTTCACCCCTCTTTGGCCCCGCCCACATGTCCTTGTCATTGACCTTGAAAGTGCACGTGTGCTTTGGCCTTGGCCTTGGCCTTGTGTTCAAGGTTGTGTGTGTGACCTTGACCTTGACCTTGGTCGAGACGACCTTGACTTTGTTGAAGGTCATCTTGGGTGTGTGACCTTGAAGATATGTTACGTGGTTGGGGGTGACCTTGAATGGTTTTATATAAGGTATGGGGCAGTTTCATTCATCAGTTGGCTCTGACTTGTATAGGTAGTACATGTGTTAATATTTGACAAATCATGGCATATGTTTGTGAAAATTGCGGTTCTAAGTTTACTAATATTTATAATATGAGACGTCATCAAAGAGAATCGTGTGCGGCGAGATTTAATGAAGTGCCTGGAGGAAAACGGCTCCGAATTGAAGAGTATACATCGACGATTCCGCTAATTAATTGCGCCACATGTAATGTAGATGTTCCAATAAATCATATGTCGGTGCATAAACGAACACAACAACATAAAAATAATTCATGTTTGCCGGTATGTCATGGTGTGCAACTCGTTGAATGTGCCTTCAAAAGGAGAATTGCAACCTATCGGGTTAGCAGTGATATGGAGCATTCCGATTACGTAATGTTCTTTGCAGACATTAAATCCAAGGTGGTGGAACTTGTTAATAATTTATTGCGTGTGCATCATGCTTTAAAAGTTAACATGACAGCTGTTGGCGAGTACATGCTTCCATCACAAGAAATATTCAGTGAAAAATCCATCAACACTGCTAATCAAATAATTAGTGTAGAAAGTGATTTGGATGCCGTTTACCATTCTTTCACCGAATTAATAAAAACGCAGGCGACAGAGTTCCAGGAAAAAGATTCAGGTATGGAAAAATCAAAACCCGATATATTAAACTGATTTTTATATATTATTTTTCTTGTTATAGGATGGGCTCTTGTGCGAATTTTATACTTGGAAGTTGGTATCAACAAGTATATGCCTATGGGTGGCTCATCATACATCAAGTTGCCGTGTTCTATTGAAAAGAAAGGAGCTGTCGTCAATGTGATTAACCAGGACGAATTTTGCTTTGCGTGGGCTGTAACATCAGCATTGTTTCCTCCAACAGCAGAGCCTTCACAGAAGACATCCTACCCCCATTTTTCTAGAGTGCTAAATGTAACAGGTATGGATTTTCCAGTAAAATTACGTGACATTAAAAAATTTGAGGAAATGAACAACATATCAATTAACGTATACGGTCTGGAATCTAAATATGAAAATAATGAAGTAATACATGAAGTTATTGGTCCACTGAGGTATGCGTCAAAAAAGTTGGATAGGCATGTAAATTTATTGTTAATTACAAAAGACTGTAGTAGTAAAGATGGCGGTGAACATTTTTGTGATACGACTTGTTCAAAGAGTCATTATTGTTGGATTCGGGATTTATCACGTTTAGTTTCAAGTCAAATTAGTTGTCAACAACATAAAATATATTTCTGTGATGGTTGCCTCATTTATTTTAGTACACCGTCAGCTTTAACTTTACATCAAAGCTACGATTGTAACCACATTTTCACGCAAACACCCTCAGTGGATTTAAAAATCGATAAATTTGGAAAGAGTGTGCCGGAAAATATTTTAAAATTCGAGGGTATAGAAAAGCAAATGCGCGTTCCATTCGTGGTTTATGCAGATTTCGAATCTGTTTTAAAACCCGTTGAAACGGTACAACCAAACCCACAAAATTCTTACACTGTAAAAAGTTTTAAACATGAACCATATTCTTTTGCTTATTTAATTAAATGCTCTTTTGACGACTCACTTTCGAAATTTGAGCTATTTCGGGGGAATAATGCAGCTCAAGTCTTTGTGGATCGTATCGAGTGTGATTTAAGGGCTCTATACAACACATATTTAAAAGACATTAAGCCTATGAAACCGTTAACGCCTGAAGAAAAAAGGGAGTTTAATGATGCTAAAATATGTGGTATATGTGAAGGCCCTTTTGAAGAGGGTGAGATTAAAGTACGAGACCACTGTCACATAACTGGTGCAAAAAGATTTGGTGCTGCACATTCCGTTTGTAATTTAAATTATAAATTACCCTCTTTTATCCCTATCATATTTCATAACTTAAGCGGCTACGACAGCCATTTATTTATAAAAGAGTTATGTAAATATGGGGATAAAATTGGTGTTTTGGCTCAAAGTAAGGAAAAGTACATATCATTTACCAAAAGCATTTATGTGCACGATTATTTTGATAGTAAATGTGGAAAAGTCAAGAGGAAATATTTAAAGTTGCGATTTATTGATAGTTTTAAATTTCTGTCAACGTCTTTGGAAAATTTAGGCAGCGGTTTAAACGACGACGATTTTATTGAAACGCGGAAACATTTTTCAAATATCAACCAATTTAATTTGATGCGTCAAAAGGGTGTTTTTCCCTATAGCTTTATTGACTCTATAGAAAAAATGGAAAATACATGTCTTCCAAGTAAAGATGAATTTTATGATAATTTACGGGAAGAACATATTAGCGATGAAAGCTATAGAAGAGCAAAAGAAGTATGGCGCTTGTTTGGGTGTAAAACTTTGGGGGACTATTCGGACGTGTATTTAAAATCAGATGTGTTGCTATTGTGTGATGTTTTTGAGCAATTTCGGAATAATTGTTTAAAATTCGATAAACTTGATCCAGCACATTACTATACCCTTCCAAGTTTATCATTTGATTGTATGCTACGTATGACTAAGGTAGAGTTAGAGCTCTTAACTGATATAGACATGATACATTTTTTTAAGAAAGGTATACGCGGCGGCATAAGCCAGTGTACAGAAAGGAAGCACATCGCTAATAATATTTTTTTACCAGACTATGACCCAACAAAACCTTCTTCATTTATAACATACCTTGATGCTACAAATCTATATGGTCATAGTATGTCACAAGCATTACCATATGGTGGTTTTCGATGGTTAAGCGAGCGCGAAATTCTGGATTTAAATATTATGGCTGTTGGTGATGATAGTTTACATGGCTACGTTTTGGAAGTGGATGTGCATTATCCGACTGAGTTGCATGATGCACATTCTGATCTTCCATTTCTAGTAGAAAATATCATACCGCCAACAGAAAACGCTAAATTACCGAAATTAATTCCTAATTTACAAGATAAAAAAAAATACATTGTACACTATAGAACTTTAAAACAAGCCATCGCCAACGGCTTAGTGGTAATGCAAACCCATCGAGTATTACAGTTTGAGCAATCAAAATGGCTAAAATCGTATATTGATTTTAATACCAATTTACGTAACAAGGCCACCACAAAATTTGCGAAGGACACTTTTAAATTAAAAAATAACGCGATATTTGGTAAAACTATGGAAAATGTGGAAAATCGAAAGGATATAAAATTAGTAACACATTGGGAGAACAGTGTAGGCAGAAATGGAGCTAGAGCACTAATATCCCGCCCCAATTTCAATAGTAGCTCGATATTTACCGAGAACTTTGTTGCTATACATATGAATAAAGTTAAAATATTGTACAATAAACCAATTTATATCGGTTTTTCCATATTAGATATATCAAAGACTGTAATATACGATTTTTATTATAATTTTATTAAATCCAAGTTTGGCGATGATGATTCGTTACTTTACACCGATACTGACTCGCTTATATTAAAAGTGTATACGGAAAACTTTTATCAAACTATATCAGAAAACCCCGAAAAATTTGATACATCAAATTACCCCGAAATTAATAATTTCAACATAATTAAAAGTAATTCTGTAGTTGGTAGAATGAAAGATGAGTTTCCTGGTGATCCGATAATAAGTTTTTATGGTACCGGCGCGAAGGCTTATTATGTAAAGTCCATTAATAATGAATTAAAAAAAGCCAAAGGTATCAAAAAATGTGTTATCGAGAAAGACCTTCATCAGGAAGACTACCAAAGAATTGTTGAACGGGGTGGTTTGATATTAAGAAAGATGAAGACATTTAGAAGTGAATTACATAACATTTATACCAACATAATAAATAAAGTAGCATTGTCACATAGCGATGATAAACGTTATGTAATTCCCAGTTCAACCAAAACTCTACCTTGGGGGCATGCAGACATAGATTTTTACAAAACAGACCCGGAAGAAAACTTAGCAAATTTAGTCACCGTGTTGGAATCATTTCTAAGTCAGGACAGCACGTAATCTGGAAAATCCATATTTCATTATTTGTATTGTTTTTATTATTTCTATTAAACATACAACATTAATATGTAACGATAGTATTGTAATTTTTTTTTTTTTTTTTTAAATAAAAAACATGTATTCATTACTTGATTGCTTTTTTATTGAACCTTTATTTTAAAATTATAAATATAATGAAGTGTCGACAAATAACAAACTGTAAAAGTTATTGTTGAAAAATTTGTCTAATAGTAAATTAAACGCACAGGTCTACGAGTAAATGTTTAATGTGAAACAGGTTTGCTGACAAGATCCTCCATAGTCTTTTCAATTTTCAACATTCTAGAGTTAAGTTCATCACGCAGTTCGTCTTGCCTAAGTTCATATATTGCAATAACAGTATCATCAATGTATCCTCTAAGTTCTTGACCGGTTTCAATTAATTTCTTGCGTACGTAACCTTCAAGTTGGTTTCTGAATATATCTTTAATAACAATTGTTGAGTCATGTAAAGCTTTCTGCGTATCTTGCACACACTGAGCAAGGTTATTATCAACATAATTTCGTGTGGTCGCATCGTCTCCTTCAAGAGGTTCTGCTAAATAGCACAATCTTTTGCTTCCCATGTCGTAATCTCCATTAGGTGTAAGTTTAAAACCTATTCCTGAAGGACCTCGCATAAAGTTAAAATCCTTAAATTTTCTTTTGCGACCGAACTTATCAATAGTGTTTACTTCTGACATTGTTATGTGAGACTGATTTGAAACCATTAGATTTCACCCTAATATATGGTTCTATTTCATTAATAAACGGACTCTGCAGAAAAATATGGATTGCAAAACGTATTTTAGGTGATGTTTAATAAATACACATACAGATTCATTTTACTATTGTTTTATTGAAAAAAAAAATTAAAATATAACAAAAGATTGAGTTTACTTTTTATTATTAAAAAAAAAAATAAAAAAAATAGCAAACAAAAAAATTAAAAATTAAGAAATAAAATACATGTTAATTTCTTCTGTACAGGTAAGCTTCTTCTATGACCCAATTTCTTCTCTGGATGGCACGTTCATTAATGTCCTTGAACTGGTAGTAAACTAGTCCACAAAAGCCGCATTGTACAAATTTAACCCTGAAAAGGTCAATGTAGTTGAAGTCGTACGTAAGATCATTTCGCCAGCAGATACCTAGTCTTTTACAATGATGACAAGTTAAATAAAAAGCTTTTGGTATATGACTGTATGTTTTGGCTTCTTCACTAGGTTGTTCATCAGTTGGCAACATGATGTTTGAATATGTTGTACTTTTCAATCGCGGTACTCTAATTATGTATTACTTTTTAAAATAACCTTGACAGGACCAAAAAAAATCCTTGAAAATTACAACCTCGAAAACGACCCTGACATTGACGGGTACTTTGACCTTGGCCTTGGCCTCGCATCTAACAAGTTTAGTACTATATTTATATGCTTCTTTAAAATAACCTTGACAGGGACAAAAAAAATCCATGAAAATTACAACCTTGAAAACGACCCTGGTATTGCCGGTTACGTCGGCCTTGGCCTTGGCCTTGCATCTGACAAGTTTAAATATTATACTTAATGCATCGAACAAAAGGAATAAAGGTGGTGTAGTGGGGGAAATGGGCATAAAAGCAGACTTGCTGGCTCGAGCTCTTCACAGTTCGTCAGAACAGCAAACAGTACAGTGCTAAGAAAAAGTTAATTGTGTGAGTTTGAATATCAAAAATGTCGAGTGTACGGTCTCTTTTAGATGCTCTTGACGTGAGCTGCGGTTCACAGCAAGGCATGCTGGATAACATGAGTGGTTTAGAAGTGTTAAGTCCGGGGGTATTCGAGAACTGGAATGGCGTGGAGCATGAAGATGCCGAAGACCGAGCCCTCAACGATGGTTTCGACGAAGAGTTAGTTCAGTCGGCAGCGCAATTCCTGGAATGCTGGACGGAGGAGAAGGAGCCAAAGATAAATGTGATTAGTGATGTGGTTGTGCGAAAAGCATCGCGGCCTAGGGAATCTTCTCCGAAAGCTTCGAAACTGAAAAAGCTCTTGACTATGCGGAAGTCGGAAATCGCCGATAAAAAAACATTTTATTCGGCGATTAAAGGTGTGGGACAAGGGAAGAAGAAAAAGTTTAACTTTAAGCGTCCCTCCACCCCTGTTCCATTACCCGACTTCCTAAAAACAGCACCAAAAGAGCCATTGTCAGTAGAAGTGGAAGTCATAGAAGGCCCCGATGGACCAACACCACCAACGCCACCAACACCGGCCAGCGTCGAGAATGAAATAGTGTCGGAGGTGAAGTCTTCCCCAGCGCCAGCGCCACTGTCGCCGATATTGGGGTGCCGGAAACCCATGAAGAAGCGGTTTAAGCGTTGTTTTGAAGGCGATGAAGTTTCCGCTGCTTCGTCGTCGTCGTCGTCGTCATCGTCTTCACCAAATAAAACCGCGTCTTCTTCCGAGCCATCACAACCGGAGTGGGTCGAAGACTTCACCAACTCTCAGAAGACCAAATTGACCGACATTTATGCCATGAAAAAACGCTTAGTGAAAGAAGTGGACGAGTGTGACAGTGACATTATAGAACTTGAAAAACAATTAGAGATAAAAAAGGTGAAATCTGCGCGGTTAAAAAGACAATTAGAGGACTTTAATAAATTATGTAGTAGGTGTTAGGTAGTTGTAGATATTAGCTTTTAATTTATAGTATTAAGTTTGTAATATATATATATATATATATATATATATATATATATATATATATATATATATATATATATATATATATATATATATATATATATATATATATATATATATATTGTAGTTAATAAAAAAGTGTTTGATCAAATTTTTTATATTTTATAATGAGAATAAAAATGACTTGAAAATTTATTTTTGTGTGTTATTTCATATAGGCCCTGTCCCACATAATATTAGGTAATAAAAAAAAAAGAGTGAATAATCAACTAAAACTACGCAATAGCAATAGTTGTAAATATTTTCTGATAATATTTACAAGTATGCTAAAACATGGTTCGGTTTATGAAGTTAAGGTTCTGTCGCCAGAACTTCTAATACTTTGTATCTCAATATTGTATGTTTTTATGAAAAAAAACATAAAATATTGGTTACAAAGTATTATAACCAACTAAAACTACGATCAAATTATTTTGTGGTCCTGAAAAGGACCGTTTGGTTGTAAAACATGCGACTCTTTTATTGAGTTGTGGAGTCGCACGGCCCGTCATCATCAGCGGGGGTGGTGGTGTTGTCCTCTGTATATGCGATGATGAACCGCCAAAGTTCATCCCATCTAGGATCGTTCGGCTCCCACTCCAAACAATTCTCTGTGGTAGAATCTACCACAGGGCATTGGATGGGTTGTTGTTGTTGTTGTTGTTGAGTCGCTGACATGTTGAACTAAAATGATTGTAATAAGTATTGGCGGTCGTATATATAGAGACAAATTAATGGTGGGGGGTGAAAACAAATGTCGTATTACGTATTGAGACCAAAAGTTGTTTGTGGTCTCAAATACGAACGAACGATTTAGCTGGGTTCCACCAGCACTTAAAGTTTTAATACTTTGTATCTAATATTGTATATTCTATACATACAATATTAGTAACAAAGTACTAATATGTACTAAAACTACGATCAAAGTATTTTGTGGTCCTGAAAAGGACCGTTGTTGTGTGCCCTTAAAAAGGGCCAGGGAGAGTGTGGGGCTTATGGTGCCCCATCCTCGCTGGTCGACCACCAGCTTGACGAATCGCAGGGGCCTTGTGGGTCGTCGGGTGTTGGTGATGCTGGAATTTCCAGCACCGCATCTTCCGTCGAGTCCGGCTCTGACTGCGGCGACGGAGTTTCGAGTCTTTGTAAGACCCAATCGCCCGCATCGTCTAATTCCACTAGACTCGGATCATGGTCATCTACTAGCGGAATCGGCTCATCCAAGTCGTCCCAACGTAGGACGTCAATTTCAAAATCCACCTCGTCGTCGTCGTCGAAGACTTGCAGGTCTCCAACGTTGTCGGCTACGGTGTCATCACTAAAGATGGATGAGCCTCGGCTGGCGGGTCTTTCTTCCTCCATGTTCATCGTATGAGGGTTGATGAATATATGACTGTGTAACTGGCCCAGTCTCATATATATAGAACTACCCCCACCCCACCAACGGATTCTAAATGTTATGTATTGGTGAGAGCTTATAGAATTATTGATTTTTTCAAAAACTTTAAATAAGGAATTAGATTTGTTTAGACAATAAGACTTATTCTTAATATTTTGTGAAGAATACATTACAAAAAAAATAATAGAAACCTTGTTTGAACTGTTAACATTTTCATAGGTTCTCAAGCATATAACTTGGCACTTAAGCTACGAGACAAATCGTCGATATCTCGCCCCATAAGTGACGATTACTAAACTACGATCAAAATATAATGTGGTCCTGAAAAGGACCGTTTTTGTGGCCCTAAAAGGGCCTGGGGGGAGGGTGGAGTGCCTACCGTGGAGTAATACCCAACGATATTAACACCGACCTAGGTGCAGGTGGACTTAGAAAAAAAAAAAAAAAACCTCCCCTACAACTTCCACATACTCCCGTTCGGCGGCCCTAGCCTCCTAACTCAAGAATTTCAATTTTTTCATCTAAATTTTTTGTCATTTTTAAGATTTTCCAAATTTTTTTTTCACCATTGTATTCTACTCAAAATTCTAGGTAATTAAAGTGCTTTTATTTTTTCTCTATCTTGAACGGTTCCCGAGCTACAGCGCTTTAAAGAATTCAAATTACTAACTTTCTATAACCCTTTTTTTCAAATTTCATTTTTTCGAATTTTCAAAAATACTACAATATGTAGAAAAAAATTCTCTCTTTAATTTCCCAATTCCGATTTTCTCTAAATCTTCAGCTTTAGCGCGTATTCAGCATTTTCAAAAAAAAAAAAAAAATTATAATTTTTTTTACACCATCGCATTCTCCTCAAAATTTTGGGCTATCAAAGTGCTTTTATTTTTTTTCTATCTTGAACGGTTCCCGAGCTACAGCGCTTTAAAAAATCCAAATTACTAACTTATTATAACCCTTTTCTTAAAATTTCATCTTTCCGAATTTTAAAAAGTACTACCATATGTAGAAAAAAATTCTCTTTCTAATTTCCTAATATCATTTTGCTCCAAAACTTCAACTTTGGCGCGCATTCACCATTTTTCAATTTTTTTTGAAAAAATTTTTTTTTACCTTTTTACTATCGAGAAAAATGCTTGCTTATAGTACTCGATTTCCTCTATAATTTTTTCTTATAACTTTTTTCCCTATTCCTAACCGTTACTTTCCTACAAATTTTCTAAATCGTTGTTTTCATATTTTGCCTTAAAAATTTTTTCTTGTGTTATTTAAGCTCTTTTTTCCACTTAATAAACCACCATTTTCTAAATTCCCGTACTCTTTTCTTAAAGAGCGGGCTTTTCCGCCAGCTTTTTTTTTTTTGGTTGGGTTTCAAATAAATATAAAACTACTACTTCACTCATTACAAATTTATTGATTCAAGAACATTATTTTGTGTTACATATAATAGATACATTAAAATATAGATTTATTGGTCACCGAACCGTTTAATACATTATAACTAAAAAATGAGTCGTGAATAACTAATGCGTACACTTTAGTGTCTTTGGGGAATTTATTCTTTCTCGTTTGGAACTCCAATTTTACATCCACTGTCGATGAGTTAATCGCCTCTGGTTGATGACTGCAATTGATAATAAAAACGGGGTTTTTCATATATTCCGCGAACGTTATCATCGGATCGTTTATTTCGCGCCCGTAGTAGCTGCTTTGGAAGTTTTCGTAATTGTAATAGGCTGCTGCGTACAGTTTCTTGGCGAAATCTAAATTCCATCTTTCGTATGGATAAACGGTTGAATTCAGATACAGTCTAATGTCGCATACGTCGGCGTGGGTAAACTGGGTTGCGTTTTTTTCTTTCTTGTCGCAATTATTGCTGTCTTGAAACCCGACGATTATATAGCGCGGTCTTTCCAGACTTGTACTCGTTCTCAAGGCCCACACGTCGGAAGATGTTTGCCTTAAAGCTGGTAATTCGTACAGATCCCATTTACGATATGCCATTTGAATACTGGCATTGTTTCCTCCTTTATTAATGCGAGACAGTATTTTCAATTTTTGCTTGTCGTCTGGAATGATGTGACGAATTTTCCATTCGATTTTGTCGATACTAATTTCTGCCTCTACTTCGCCGACGTAACAATTTGTAAAAGTGCGAGCTATAATCATAATAAGCTCTTGTTTTACGTTGAAAACACCTTTTGCGTAATCTTCGGCGAATCCCATAAGATATTTTAAGGGTAATTTCCCGGAGAATACGTTACTTGCCGTGTCTACGATATCTTGGTTTGCTTCGTCGAGACCCCATCCGCACGTCATGAGAGATCTTTGTTGCAAACTTCCGAATGAAACCATGGTTTTTAATGTCGTCGTAACTCCAGGTTTACGAACCACGGCGACCTGCTCACCTCCCATCTCGTAGCGAATTTCATCGAACAAAAATGCGAGGGCATTATTTGATAAAAAACATCTTTTCGTTGCGTCTATGGGTTTAAATTTTCCTTCGATATATATGTAACTTTCGGCGATATCCAGTATAATATCTTGAAAATTAATGGGGATACGGACTTCATCCGAATTGTTGAATAATGGAGATCCGTATGGTTTATACGTATGCTCTTCTAGACTAATAATGGAATTGTCCAAGATGGGCTCGGAGAAAACCTCTATTTTATCGCTGGTGGTGGAAATCATTTTCGCACTTTAAGACCGATTGATTTTAAAAATTTATAGTCTTCCGCAGATAACTGTTGAGATGTTTGTGATCTAACGTCTGGACGACGACTAACCTTGACGTTAACTCTTCTTTTACTTTTATTATGTTTCGGCGGTTCCCCCATCTTAGTCGACAGCACACACAATTGACGATTGAAGCAAAAACCCATTTCTATGAAAGTTTCTTCAGTTCCAATTTCACGATTATTTTCTCGCCTTGAAAATTGATTAGATCACCGCTATCGTCCAAGATGCGAAGAGTAATGTTGTCGATAAACTGACGTCCTGCCGGCATTAACGGCATATAAATATTATTTTGTGGTTCTTTACTGATTTTGTAACCGGGCTCCACGTCGATATCGAATTCGAACAAGGTATGACCTTCCACCGAATTCATATATGCTCCGGAAATTATATTACAATCTACGCGTATGATGCGTACTTTCATTATTTCCACCATCTCGGTTGTTTCGTGCTTTTTGTCTCTTTTTAACACTGTATGATTAAATCCTAACATTTTACCGATACTCGCCTCTCCCCGGAAATCTATAGTATATTGGGATTTCAGTTCACATTTCAGCGTATTATTATTAGCGACCAAGTAAAAGATTCCATCGTTCTTTTCTTCAGTTGAAATCCTCAAAGCCTCCGACATAGCTTTACCTATCTCATCTATTTCATAGGCCCCAGGTGGAATCTGCAATTGTATCAGCTCGGTGGTGTAACCCTCCTTCATGTAGGCAAACTTATTGTTGCTTTCGTCCACATTAAAAATTGAATTGTATGTGTAAAATCCCAGCAATGCCAGACCATATTTGTTTTCTCTATTTAATTCGACTGGTGGATAAAAATCGGCGCTTAAGACGCTCGAGTGTCCTGTTAGTGTGAACGTATAAGACATGACTAACCATTAAAACATCACACATCTCGGTTTTATTCTTAGCGGCAACATTTAAAAAGATTCATCTTCACACCTTTTCTCACTGCATTAGATAGTGATGTTTTTATGCTATTTTCTGCTTTTATGCGCACATCGCTGATTTTGCAATAACAACAAAATATTTTTCTAGCCGTAAGATCCTCATCAGTCATAACCTCGTTTAAATTGCTGCTGCTGCTGAAATAATGTTTGCAACCGCACTGATATTTTAATATATCGATATCGCTTTTAAGGTGCTCCGGCAACTTTTCCCAAACGAATGGAATTTCATTTGGGGCTAATGCAATCATTACTTCCTTGGGCATGTTTTCTAACTGTTTCACGGTCATTTTCCTTAATCCACCGGCTAGATGAAATGCTTTCAGTGATTGCAACATTTTAGTATAGTTATTGCGATCCATTTGTGGTGTTAATGGTGACGATGATGATGATGACATCTTTTACGCTGATGATTCGACAAGAAACTTTAAGCACAAATGTCCACACCAGACTGTTCCAAAATCCTGCTGACGATCGTATGTATAGTAAATAATTTTTGATGGTTCCGATCCCGTTTGTAGATATCGTACCAATTCGATCGGTGGGGGTAAATCGCCGAAGCTGTCATAATATGTTACTTTAGAATTATTTTTTCTATAAGCTACCCAATGAGTCCCTGCACCACGCGTACTATCCAAATTCACTATTGCTGCTTCGTAACGTCGAGGACCTTGTCTAGGTAATAAACCCCTCATATAAACGCCTCGAAAGTGTCCTATTCTTTTCTTTTTGGCATATTTTTCTATATCGATGTTAGATAGTGGTCTTCGAGGTAGGGATTCAATTAGTTTTTTGATCTACGATTTAAAAATAATCCCATACCTTTACGATGTGGCTTTAGAAACAAACCATTTCCTTTCGATTTTAAATACAGGCCGGCACCGGTTTTATCTTCGCTGCTTTTTTTTACTGCTTTTATGGCGCGCACAATTCCCGCTGCCCCACCGGCTAATGAACCCAAAGCTGATAACCCGGCAAAAATTGGTATTAATGGTAATATTCCACCAGTTTTAGGAATCGGTATTATTCTCGGTGTACGAACCTTCCTTTTGCCACCTGCCGCTTTTACCGATCTACGTGCTGCCGACAGAGCTATTTTAGATGCATTCATGACATTTTTTTCCAACACATTTTTACTTCCGGCTTTTAATAATTCCCTTCGAACTGCTTGTCGAATAGCTGTTCCGAAACTGGCTTTCCGAACATGTCGATTTTTATTAACACCTTTCCTTTTTGTATGACGCGTGCCTTTACTAGATGTTTTTTTTGTTGATAATGATGATGGTACACCCATACCAAAACGTTGTTTTCCTTTCATAATGTTTGTAACTAACCAAGCTGCTGTTTTTTCACCTAAACTGGAATCTTTCGATTTTACTCTATTCCAAGCACTTTGTTCGAGCTCGTAATCCGCTCGATGTCTCGCACTTATGTTGTCTTTATTATGTAAATAGGCTAAATCGTGTTTTTTGCATGCGGCATCCAAAGGATTAATGCCTGGATCACCTCTTGTTACACGTTTTATTACTTTTGTTCCGGGTCCGCAATATTGATAACCAGGAATGTGTACCTCGAATGGTAATTTATTTATTAACGAATTCACAATACCGTATCCAGTTTTGTTGGAAACGTGAGACCGTCCACTTCGTTTGACGCTCGGCATCTGAATGACAGTTTTTGTGAAAAATTGCCTATAAAATATCAAATTTTCCTAAGATGCGCGTTATCGATCTTAAACAAAAACTTCCTATTGACAATCTCGATGAAAAAGTCGGACTTGGATTTGAAAAGAAGATAATGAAGAGACACGGTCCTCTACTTCCTTCCTCTATTCGTGGCCTGTTAATTGGTCCATCCAATTGTGGAAAAACTAATGTCATGATTTCGCTGCTTACACACCCCCTTGGGCTACGTTTCGAAAATGTCTATATTTACTCGAAATCTCTGTATCAACCGAAATATGAGTATTTAAGGAAAATTTTAGCGCCCATCAAAGGTTTAGGCTACTATGCCTTTAGTGATTCCAGTAATATTGTGGAACCGTCCGATGCAAAACCAAACTCTATATTTATCTTTGATGATGTTATATGTGAAAAACAAGATGTTATAAGATCGTACTTTAGCATGGGACGTCATAAAAATATCGACTCCTTTTACCTAGCGCAAACATATTCGCGAGTGCCTAAACAGCTTGTGCGAGACAACGCCAATTTTATTATTATGTTTAAACAAGATGAGTTGAATATGAAACACATATTTTCCGACCACGTTTCACCGGATCTAACTTTTACTCAATTTCAAGAAATGTGCTCAAAATGTTGGGATAATAAGTATGGATTTTTAGTAATTGATAAAGACAGTGATGTGAAATCGGGAAGATACCGTAAAGGATTTGATAGCTATATAATACTGTAATAATAAGAGAAAACGCTCATTTGATTGTTGAAACGTCCTTTGTTAACATCATGAATAACGCGATCGACTTAAAACGTAAACTAGTGGAAGCTACCAATGCCGTCAGAAAAAAATTTAAACAAATTAAAGCGGCTAAAGAATTTAATGTTGTGGAATTGGAAAAGTTTTACGAACCCATTTCTAAGCCGTTGACAACTATATGTGATGTGGTTAAGCAACGTCAGCAGCAGCAGCAGCAGCAACAACAACATCAACAACAACAACAACAACAACAACAACAGCAACAACATTATCCAGCTACAAAGCCACATAGTCTCAGTACATCAGTGCAGTCGACTCAAATATCAGGTTTTCCCCAACCTACACATTCCTTTCAAACCTCCACACCTATTCAGCAGCAGCAGCAGCATCATCACATTTCAAAAGAAGATATTAGCCAATCGGTGTTTGATACACCCTCGACATCAACTAATACATCTCTCGCATCCGCTGACACCACAACTTCCGATACTTTAAACGCACATCTGAAAGGATTACGTTCGAAACCATCTCTATACGATACTGTATATGGTGTACGTTTTGGTTCAAAAACAGATCATAACAAAAATTTTATTGGTAATTTAGAGGTGCGTTTTCGAAATGGATATATTGTCTTATACAAAAAAGGGAAAAATATTGCAGAATATGGTGGATCACCGGCACTTTATGATTTGTTATTTCTTAAAACACCCCCAAGTGTAGGCAAGGAACAACAACAACAATTAAGTGATAATGTACTTTCAACGTACAAGGAAATTTTGGAAACAACGAGTGCTGTCTACAACAATTTTAAAAAAAGTGATGGTTTACGGGAGACCAGATGGAACAAATATTTACGAATTATTAAACCTCTGATAATGGGCACAAAATT
The DNA here is from genome assembly GCA_034092305.1 of Diaprepes abbreviatus. NCBI lineage: Eukaryota > Metazoa > Arthropoda > Insecta > Coleoptera > Curculionidae > Diaprepes > Diaprepes abbreviatus. The sequence continues at coordinate 298,577 of JASJET010000379.1, read as the reverse complement.
AGGTGGTACTATTACAAGAAAAAATCTCTCGGAAAAACTACAGTTACCCACAAAAAAGAAATTATCTTCGAAAAAATTTCAATATGTCTACTGGAACAAAGCTAAAGAGTTGGTGGATCGTTTACGTTTGTTGTGGAGTTCCAAAATGGCCGGTCACATTGGACACGAAAATGAAATTATGTCAATCATAGAGGAATTACGAGAAGAAGATATAATATATTAAGCTCAATATTTAATGATATTATTCAGTTCTTCCTTCGATCTGAAACCTTTAGTATTACTAATAATATGGAGCCCAGTTTAGAAAAAATCAGGATTGTTAATGAACTACATAGAACGGCTAGAAAAAATTTTGTAAGACGGCGCACGATAATAAAAGGATACAGAGATTTGTGGCAAATTGATTTGGCTGAAATGCAACAGTATGCTGATGAAAACGATGGTTATCGTTATCTTTTGGTCTGTATAAATTGTTACTCGAAATTTGTCTATACCAAAGCCATAAAAAACAAGACTGGTATAGAAGTTATTAATGCGATGAAAAGCATCATTGAAGAGGCATCATATACACCAACAAATCTGCAAAGTGATCAAGGAAAGGAGTTCTATAATACAAACTTTCAAGCCCTGATGAAAAAATATAATATAAATCATTATTCCACTTACAGCACAAAGAAAGCTGCAATTGTTGAGCGAGTCATAAGGACTTTAAAAAATAATTTATATAAACAATTCTCGACAAGAGGATCTTACAAATGGATACATATATTATCGGCAGTAACAAAAACCTATAACCATTCGAAACATCGCACCATTGGAATGAAACCTGCAGACGTGCAAGAAAAAACACATATTAAAGCATATGATTATTTAAAAATTGTACCTAAAAAATTTAAGTTTTCCATGGGTGACATTGTGCTTATTAGCAAGTACAAAAGCTTATTCGAGAAAGGATATACGCCCTCTTGGTCAACCGAATTGTTTAAAGTTGTAAAAGTTAACGTTACAAATCCACCTACTTACTTGTTGGAATCGTTAGAAGGTCAGCCTATAAGAGGGTGTTTTTACGAATCAGAACTACAAAAAACAAGCAGTCCTGACGTTTATCTAGTAGAAAAGGTCCTTAGACAACGCAAGAAAAATCACATCGAACAATTATTTGTCAAATGGCTAGGATTTCCCAACCACTTCAACTCTTGGATAGATAAAGCTAATATTGTTTAAATAACATATTGTATGACTATATTTTTTATTTAAAATGTAAAATAAATAAACAATATATTGTAAAATAAATTTTTTTATTTCAATCTTCATTATTAAAAACAATGACAATAAAACATCATACACATAAATAACATTTCAATATTCTTGGAGGGAAGGTCCAATTCACCGACGACTACGACGTTATCTTCAAGGCTATGCCACTCGGAGTGCGTTCTCCTATTCTTTAACCTGCTTTTTTTAGATTTTTTTTGAAGTCGAGTCGTACGACAGTGCGCTTAATGAGTCATTTAAAGGCTGATGATAGAGTATTTTCTGCATAACTTCAATTTTTGTTTTAAGCTCACTATTATTTTTGTATATCATGGGGAGGACATCCTTGTTAAATATGTCACATATTACAACTGCAAAATTGTAAAACTTTCTATTAACAAAGTGTTTTGTCACAGCATCGTCATCATCTTTAGGTTCGCCTAAGTTGGTTATGATTTTTCCACCCATATCATACTGCCCATCCGTTGTAAGTTTAAAACCAATCCCTTGTGGCCCAGATAATATATGATATTTTTCATTATATTTCTGACGACCAAATTTATCAATTGTGTTGTTTCCTCGACTCATTTTCAATCTTTACTAAACTATTTTATTTTTATTTGCCCTACTTATATTAAATATTTCAGCTGAGAAAAAGAAACACTGCCTATGATCTACTGGGTTGGTATGTTTATAAAAGAAATAAAATAAAACTGTGATTGTAACAGATATTTATTTACAGTTATTTAATTGCACAAATACAAAAATTATAAAAAATTAATTTTCCATGTCTTCGTTTTCGTTGCTCAAAATTCTATCCCATCCGACACTATTTCGATCGTCAACGTCTTGGGCTGTTGCTGTTGCAGAAACCAATTCATATTTTGCAGCAAGCTCACCTGGTAAATGTGGAATATTGACGAGGTATTCTTTTAATTCTTCTTCAACCATTTCAGCACAAAATGTATCCATGTCTATGGAACCATATAAAAATTTGTCGCACAAGTGTGCCCCAGCCATAAAATTGATTGTATCCCTGATCTCGTTCTTATATTGATCTTTGGTTACATCAATATGCGACCAATTATTTACGCTATCTAACATATCGTGAGCCCTATTTCTTAATTCTCTCCCCAACCAAAATATGTATCTATCTACACATTCGTTGGCGGTCGTCGTCGTCGTCGTCGTCGTCGCATCAGCAGACATCTTTAACAGAAATAATGAACACGCGTAAGTATTCTGACATGTGCAACTATATTTTAAATTTAATTACATCCTTTTTTCAAACAATTTACATACAATTTACTCCAATGAGCCAAAACGTAATAATGTTCGAGTATTGTTTCCAAAAACTCTAGTGCCCTGCCCCAAATAAGTTAGAGTGTATTTATCTTTAGTTTTACTCATAATATCTACAATATCGTCAGATAGTGTTTCGGCCACACGTTTTGGTAAAAAAGTCTCAAATGTGCTATTATCACCGTCATCGTGTAAAGCCACTAAAAGAGTTTTACCAAATCGTGTAGTCATTGAAACCATCTTTACAATTTTATACACTTTGCCTACAATCATTTCGGTAACCTTTTTTCTCTCTAAAACCTCGAAATCTTTGCTAAACATTTCATTAATTTCATCTAGAGTTTCTTTTGCAATACTCATTATTGAAAAAAATGGTATATAAATCCAAAAATTACCGTGAATATAAAAGCACTTTCAGAACACTACACGAACACAATATTTGATGTTTATGCCACTGATATCTGCGACTGTTTGAAGTCACTTCTTCTCCCACGAACCTTTATAGCGGGGTTTCAAGGTCGAATTGTAACAATGGTGGGGGTAGCTTAACGATAGAAATAGTGGGAGGAGTATTCAAGGTCAAATGACGTCACACATTTAAATTGGTATAAGGATAACTTCAAGGACAAAATATAATGAAACAAATAACTACATTTTATGTACTTTATTGATTGATTTTTTTCTGCCGTTCTTCTATGCGTTTAACATTATCACCTAAACCTAATTTCCTTAATTTGTTCAATAATAATTGTTTGTTTTTATCTCTTAGAAAATTCTTACAAACTATACTAGCTAAAAGACACACTTCGGCATGGTCCATATACTTAAAAAATACACTAAAGTCCTGAGCCTCCGAATCTTGCATTTCATATGCGTAAAATTCCGAACATGCTGCAGAAATTAGAAATTCCTCGTACATTTCTCGCACTAAACTTTCCATATTAACTACTACTACGTTAAACTTAAGTCCTACACTCTAATTTCATCTAACACAACCAGATCTGCAATGAACCTAATCAGTTTTTCCAAACAGTCACTAAACCCCAAATTTTTTATCTCACGAACAAAGTCTTGTAAATTTATTGTTTTGCTGCAATATTTACGACATGCATTCGCAGCCTTTTCATATTCATAAGCCAAATCACAATAGCGCGACGCCCATTCTGCTCGACTTTTCATTGCATCATTGAAATAATTACTAGCCGTTTAGTGAACTCATCACCCAATTTTTTTACTGTCTCTTGCAAAGCACTATTCATATTATTCACTCATTTTTACATTCACGACACTTTTTTATTGCTGGTGGTGGCCCATCTATATAATGACGATATATTTGTTCATAGTGAATGTAACAGGGTAAGCTTAACTGTAGTTCCTTGTCACACCGATATGACGCTGGCAGCTTATCCCAAATTTGCCGTAAACTCAGCGTATCAACGCAAGTTTTTAAATATTCGAGAGGAAAAAATGCTAGATCCTTCTCTTCAAAATCACACAAACTTTTTAAATTACTCTGATATAAACAAATTACTCTGCCGACTTGCTCTATAATTTTTTCTTTAGATACTTCAGTATCTGACATTTCACACTGAATGAATGCAAATAGACTCACACAATTTATAGAACAATTTGCAAGGTCAAAATCATTTCAAGATCATCCCACACTATTACAATGCACAAATAACTACTTCAAGGTCACACACCCAAGATGACCTTCAACAAAGTCAAGGTCGTCTCGACCAAGGTCAAGGTCAAGGTCACACACACAACCTTGAACACAAGGCCAAGGCCAAAGCACACGTGCACTTTCAAGGTCAATGACAAGGACATGTGGGCGGGGCCAAAGAGGGGTGAAGCAAGGTCAAGGTCAAGGTCGAGGAGTGGGGGGATCGAGCGAATCGGGTTATGTTCACTACTAGAGGGTCGTTTATTCGAACACTTATTAAAAAGAAATAATTAATCTCAGTATTTAATAGGTAATTTTTTTGTTTCAATTTAGTATAAAAGTAAATATGTATTTGCCTTGTCGTTATTGTTGTGTTAATTTTTGCACATTATGTTTAATTAAACTATTGCCGTTGCAATATAACGAATAATGTATTTCATCATATTTAACCACATTCTGTTTGTTTCTGTAGTTTCTTTTTATTATTTTACATGGCTACTATGATAATGAAGACTATTTCTGTAAAAAAGTATGGAAAATAAGAAAGACTGAAATATCTCAAAAACTATTATAAATAGGTATAGGATATATTGCACAAAACTTTTAGGGTTTTTATTACTCTATTAAATAACATGAAAATATACAGGGTGTACCATTTAAAAAAAAAGATATTTATTCATTTAAACTTGTTTAAATTTGAGCCGATGTGTTCAACACCCTGTAGCTTTTATTGCAAATATTAGGTAAAAATTATGTTAACTTGTCCTTGGCCTTGCTAAATTCCAAATTTGAATATATTTGTCACAAAATTGAAAACGTTATTTAGGATTGAATTGATGCTTGAAAATGTGACTTTTTTTCTTTAAACTTAATTATCTCAGAAACTATAAATTTTTGTTATAGTAAACCCTTAATAAAAAAGATTTAAAATTATAAGCTAAATCGAAAATACGATTCGTATATAGGGTGTTCTATTTAAAAAAATACAACTTTATGCTGTCCTAGTTTTTTGGCTCACCCTGTAGAGTCCTAAATATTTTTAAAATCTGCGTAAATATAAACTGTATCAAACAATAAATATAGTTTCTTTGTTAATTTCACCGAAAAGGCACAAATCTACTTCATCCAATCGTTGACTCACCCTGTACATAAAGTAACTTCCGCTAAATTGACCTTTCCTTCTTTAAGCAATTATTATTAATATTATTGTCAATTTAGAGTGATAAGAAAATTCATCTTTTCCTTTTAGTACCTAGTTTTTATTTGGTTGTTGGGTTTTCATTTAATTAATTGAATGGATTAAAATTGAATCCGCTTTTAATTATGGATTTGTCGTATATTGTTTTGTCGACACAAAAGGAAATGAAAAGGTTTCGTTGAGTGAACTAATAACTGATCTCTAATTACTCATTTCAATAACAAAATTGCTAGAAAGAACGGATCCTTTTTTATAAACTATAATGCTCATTTAAGTCATTTTTAATTGACAAATTTTTGTATATTGAATTTTTTTGAACTAACAATATTAATTTTAAAGTGATTTTAGGTGAATTGATATTAGTCCGGGAACTCAGTTGGTTTTCATAGCCGAGGAAGAGACATGGTTCCACCAAAGTTTTTAGATGTATTTTAATCTACTGTACAGGGTGAGTCAACGATTGGATGAAGTAGGTTTGTGCCTTTTCGGTGAAATTTACAAAGAAACTATATTTATTGTTTGATACAGTTTATTTTTAAGCAGATTTTAAAAATATTTAGGACTCAACAGGGTGAGCCAAAAAACTAGGACAGCATAAAGTTGTATTTTTTTAAATAGAACACCCTATATACGAATCGTATTTTCGATTTAGCTTATAATTTTAAATCTTTTTTATTAAGGGTTTACTATAACAAAACTTTATAGTTTCTGAGATAATTAAGTTTAAAGAAAAAAGTCACATTTTCAAGCATCAATTCAATCCTAAATAACGTTTTCAATTTTGTGACAAATATATTCAAATTTGGAATTTAGCAAGGCCAAGGACAAGTTAACATAATTTTTACCTAATATTTGCAATAAAAGCTACAGGGTGTTGAACACATCGGCTCAAATTTGAACAAGTTTAAATGAATAAATATCTTTTTTTTTTTAAATGGTACACCCTGTATATTTTTATGTTATTTAATAGAGTAATAAAAACCCTAAAAGTTTTGTTCAATATATCCTATACCTATTTATAATAGTTTTTGAGATATTTCAGTTTTTATAATTTTCCATACTTTTTTACAGAAATAGTCTTCATTATCATAGTAGCCATGACAAAAACAATGTAAAAGAACATTTTTCTGTGTGTCAAATTTATAATCGCAATCGCTTCTTTTGGTTTTTATGTAGTGTAGTTTGGTTTTTTTTGCATTCATCTTATATTGTAAAATGAATTTTCCAAAGAATGAGTTAATAGATTTGATTTATACAATAGGAGAGGCTCAAAAAAATTACCTTCTTGCTCAAAGAATTTACAAAATGAAGTATCCTGATCGACGCCAGCCTAATACCCATACTTTTCAAAACTTAATGCAAAGATTTGATTCTTCTGGTACTGTTGATTATCCAAAACGTAAAGTGGTCAACAAACCAGTAACTAATAAAGAAAAAGAACTACAAGTATTGTTAAATGTTCAGGAAAATCCTTATATTGGTAGCCGTCAGTTAGCAGCATTATGTGAAACATCACAATCCACAGCTAATCGTACTACCAAGAAATATAGGTATCATCCATATCACATGGAATTACACCAAGAATTGCATGGACAGGATTTTGAAAGTCGTGTAAACTTTTGTCGTACAATAAATGCGGAGATTCAATTAAATCGAAATTTATTATGCAAGGTAATGTTTAGTGATGAAGCTACTTTTAGAAGTAACGGTGCCGTAAATAGACGCAACATGCATTATTATGCCACAGAAAACCCATTTTGGATTAGAGAGGTGCAACATCAAAACCACTGGTCATTAAATGTTTGGTGTGGTATTCATCATAATCGAATTATTGGACCCCACTTTTTTAATGAACCACTAAATGGCCATAGTTACCTGAACTTTCTACAAGAAGAACTACCCCAACTACTTCAAGGTCTCGATAGGGATGAGCTCGACAGTATGTGGTTCCAGCACGATGGTGCGCCTCCGCATTACCATCGTGAAGTTCGTGCGTTTTTGGACCAACGATATCCGCAAAAATGGATTGGACGTGGGGGTTTCATTGAGTGGCCACCAAGGTCTTGCGACATCACCCCATTAGATTTCTTCCTATGGGGTTATATTAAAAATAAGGTGTATGTTAATCCACCAACAACAGTGGAAGATATGCGAAACAGGATTAGGGATACCTGTAGAACAATAACGCCACTAATTTTGTCCAGGGTCGGAGAAAATCTGCAAAAAAGACTAAATTTGTGCATTGCACAAGAGGGTCGTTTATTCGAACACTTATTAAAAAGAAATAATTAATCTCAATATTTAATAGGTAATTTTTTTGTTTCAATTTAGTATAGAAGTAAATATGTATTTGCCTTGTCGTTATTGTTGTGTTAATTTTTTCACATTATGTTTAATTAAACTATTGCCGTTGTAATATAACGAATAATGTATTTCATCATATTTAACCACATTCTGTTTGTTTCTGTAGTTTCTTTTTATTATTTTACATGGCTACTATGATAATGAAGACTATTTCTGTAAAAAAGTATGGAAAATAAGAAAAACTGAAATATCTCAAAAACTATTATATATAGGTATAGGATATATTGAACAAAACTTTTAGGGTTTTTATTACTCTATTAAATAACATGAAAATATACAGGGTGTACCATTTAAAAAAAAAGATATTTATTCATTTAAACTTGGTCAAATTTGAGCCGATGTGTTTTTTGCAAATATTAGGTAAAAATTATGTTAACTTGTCCTTGGCCTTGCTAAATTCCAAATTTGAATATATTTGTCACAAAATTAAAAACGTTGTTTAGGATTGAATTGATGCTTGAAAATGTGACTTTTTTTCTTTAAACTTAATTATCTCAGAAACTATAAAGTTTTGTTATAGTAAATCCTTAATAAAAAAAATTTAAAATTATAAGCTAAATCGAAAATATGATTCGTATATAGGGTGTTCTATTTAAAAAAATACAACTTTATGCTGTCCTAGTTTTTTGGCTCACCCTGTAGAGTCCTAAATATTTTTAAAATCTGCGTAAAAATAAACTGTATCAAACAATAAATATAGTTTCTTTGTTAATTTCACCGAAAAGGCACAAACCTACTTCATCCAATCGTTGACTCACCCTGTACATATATGAATATCGAGGATGTATTTATGTTATAAACAAGCTAATTTTTTTTTCGTAAAATAAAATAAAATTTTTTTAAAAAAATTGAACCGACTTCTAAAAGTGCGCTAAAAAGTGAAAAATAACTATCAATTTTTATATGAAGTTAAAATTTTAGAAGTCGGCGCCAAACTAATACATGACAAAATGTGATTCGCATAAACGGATTCAAAATACTTTATTTGTAATTGCTTTCTTACCATAATTTGTACATATCAGTAGTTATTTATTTCATTTAGAAATAATTTGGCGCCGACTTCAAAAATTTCAATTATTCTACAAATAATTTTTAGTTTACGATTTCACAATTTTAAAAATTTAGTGAAGAAAAGTATCGTCTATTTTAAAATTAACTAGAATCCCTTTTCGTGACTTTGCCCGCACTGTATTTTTCAATAGTAATATTATAAATAAAATAGTGTTGGCGAATATGATTGATCCAGATTTAATCTCGACGAGAGCCAACTCAACTGCAAGAGTGGCTTAGCACAGGATTGCCGGATAGAAAATTCCAAATTTCCCCAAATTGAATTTTACTTTTTCTCAAAATTATACTGCATAAACTTTTATCCAATGGTAAATTAAAAATAAATATAGTACAATGAGATTTAAGCTCGAAACAAACTGGAGCTTATTATTATCTTCCTATTAGCCTGTTTTAATAAATAATTTTTCATTTTTATATAACTTCTGGCACTTTGGAATACATATAAAGCTATATTTAAAATTTGGTGATCATTGGTTTAGCAGTTCTAGATATTTTTGCGAAAATACGAATATATTCTTGCTCTTTATTAACCGACTTCTAAAAGACGGAGTTTCTAAATTTGACTGCTATATATTTTCTTAAGCATATTCATTGATTGCTCCATAACGATGGCGGCGATTTGAATGAAATTTTTTATGTTATGTGCAGGAAATTCCTCCGATGGTCTTATTTTATTTTGGATGAAATCGATGTAGTAAAATCCAAGATAGAGCTTATAATATGGCGGACAAAAAAATTATCTGTAGGATTTTCTCTTAAATTGGTATAGGAGTTTCTTGGGGGGGGTATAAATTAGGGATTTAAGATTATGTTTAAAAGATTCAACCATGCGAATCAAGTGTGACGGACTAAAAATTTCACATTTTTTCGATTTTGTCCAAAATTGATATTAGTGGGTTCTAGTGCGTATTATAACTCCATATGCAGGAAAGAATAAGTCGGAAAAAAATTACGTTCCTATTTCTTTAAATACTGGTATTGGAAGATTTTGGGGAACCAGATTACTAATGTAAAAGTAATTTAGAATTCAAAATAGCGGATTTTCTAAAGGAAACAAAATATTTGTTTGATACAGTTTTATTCAAAACTGGTATTTGAGAATTCTCAAGATCAAAGAATTAGTTGATCGATGTAGTGTAGTTTACAACTTTGGATAAAATGGGTATTTTTTGCGGTACAGTAATCTGCATTTAATACTTAATTCAAATATTTTATCAAAATTATAATGAATTCAAAACCAAAAATAAAATTTTATAAAATAACGGACCTCTAGAAATTCCCTAAAAATGAAAAATAACAATACAAATTTTTATATATGTTACCGTTAAAAATTGATCTTAAATAATAAATATTTTTGTTTACTTTTTTCTAAATTAAATTACAGGTCCAGATTCCTAAAGTTATAAATAGATTTTTTATTTGTACGATTTTCTTTAAATGTTGTCAGTGACATGCATAACTTGAAACTTAAATTTATCATAAACTATGTTTCGTACTTTAAAACTAATGATTACCTTCTGTTTTTCGTTCATTAATATTGTATTGATCTATAATCATATCCTTCCTTTTTGTTTACATTGTGAAATTTTGATTGACTTCGTTTAAATCGACATTTTTCGAGCCAGCTTCAAACCGAAGCCGCCTCATATCTTACTTGAAATCTAGGCGTTTATTTCACAAACTTAAACATGACTTGACCTTGGCTTCAAGTCATTTTCGCAAAAAGTTGACATCTTGTCTGTACCTAACCTTAAAATAACACCTTTTTTGATATTTTTATTATTTAAAAACCAACTGTTGACTATTGTGAGGGGTAAAATGTTTTATTCTGCATTTAACCTTTAACTTAGGTGTTCTTAAACATTAAAACTAATTCGAAATAATATACTAACGCCCATTTGACGCATGACGTAATCGTTCAGAAGTCAACAGCTGATTTCAAGCGCGCTTGATGTGTTTATTTCGCACTCGAAGCGCGTGTGGGCCAAGTCAACCCTAAATCGTTGCAGACTTGACTTAACAAATCCAAGCCGACTTCAAGTATAATCTCGCCCGTTTAATTCGTTATTTCTAAGCCGCTTGTAGAAGGCGCTTGACTTCAAGCGCGCTCGGATCTGTCGATATAAACGTACCGATTGATATCGAAACTTAACCGTTTTCAATAATTTGTAAATTTCGTTGGATTCCTCGAGACAATGTATCACAGACTGGGAAAAGTGTTTTCTTGATTATTGGATAAATATAAACAGTATTTGTTTGTTTTGTTGTTGATTTTCCTTTATAGGAAATGTTTTTTTACTTTCACATATCAGCTGTTTCAGATAAATAATCAGGTCCGCTCGATTGCACTGCAAGTTTTTATGGTTGCCTATACGACACACCTGTTAAATAAATTGAAATGCTAAATTCGAAATAAGATAAAACTCGATTTTTTCATTATGTTGTTTTTAGTTTATTAGTCGATTATTTCCCTTTACTTTACTAATTAGAATTTTGGGTAGTTGTCATATTTGAAATTAGACCCTCGAACCAATTCGAACTGATTTGATTTAATGTTGAACATTTCGAACCCCTAAAGTACTATGTTCATAGGAAATTCATTTTGTAGGACAAGACAGGATTAGGATATTCTTTGTCTCTGTCGGATTTGAGTTCTGGCCAGTTAAAATTGAGATAGAAGTATTTTTGTAGATATTTTCTTGGAGTAGTTGAATTTGTATGATAAATATAAAGGTTTCTAGTTTATGGGATCAAGACTAAGGTTGTTTTTTTTTTTGATTGGATTTTTGATACACCTTTTTATTCATTTTTTTTTGTAACTACCGTTGGAAGGAAGGTGATGTCGTTTTATTTTAGCTGTCTGACGCAAGACCGCGAGAAATGGTTCATCTTACTAATTTCCCAAGTGAAGGGATTTGACAATAAATGGCATTTTTTGGTGATTTTGTCGTTTCACCTTACAGCCAGTTTAGCGATAAATTTTCTTCAGCTAGCCCAAAAACAACGGCTTAATATTTTATCAGATGCCGCCATTTTGTTGAGTTCAAGGTATGTACATATTTCTTTTGAAACAATCAGTTTTGTATTTAAACAAAATTTAGGAAGGCTTGTCTAGGCCTTTTGTATGACTGAGCAGGAATTTTTATTTCTTTATTTTATGGTCTTAGGATTACTTCAGTTTTACTGTTGGATAAGTTCGGTACGTCTTTGGATTTCTCCAGTCTTTCTGTTTTATTATAATAAAATTTTGTAATGTACAACGTTGGGGAAATAATATGCAGTTTGAGTTATCGTGCTGCACTTTTGGGATTGTGAGCCTCTGAATGGGACAATCTCCATATTAAGCCTGGCCAACGTCCTTTCTGGTGAAGCCGACTTTAAATATTTGGACTTTATTATTATGATTATTATAATTATATTTATCTTTTGCTAAATTTACTACATCACTTAACAGAAGTAGATCTTTACGGCGAACCAGTCAATTTTGTAAAGTGAAACGAAGTGGACTACGTGACGCTACATCCTCAAATATTAAATATATTATTTTGCGAGACCCTACTGTAATTGAAGTTCTTTTTTATGGTTCTTTTCAGAGTCCCAGAGTGATCAATTAACCATTGAATAACTATTTAATGTATTGAATTTTATAATATTAAATTTATTGAAATTTTAATTAATTAACAGAATGAATTTTTAAAAACTAGATATTTTTATTCAGCCAGTGTGGCGTATTTTGTACAAAGTTGTAATATTCTTTTTCAGCAAAAAATTGTTAAGATTCTAACCGCTTGAGCGGCAGCTAAGGACTCCTATGATCTAATTTTTATTATTATCTATCGCTTTATTTTTTTTTTGCAATCATCTATTGCTTAGATTCTAATTCACTATCGCGTAAATTCTCATTATCTATCGCGCTATCAATTTTCTGGTTCACTATGTTTGTACTAATTTTTGTGGTTTTTCTTCATATTGCTTTTTTTTATTACTGCAAAATTAATAGTCTCCTGCATTCTTGGACTAATAGAACTTCATCATCTAGTTCAAAGTAGAGAGTGATTTTGTCTTTTATTTCGAATCTATGTCGACGTAGACCCTCCAACTGAAGTAGTTGGTTTGTTTACTCCTTGGACAGGTTTGCCATCTACCGTGCAGGACACTGTCAAATTTAACTTACTCTACTTTTATTCTTATTTAACTTTCATCTTTTCTAAGTCACAGAAAACCAATAACTTTCGAGTAAGTTGTTATCAAAATTTATTTTACTTATTGCAATTTTTCATGCATAATCTCCTTTATGTCAGATAGTCCTATTAGAGGAGCTTGCAATAATTCACGCTGGTGATATTTTTTTCCAGAGGTTGTCCTTATTTTCTGGGAAGGGGTATACCGTGAGGAATAAATGTATTGGCCTCTATTTAGTTGATTTTATTTCCTATAGTTTTAAATTAGAATACTATTAAGTAATTGAATTCAGTGATTTATTTACCCGGATATAACATATTAAATATTTGTTCTTTTCCAAGTTTTCTCTACAACTGCCCGTACTATAATCATTAGGGCAAATTTTTTCTCAAAATAGACATTTATAAAACTTACACAGGCAAAAGAATTGAGGTTAAGAAAGAGTCAAAATGTTAAAAATAGTAGAAAAATATGAAAATAACGAATCTACCCTGAGAAAAGCTAGCGTATAGGTAGACTCCAGTCAGCATTAGGACAAACATTGGGTAAGTCTGAACTGAGGTACCTGACAGAGTGTGGCCAGGATTTGGTGAGGCGTTTATAGTTAGAAATATATATTTTATTTTATCATAAAGTATTAGTATTCCTCTGGCGTTTAAAATTCTATATATTGAATTTATTCCATTTTCAAATTATCTACCATTCAGTTATAACATGATGTAATCTACAATAACATATTTTTTATTTTTCAATATTTTAAAAATAAATTTTTGAAAAATGAAACCAAAATTCTGTTCTCTCCGGATGTGTCATGAGCTTTGTGATTATAAAACCGATGTGGCGATTATTTTAATTTAACTATTGTTGTATTTCTGTTTCTATGATTCCCATGACAAAATTCGAATTAGTAATGCTTATACTAGACCATACATTTCTTTGTGTATTTTTTTAAATAATTATTTATTTATTATTCAAACAGGATTTTTCAAAAACTTTTTACCCAATGAAAAGATCGAAATAATATAAAGAAAAAGTAATTTTGTAATTGGATATTTTTACGGCAAATTAATCGAAAAAAGTGGTCACGTAGAACTTAATAAGTAGCATGGATAAACGCCAAAATAGGTTTCCCATTACAAATTTAAAAGTGTATTTTTATTTTGAAATGTTTTTAGTTTAATTGAACCGTGCTAATTACTTTAAAAAAATCTGAATATTATATTACGTATTAAATGAAAACTTATGAAATCTAAGAAAATTGAATTCCTAAATTTTAAGTAGCTACCTTGCATATCTTGCAAATTATTTAGGTTTTTAAGAATAAATCAGTAGTCAATTTGATATACACATTTTTAATAATGTATCCTGCACAATTTGTTTTTTTTTGCCGACAACTAAATTGATGATTTGTGATTATTGAATGAAATATTATAAATATAAATATAAGATGAAAATTGTCAGAAAAACGCTCCGTTTTACGAATGATTCGTCTCGATTGGATCAGTAGCTTACAAAATAGTCGAGGAGCCCAGTGGATTTTCGTAGCAGATGAAGAGACATGGCTCCATCCAAGATTTCTATATATATTTTTTTACACCCTGATTAGGAATATCGCCAACATCTCAACTGTCATTTTCAAGTGATGCTTCCTCGACGGCTGCTCGACTCCAAGTCCAGACTATACTGATAACACTGTGTATATTACTTTTAGACACAAATTATGTTTTCAAAAATAGTTATTTTATGAAGTTACCTTATACAGGGTCAAAAACAATAAACTTTGCATCACATGTGGCCAAATTTTAACAGCCCTATTTGGATTTTGTAGAAAAACACACATTTAATATGGCGCTACTTTAAACAAAATATGTCTGGAATGAACAACCATTGTCAAAACTAAAAAGTTTTAAGTAAGTTGCGTTGAGTCTTATTTTGCAACAGTGGTGCAATTTACAAAAAATGAGCAAAAAATTGCATTTATAAAAACTTTTTATAACTTGTTTTGATATTTTGAGATATAACTCCACTTTTGAAGTTTTTTGCATTTTGACTTGCATAAGTTAGTTATATGTATCAATTATTATTATTTCGCAACGGTTCAGTGCTTCAACTTAAAAAATGATGGAGATAGAAAGTTTCAAAAAAACGCTAAATTTTACAGTTTTCCCTGCTTTTCTCCACTATTCATCATCCAATTGATATTTTTATTTTTTACAATTTGTCTCTTTACATCATTAGTTTTAATTTTATACGCAAAAATGAGGAAAAATCAACTTTTTTGGTTTTTTGAATCATGGAAGGGAGCTTCTGGAATGAGATCTGCTAAGGAACATATAACTGGCCTAGCGCACGGCGTACTAAGGAGCTTGTCTCCTTGGGAAGGAAAGAGCTACGAATTGTGGTGGGATTGTTGACAGGACATTGTCACCTGAGGGGCCATCTTCATAGAATCGGTGTCGAAGTCTACCCAACGTGCAGATAGTGTTTGGAGGAGGATGAAACTGTTGACCATATTTTCAGAGGGTGCCCAGCACTCAACGGATTGGGACAGAGGTATTTCGGAGATACAATTTTGTTACCGGAAGCAGTTAGGCAAGTTCAACTAACGAGGCTGCTTAGATTCGCAAAGGCGATCGGCCTTGAATAACCTGCAGATATGGTGGGATGTAAAGGGCCCAATGAAGGCCTAGACATCGATGATCTAGTATTACCACCCCTTTTTCATTCATTCATACATTCATTCAAGGAGTCTTAACGATGAATTTTAAATTATCATAAATTCATAGACACTAGATCCATTAAGTCTGAGCAATATAACTTACATCAATGAACCCAAAACCTATAAAACCTAAATACAAACCTATTTCAATAAAGTGTAATCGAATTGAATTTTTGGCTAATTGAAAATTTCCAATCTCTTGGTTACTCAATTTTTTACATAGGACTTATGTATAATCCAAAAAATGTTTTCTCTACATACATAAGCACATTATGAAAAATAAAATTAACGAAAATGTATATAATTATCCTATGATAGACTATGAACACTGGTCATTATATATCATTATTTCCCAAAAAAGCATTTTAGAGGCTTCTCAGTGATTCCTTGAAAGGGGACTAGCCAGCTCCTTATTTTTTCTGCAATTTACCTTACTCAAACTCCAACTTTTATTAAATTTTTATTTAAAAAATTGAACCGACTTTTAAAAGTGAAAAATTTTTATATGAAATTGAAATTTTTGAGGTCGTCAAACTAATACCTGACAAAATGTGATTCGCATAAACAGATTAAAAATACTTTATTGGTAATTGCTTTCTTAACATAATTTGTATATATTAGTAATTATTTATTTCATTTACAAATAATTTGGCGCTGACTTCAAAAGTATCAATTTCCCTTTTAGAAGTCGATTCAATTTTTTTTTATTAAAATTTTATTTTTCGATTTTGAGTTTATTATTGGAACCAAGTACTAATCTAAATTAGTGTACCTCGCAATGACTCCAAAACCAATATCGATATTAAAAGAATCTGAGACGTAAATTTCATAGCCCGATATATTTTATATTGCATATTGAGTTTGTATACGCCCCAAGAACCCCGCAATATCAATTTTAGATAAAACCGGAAAATGTAAAATTTTTAGTCCCTTATATTGTGTCTTATCAAGCCAATAGTTTTAAAAAATTAACCTTCATATTCGTAATACATAACCCTCAAACCCCTAATACCAAATCTGAAAAAATGCGTATAAGATATTGAATTTCAAAACGACTTCATCTAATCTAAATCTACACCCTCCAAACCCTGTAGTATCAATTTTAAATGAAATCCAGAAATTTAAAATTTCTGAACGGTCATATATATCTGACATATTAGATTTTCTTAAAATATTTAACATTAGCTATTTACATCCTTAAAAACGATTTAGTTTCACATTTTAACAAAATCGAAAAATGTAAAATTTTTAGTCAGCTATATTGCATTCGCCATACTGAATCCTGAAAAAATACTATTAAATTCTTAATTTACACCCTCAAGAACCCTCCATATCAGTTTTGGAAAAATGTAAAATTTTTAGGACACCCTATTGAATCTGCCAGATTGAGTTGTTCAGAAAGTATTTTAATATCGTAATTAACACTAACAAAAATCTCCCAATACTGACGTTAATAAAAATCGGGAGATATAAAATTTTTAATCCGCCATTTTAGTACGCCATATTGCATTTTTTAAAAATAATTTTAGATTCGTCATGTACGACTCCGAAATAACATAGAAATTAAAACAAAATGCTATAAAAATATCGTAAAGTCTTAAAAATATTTCTGGATTTTATTTTTCGCAAAAAGGTGTAATGTAAGAATTTCCTTTACTAAAAGTAGTGACCTAGAACGTAGCCCATTATTTTTATTATTTAGAACACGACACCCTAAGATTATCGATTTTAAGTGTACCGAAATAAAAGTACGCAATGGATATTTCTTAAAAGGAGTTTTCATACACTATAATTGGCTGTTACAGTTTTGGTTCATAACAGTAGACAAAAATTTTCGGTTTTTACAATTCTATCACATTCTCGACGTATTTTTTATGATTAAAAAAATTTCTCTTTATAGACCTATCAATATTTTATATACTCTTATTCATAAATTTCCTTTAATATCGACTTAATTACTTTATGTAATAGTTTACTTCAACCCACTTTTATTCTATTATTTTAAGTTCACCTTGACATTGATACATTTTTTACTTTCTATTTTTAATCAACTTCTAAAGGAAGGAAAGGAGGTTCTCAATTCGTCGACTATTTATTTTTTTTTATGTATGTACATCGATTATTCCGGAACGGCGGCACCGATTTAAATGAAATTTTTTACGTTACGTTCAGGAAGTTGCTTTGGTGGTCCCATATTTTTTTGGGCAAAATTGGTTCAGTAAAATCCAAGATGGCGCTGACAATATGGTGGCCAAAAAAATGAATTTTGTCCGATTTTTTCCAAAATTGGTATAGAGGAGTTTTCGGGGTCATACACAACGAATCTAAAATTATTTTTAAAAAATCAATATGGCGAATTCGATATGGCAGACAAACAAATTTAATTGTGTCCGATTTTCTCCAAAATTGGTGTGAGGGAGTTTTTAGGGTAGCATATAACGAATCCAAATTATTTTTAAAAAATTCAATATGGCGGAGAAAAAAATCAATTTTGTCCAATTTTCTCCAAAATTGGTGTGGGGGAGGTTTCGGAGTCGCACATAACGAATCTGAAATTATTTTTTAAAAATTCAATATGGGGGACAGAAAATTAATTTTGTTCGATTTTTTCAAAATTGATATGGGGAAGTGTTTGGAATCGCACATTATGAATCTGAAATTATTTTTAAAAAAAGTCAAATATGGCGGCTCCAAGATGGCATATTAAGCATTCTACATCTCTAGATTTTATCTAAAATCAGCATTGGGGGATTTTATTAGTGTAATTTCCGAATTTAAAATATTTTTTGAAAAATACTCTGGCAGATTTAATATGGCATTCTAAATTACATTTTTCGATTTTTTCCAAAACTAATATAGGGGGTCCTTGAGGGTGTAAATTATGTATTTAAAAGTATTTTTTCAGGATTCAATATGGCGAAGTCAATATAGCGAACTAAAAATTTTACATTTTCAGATTTTGTTGGGTTTTTAGGCGAATACAAACTCAATATGCATTATTATTATATCGGGCTTAGAAATTTACCAAGTTCTTTGAATATCGATACTGGAAAGTTTTTGGGCCTATATTACCAATATAAAATTAATTTGAAATTTAAATAGTGGATTTACTATGGTTGACTAAATATTCGTTTGGCTCAATTTCACTGATATTTGGAGATCTCTAAGAATCAAAAAAATTGTCGTGGTTCATTTTAGGGTGATTTACAACTTTGGATAAAATGGGTACTTTTTTGCCACCTTTGAGTTATTGCAAGGTACACTAATATCGATTAGCACTTAGTTCAAATAATTTATGAATATAATAATGAATTCAAAACTAAAAATCGAAAAATAAAATTTTTATAAAAAAAATTAAACCGACTTCTAAAATTGCGCTAAAAAGTGAAAAATAACTATAAATTTTTATATGAAATTGAAATTTTTGAAGTCGGAGTCAAGTTATTTCTAAATAAAATTAATATGTTCACCTTGACATATGAACATATACAAATTATGGTAAGAAGTCAGAGTTTGTCAGACCTGTAGTAAAGGGTGTTTTTTATAGAGGTATAAAACTTTAAGTTGGGCAACACTTTTTTAACTGGCGGCCATTTTGTCAGCTGTCAAGTGATTTATGTTTAGTTTGGTTTGGCATTTCAACATGAATAGACTGACGCCTAAACAACGCTTCCAAATTGTGCAAATTTATTTTGAAAATCATGGTTCTGTTCGAAATACGTATCGCGCACTACGTCCATTTTACGGTCAACATAGGGTGCATTCCACTAGGCGCTCACAACGCTCAAAATATTCCTTCAGTCGTTCCACATAACGACTACGGTCGTCGCGGTCGCGGCGAAAACCTCATTAATGACGTCATTCTTCTCGCTCACGCCAAGCTCACAACGACCCATCTGAAAAGGTGGGTCAAAGTGGAGGTTCAGAATTTTGGCGCGGTTTTTTAAATTTAAAGACAATTGAATGTAAGAGTTTCAAAATTACAGTGTAACATATGAGAAAAAAATAAGTGTAATTTAGTTTAGATTCAAAATACACTGAATTAGATGGTGTAGTCCAATCCACAAAAGGTGTTACTGAAAAATACATTTAAAAAATGTAGTAATTATATAAAATTTACCCTAAAATGACTTGAATTCTTTATCTGAATAACGATTAATAACATTTTCATAATCAATAATACGTGGCCTAAGTTTTCGCTTTTCCCGACTTTGTAAAACTGCATTCCATTCTTCATCTGGACTAGATGAAGTACTTTCTGAAGCATGATTACGATCCACCATTAAATATCCAACTGTCACCAAAAAAGATATTTTGATTATTTTTCAACGTAAATTACTTAAAGATTCCACTAAAATAAAATATAAGAAACTAAATAGTATTTTTCTTTAATATAAAGCAAGTTAACCAATAATTATAACAAATTATTAATATTAAAGCTTAAAAATTATAACATAACCTTTTCAAGCTACTGATTTATTTTCAAACCCGCCATTTGTAATATTTAACTCAACGCTTAAGACGTCCACAATCCCATTCCACTTGGGTTTATGATTAGAATGCTCACAAGCTAGTGGAACGGAAAAAACTGCTATCATGAGCGTGATCGTTGTGGATGCTTAGTGGAACGCACCCATAATCGTCCATCAGAGCAATTAATTCGATTAACTATGGAACGTTTTCGCACCACGTTTACTCTAAATGATAATACGCATCCACAGAGACGTCGTACAGTGCGTACAGAAGAAGTCATTGCTGCTGTAGACCGTAGCGTAGAGGAAGACCCGAATCAGTCTATCCGCCATCGTGCACAGGAATTGGATATGTGGCCATTCACTTTATGGAAGATTTTCGGAAAGATCTTAGTTTGCGTGCTTACAAAATCCAACTCGTGCAAGAATTAAAGCCACACGATCACCTAGCAAGGCGTAGATTCGGTGAATGGGCCCAAAACAAGATTGCCGTTGATCCCGATTTTCATAAGCGAATTTTGTTTAGCGATGAAGCTCATTTTTGTTTGAATGGATACGTCAATAAACAAAACTGCCATATTTAGAGTGATGATAATCCTCAAGTGTATGTTGAGACACCGTTACATCCAGAAAAACTGACTGTTTGGTGTGCTTTATGGGCTGGTGGAATCATTGGTCTGTACTTCTTTAAAAACGATGCTGATCAGAACGTTACAGTCAATGGTAACCGCTATAGAGTCATGATTACTGACTTTTTCGTTCATCAGTTGAACAACCATGATGTGCAGGAGCTGTGGTTCCAACAAGACGGCGGAACATGTCACACAGCTCGTGCCACAAATGATTTATTGAAGAAAATGTTTGGTAACCGCATAGTTTCACGTTTCGGACCCGTAAATTGGCCTCCAAGATCGTGCGACTTAACGCCGCTAGACTATTTTCTGTGGGGATATGTGAAGTCGCTAGTCTACGCCGATCAGCCCGAAACGCTTGATCACTTGGAGGACAACATTCGCCGCGTTATTGCCGATATACTACCACAAATGTTGGAAAAAGTCATCGAAAATTGGACCTCCAGATTAGACTACGTCCGAGCCAGCCGTGGCGGTCATATGCCAGAAGTCATATTTAAATTATAATGCCAGAAGGTTATCTTTAGAATAAAGTAAAGTTCATGTTAATTTAAAAAATTCATTTTTGTTTTATTCCATTTAAAAGTTCTATACCTCTATAAAACACACCCTTTATTTGTTATGTGACTCTTTAATCTGCTTTTCAAATATTGACTTGTTGGTCCGATATATGTAGTATTATACTGCACAAAAAAATTCGTACAAAGCATTACTTTTCTTTTAATTTATAGATTTTCGATTTTAGCTTGGAAAAATTACTTAAAAGGTTATAAATTTTATGACCAACTTGCAAGTCATATATTCTAAATAGGTGTTGGAATTGCTGTGACAGATCCATTAAAAACGGGAAACAAATATTTTTTGTTGTTGTGTTTTGATTATTTTTTTTATTACTATTATTTTTAATTTCAGTATTATAAAATATGTTGATGTTGTATTTCTGTGGTGTATTGAAGTTCTTCATGGAACCTGTTTTAAGATATCAATAGATTTTTTTTCTTTGGATGGGGGGAGGGAGGGATTGTAGTGAAAGCTTCGTGCTACTCTTGCTACAGGTATTCGCTAAGGCCCAATCCCTTGATATTAGACGGAAGAATCTTCTGTACTGTTATCAAAGATTATTATAGCTAACGCTATAGCTATGATAATCTTTGCTATTATGTAGGTCATTCGAACGCTATATTCATTCCCCACTATCTGCGTATGTGTACTTACAGTTCTCTGTATTTGGCGATCTTTTTATCATGGTTATGCTTTAAAAGATAGTGAAATTATACTGGGATACAAAATAAAAACCATAAAAAATTTCGCTGAAGGCTGTAATAAGTGACCTCTAATAGCTTTAACACAAACTTAAAAATTTATTCCTGTATTCCTAATAGATCTTAATTAACTATCACTTTTATGGCAGCATCTTCCAGAGTCTGTAGCTACCTATGGAAGCATTTGACTATATAAAATTTCAACTTTCGACAATAGCATTTTTGTTTAAATTTTCTATTAAGGATCCTTTACAAAATAGTGTCATTCGAGATTCTAGCAAAAGGTAAGAAAATGGGACTACTAATTCGTCGAGAATAAAAAATATGGTGCTGAGTAACGAGCTATATACTTTCACATATATTTCCTAAATTTATACATTTATTTTATTTGTAAAATAAAGCTATAACAATGCAAAGTATCTGATAGGATTCACGAATATAAAAATTAATATAATAAGCTTAGAGCGTTGAACTTTATATTTTGAATGAATGGGTAAATAAATACTCATGAATAACAGAGGTAGTGATCCTACACAGTTTATTGACTTTTAATTAATAAGTTTTTAGGAAACATGTCATATTTTATTAGACAAAAATAACCTCTTTCCACAAAATTAAACGTAACTAGTGGAAAGTAAAAAATTCTTAGAGATCCATCGTATCAACAAATATTTGACAGTACAGAAAAAAATAAAATTTTTATAAAAAAATTGAACCGACTTCTAAAAATGCGCTAAAAAGTGAAAAATAACTATAAATTTTTATATGAAATTGAACTTTTTGAAATCGGCGCCAAATTAATTCTAAATGGAGTAAATAAGTATTAATATTGCTACACTGGTATTTAAATAAAAAGGGGAGCTAGTAAGGTGTAACTTGAAGAGCTGAAGGCTAGAGGCAGCACCAGTGAGCCCCTAAGCCGTAGAGTAAGGGTGGGTATTTAAAAGGGCGCCACTGAGTTTTAGGGCGGGTAAACACAGAAATCCCCCCCACGTTGTTGCTTGGGCCTAGCATTCAACTCGACTCAAAAAAAATTGCTACACACAATATTAATAGAAAGTTAGCGCACTGCAATATGACAAGAAGTTGCGGGACAAATAAAACTATAGAGGCTTAATAATAATCTCACTCTTTATTCATAAAAAAAGAGGTCACTAAAGGATTATTTTCTGAAGAATCCACATAGAGTAAACTGTTCTCGTTCCCGGAGGGTGGAACTGAATTTACTATACCCAGAGAGTGCAACTGGGTTTTTCTCTACCCAGAGGATGAACTTGATATTCTTCTACCCAGAGGGTGAATTGGGTTTTCTCTACCCCGAGGGTGAAACTGGGTG
This sequence comes from Diaprepes abbreviatus, assembly GCA_034092305.1. NCBI lineage: Eukaryota > Metazoa > Arthropoda > Insecta > Coleoptera > Curculionidae > Diaprepes > Diaprepes abbreviatus. The sequence continues at coordinate 275,119 of JASJET010000379.1, read as the reverse complement.
TTTCTTTACCCGGAGATTGAACTCTAAGATAAATAAAATTAAATAGCAATGCCCAAAAGTCAAGTCATATTTATGTTAGAGCAAGCAAATAAATTAACTACCGCCAAAATGTCAAGAAATTACATCTAAAATTTCAAATTCACACCACAAAGAGAAAGAAAAAAATCACTCAGGTAAACTAAACAAATTAATAGCATAAGAAATATTGAAATTAAATAGCAAAATTAAAACAATCATTTAGAGTAGTCGCTTGCTCTAACTATTGAGCTCGAGTTATGTCGAAGTAATAATGTGATAAAGGTGTACAAGTAAAATTCCCAATTATTTACACAAAATAATCGAGCAAAGGTTCAACAAGAGGTTCATTATAATAAAAAAAACTACTTATGCATATATAAAAAAATTAATCAATCCATAATTAAATTTACCAATAATTACTTTAACAAAATATTAAACAAAAGATTTAGAATATAATTAGTTCTTCAATTAAATCAATCATCACCACACTGGACATAAAATTCATTACTCTAGACTACTGTATGATGACGTTACAATACTTGGTTTATTATTATTAATTATTTTCAAATAAATTGGGTAAAACCTGGCTAAAATGGAACGCGTATTAATCAACTCCAAGGAAAGAACAATGAAATAGATATCAAAATAAAATCATATTAATTTCAACAATACAGTGCGAGAAGTCAGAATACGCATTTAGAAATTAACTTTTATTAAAAAACTAGAAGGTCGGAAAGAATGTCCAGTTTCACTAAATAAGCCAGTCTCTAATACACAAGTATTAGAGTCAATCACATAAAGAAAGATCGCTGGAATCAAAGTGAAAGTTAATGTCGCCAATAACATATCACGATGCAAAAACTTTAAATTTGTCAATAATAGATCAAGAATGGGGCCCTAAGATTGCATACAATACAAAATACTTCAATATTTCTACTAATAAATTAATTTAACTGAAAATTGGGAACATCGTGATAGGTCCAGGAGGCAAGAACATAACAAAACATAGCAGGCGCGGATCCAAAGGGGGGGGGAGCGATCCCCCCCCCCCCAAGAGCTTTGAGTTTAGGAAAATGGACCCGATTTTTCCTCTTATACTACAGTTTATTTAAGAACTAGAGAGAGTAATAAATCATTTTTTACCCTTTTTCTCTTCGCAAACTACCTGTGTTCTTTAGTCCAGTGTTTTTAGCAAAATTTGTTAGACACATATATTTTTCATAGGAATGGGTTAGAAATTTTATAATCAAAAATACCGGTCTATAATAATAGACTAAAACGTAGGATTATTCTCTCAAAAAATTCTAAGTTATAATTTAAATACTTACAAAATATCCATTGCCAAAAATACAAAAAGTTAAACATATATAATAAAATAAATTCGTCCATATAATAATAAAATATTTTTGGGGCTATCGGTCATTTTATTATTAATTAAAAACATTTTTAGGGTATTTGACGTTTCAGTTTATTTATTTCTTAAACCATCTGCAGAATTACAATGAAACACTAAAAAGGGATTCAAATGTAATTACTTTTTTTTTATGTTGTAATTAAAATTAGACCTACTTATTTTTATTTCTATTGTACTGATATCTTAATTTAAGTTACTTTTATATATGGAAATACGATAGCCCCAAAAAAATAAGATAAACATGTTAATTCTACACGCTTAAGAAAAAGACACAAATACAATAATAAAATAATAAAAAACTTATGGCTAATTAGAATTAAATATATATAAAATTAAAGAGTGGGATACACTAAAATAAAAATATATAAAAAATAAAAAAAAAATATGAACAACATTAAACAATAAAATACAACAAAAACAAAAATTTAAATAATAAATTGTTTTTACACTAGTAAACATTACGTATCTAATTCCTAATCAAAGTCAGTGAAACTATCTTCGCTAAAATTAATTATAATTGATTCCTCTATCTCACCGATTATGAGATCGAGTTCTCACATTTTGTTTTATTCTTTTATTATATGGATTTTTCCCAATTTTCCGCAGTAACTTTATTCAAAAAAATCTCTCAAAAGTTTAATTAAATTACTAATTTTATTAATTGTGTTATTTCTAGCAACTCTACCTTTTACTTGAGAGAGATATTTACGTCGCCAACGGACAGTTTCCGGACGATTTATAAGAACAGATTTTCTATCTGGTTTTTCCCAGCAAAAATTAAGTTCTCATTTAATTTCAGGTAAATCGCGATCTTCAATGATTTTAGTTAGAATTTTGTAGATGGTTGGGATCTGCTTCTCATAATAAAGTGTATATACAACCCCTTTAATTGCAGGTTTCATCTCTTCTTCCAACGAGGTTTTTCGTTTGCCTGTGATCGAATGTGGCTTGGGAATACTAACAATTCCAGTCGTTTTTTCTCCTTCAGTATTCGGTATATAGTAGATTTTCCAACTCCTGTCATGTTGGAACATATCTCAACAGAGCTTGTAACATTATTATCTAGATATTGATATCTTAAGGCATCATAAACATTCATCGTAATAAGTTTTTCGTTGAGGAAAAAATGTCCTGGTTTAACGATTTTGGAATAAATATAGAGGTGAAAGCCACATCTTTTGGGTATCTCACTAATCTCAAATAATATATAAAAGTAAGCGCAAACAAAATAAATCACTAAGAAAAAACTGTAAGTTGTTCTTTGCTCACTGACAGAAATTAAATTAAACTATCAGAAATTCTATGTTGCAGTAAATTTATAAAATATATTTAAATATAATGAAATATAATTAGATTTACGGCAGTTCTCAGTTACCTGCGGCACTGGAACAGGTACGTTAGAGGTTTTGGTAACAGTTGTATTACTCTCTCTAGTTCTTGAATAGAGTATAGGAGTCTGTATGCTTGCGATCGCCCCCCCTCCCCTCCCAAAAGCTTTGAGTTCAGGAAAATAGAACCCATACTGTCTTTTATATTAGGAATGAGTATGTGCTTCCCCCCCCCCCCTCGTTGACAACTTGTTTTTCTTGCTATACTGTACTTTTGTGATATGACCGCCCCCCCCCCCCCCAAAGGGAGAGGCTGGATCCGCCCCTGAAACATAGTGCAAACTCCAATTGACAGTAAAAGTACTCTCAAAATTAACTCTTACTGATAACAAAAGGAAAACAAAATTAGGCAGTGCAAGGTAGCAGATATAAATAAAAAGTCCAGAAACTTACAAATTTCAAAATTCAAAAACTACATATTTGTCACAAAGAAAAAGATCTAAAGTTTCTAAATCTCCAAAAGATATCTTAATAATGTTCTAAAGTGGTTAATTTTGGATCTAAATGAGACTTAAAATTACATAAAGGTTGGTTTTAAATTATGATTTTACGCTGAAATCTTTTAAAATATAAAAAATCCATGAAGCATTGTTTTAATAGTTGCTAATTTAAGGTTCCTTACTCGATGTTCTTGGGGTTTCGACTGATTAATTTGTTGACAGGTGCAAACTGCCCAAAATCCCTGTCTCCAGGTTTATCTCGATAAAAAAAAACATAACTGCCAACCTGGAAAAAGATACGCAACACCAAATCTCAACAAAATTATCAGGATAATTTTGCAACTAAAAATTGAGATGGAAGTCTGCAGCTGCTTCGGCTGAATCAAACCAGGAAAAAGTGAAAAATCAAGGCAAAATAGCCTCCATTTATAACCATGGCCCAGCTTGCGCACTAATCGACTTCCGTTAAACACGTTCAATTGCCACGTGCGAAAGAAATGACAGCTATAAAAGAAAGATACTGGGCAACAACAGTCGGCTAAAGTGCATTTGTTAGTTAAGCCAATTCGTTAATCATTAGCATTTTCCACTCAAAACAAAAATAATAAATCTAATAAGTATCCCAATAGTTATTTCTAAATTCAAGAAATATAAATTAATACATTAATAGAAATTTCCTGATTTCTGCAACCCAGTATACATACAATCCCATCAAATATAAATAAAAATAGCTGGGAAAAAAACAAGATCTATCTGAATATAAAAAAAAGGTAGCAGTAAGTTTGATATTGATAAGAAAATACCTAAGCACAGTGTAGTGAAATACCAAAGTGGAACAAAATAATGGTAAATAAAATTAATCGAAACTGTACTTAATGAAATGCTTTCCTTCAAAGAATCCCCGAGAAATACTTAAGGAAAATGATACTGTGTTGTCCATAACAGTATTTGTGAAACAAGGTTAAGTTAAATGAATTAGCCATAGTGAAGTTAAGCGCAAAATTGAACCATAACGATATATACAAAATATGAAAGCAATTATAAATAAAGTATTTTTAACCAACTTCTAAAAGAAGAATGTCCTCAATTAGTCGCGTATGTATTTTTTTTATATATGTACACCGATTACTCCGGAACAGCTGCACCGATTTGAATGAAATTTTTTACGTTACGTTCAGGAGGTTGCTACGGTGGTCCCATATTTTTTTAGATGAAATTGGTGCAATAAAATCCCAGATGACGCTTAGAATATGACGGCCAAAAAAATAAATTTTGTCTGATTTTCTCCAAAATTGGTATAAAGGAATTTTCGGGGTTGTACCCAACGAATCTGAAATTATTTTTAAAAAAAATCAAAATGGCGGATCTAATATGGCGGACAAAAAAATTTAATTTTTTCTAGTTTTCTCCAAAATTGGTATGAGGAAATTTTCGAGGTCGCACATAACGAATTCAAAATATTTTTAAAAAATTCAATATGGCGGATCCAGTATGGCGGACAAAAATCAATTTTGTCCGATTTTTTCTAAAATTGGTACGGGGGAGTTTTTAGGGTCGCACATGACGAATCTAAAATTATTTTTAAAAAATTCAATATGGCGTATCCAATATGGTGGATAAAAAATTAATTTTGTCCGATTTTGTCAAAATTGATATTGGGGGCTTTTGGGATAGCACATTATGAATCTGATATTATTTAAAAAAAATTAAATATGGCAAATCTAAGATGGCGGATTAAATATTCTACATCTCTTGATTTTGTCTAAAGTCAGTATTGGGAGATTTTTGTTAGTGTTAATTATGAAATTAAAATAATTTTTGAAAAACTCGATCTGGCGGAATCAATATGGTGTCCTAAAAATTTTACATTTTTCGACTTTCTCCAAAACTGATATAGAGGGTTTTTTAAGATGTATATTATAAATTTAATAGTATTTTTCAGGATTCAATATGGCGAATGCAATATAGCTGACTAAAGATTTTACATTTTTCGATTTTCTTCAAATGTGGAACTGAATCGTTTTTGAGGATGTAAACAGCGAATATAAGATTATTTTAAAAAATCTAATACGTCAGATGTAATAGGACCATTTAGAAATTTTAAATTTTTGGATTTCATCTAAAATTGGTACTAGGGGGCTTTGAAGTTTAGGTTTGGATTAGATTAAGACATTAAAATTATTTTTTTGAAATTCAATATGACGGATCCAATATGGCGGACAAAAATATTTAATTTATTCCGATTTTCTCCAAAATTGGAGTAGAGGACTTTTCGGGGTCGCACATAAAAATTTCACCTTATTCGCATTTTTTCAAATTTGGTATTAGGGGGTTGGGGGGTGGTGTATTACGAATTTGAAGTTATTTTACAACTATTAGATTAATAAGATACAATATTAAGAACTAAAAATTTTATATTTTCCGGTTTTATATAAAATTGATATTGCGGGGTTCTTGGAGCGTATACAAACTCAATATAAAATATATCGGGCTAAGAAATTTACGTCTCAAATTTTTTAAATATCGATATGAGAAGGTTTTGGGGTCTATATTACCAGTCTAAAATTAATTTGAAATTTAAGATAGTGGATTTACTACTAGACTAAATATTTGGTTGGCACTATTTCATTGGTATTTGGAGAACTCTAAGAATCAAAGAATTTTTAATGGTTCATTTTAGGGTGATTTACAATTCTGGATAAAATGGGTACTTTTTTGCTACCTTGGAGTCATATCAAGGTATACAAATCTTGATTAGTACTTACTTCAAATAATTTATGGATATCATATTGAATTCAAAACTAAAAATCGAAAAATAAAATTTTTATAAAAAAAATTGAACCGATTTCTAAAAGTGCGCTAGAAAGTGAAAAATAACTGTATATTTTTATGTGAAATTGAAATTTTTGAAGTCGACGCCAAATTATTTATAAATGAAATAAATAACTACTTATATATACATATTATGTTAAGAAAGCAATTACAAATAAAGTATTTTTAATCTCTTTATGCCAATCACATTTGAGCAGGTATTAGTTTGTCGCCGACTTCAAAAATTTCAATTTCATATAAAAATTTAAAGTTATTTTTCACTTTTTTAACGCCCTTTTAAAAGTCAGTTGATTTTTTTTTATAAATATTTTTTTATCTTTTGAGTTTTTCTAGGTGTTTGGTGAATGATTAATCGATTTTTTTTTGTTCGTAGTTTGTTTCACGTGTGATTTACTAGATGTCGCCATCGAAATTGGATGATTGGAGACAATATTATGTAAAGAATATTCGTGTTGTTTGAGGGTAATAATTCTAGATAATCCCTTCTCCTCATTAAACTTAATACTTTGATCTTTCGTTAAATTTGTGTAGTCTAATTATTGCCGATGGATTTTTTTGACTTGATAAGCAAATTCATAATGATAGATGAACTATCCTTAGATGCGCCATAAAGCAATTTAAAACTAGGAATTTCCATAAGAATTTTCACCTTATCTTTTGATAAATTGATGCAATGTTTATATTAAAACATGTTACACATGCCACCACATTTAACTAATAAGTCATTTATTAAAATATCGGCCGAACACCGATTACATTTTCAGGATACGTCTTTATACACCGCCATCTTTAAAGTATTAATAATAAATGATTTATATATTGTAAAATGATTTACAAATTAAAATTTTCCATTTACTACGGTATATAAATTGAGATCGATTAAAAATCCCCGATATTTTCCCTTACAACCAATTGATGTTTTTATGTAATTTTCTCACCCTATCGAAATAAAAGATCTCCAATAGTACACCTGCGTGCAGAAAAGAACTTGTAAATAAACCAAGAGTTTCCCCCTTTTCTACAGTTGGTCTTATCAGTTAATCCGTTTTCGTGAATGGATAGCAACTAATGAAGTAATTAAAATTCTCATGCCTCTGACCTTTAACAGGTTTTTTAATGGGGACAATCAATAAGAACTTTTTTATTTACGTCAACCATAAAAAATTCGGCTTAACTAAATTTAGATTAAGTATGCCCCTTTTAAACTTAATCGATCAAATGTGGGGCTTTTTCCGCACAGGGGTCCTTACGTTGTACCTGATTGGTAGAAGATAATGAAACGGTTAATTTTCTTTACAATTGCTACAACTATTTTAACTAGTTTTAGAATAAAGGGTAATTGCACCTACAATAGGTAGTGCTAGATTGGAATTCCAGCTCTTTTTGCATCGGTTAAGAGTGTCTTTGTGTGGTTGAAAGGTACTTTCTATAAATTTTTAATTTGGTGTCGACATCAAAAAAGTAATAAGTAAATAAGTAAATTTGCATTTGTTAATATATTTTTTCTTTTCGATTCAATTTTTTGAAGTTGGTTTATTTCTTTTTTAAACAATTTATTTCAATCTTTTTAGTTTCAATAGGTCTTTAAAATGAGAAGGTATAATAATAGTATTACATAAATTCGTGAAAGTCATTTCAAAGAAAGTAAAAGAGAAAAGAAATTTCTTTTAGATTAGATAAAAAAGTGAACCTGTATTTTTCCGTAATTCATCAAACTCTTTAACAGTAATAATGAAACATGAATTTAGGGTGTACAAAACTAAGAAACACAGGTCATACACTGAATTTTCTGTCACATTAGTGTGGAAAAAACCATTTTTTCTGCTAATCGAAGAGCCCAGCGAGTTTTGGTTGCCGATGAAGAGACATGGCTGCTATAAAGTCTTTCAAATATACCGGGTGAGTCAACGATTGGATAAAGTAAGTTTGTGCCTTTTCGGTGAAATTTACAAAAAAAACTATATTTATTGTTTGATACAGTTTATTTTTACGCAGATTTTAAAAATATTTAGGACTCTACAGGGTGAGCCAAAAAACTAGGACAGAATAAAGTTTTATTTTTTTAAATAGAACACCCTATATACGAATCGTATTTTCGATTTAGCTTATAATTTTAAATCTTTTTTATTAAGGGTTTACTATAACAAAACTTTATAGTTTCTGAGATAATTAAGTTTAAAGAAAAAAAGTCACATTTTCAAGCATCAATTCAATCCTAAATAACGTTTTCAATTTTATGACAAATATATTTAAATTTGGAATTTAGCAAGGACAAGGACAAGTTAACATAATTTTTACCTAATATTTGCAATAAAAGCTACAGGGTGTTGAACACATCGGCTCAAATTTGAACAAATTTAAATGAATAAATATCTTTTTTTTAAATGGTACACCCTGTATATTTTCATGTTATTTAATAGAGTAATAAAAACCCTAAAAGTTTTGTTTAATATATCCTATACCTATTTATAATAGTTTTTGAAATATTTCAGTTTTTCTTATTTTCCATACTTTTTTACAGAAATAGTCTTCATTATCATAGTAGCCATGTAAAATAATAAAAAGAAACTACAGAAACAAACAGAATGTGGTTAAATATGATGAAATACATTATTCGTTATATTACCACGGCAATAGTTTAATTAAACATAATGTGAAAAAATTAACACAACAATAACGACAAGGCAAATACATATTTACTTTTATACTAAATTGAAACAAAAAAATTACCTATTAAATACTGAGATTAATTATTTCTTTTTAATAAGTGTTCGAATAAACGACCCTCTTGTGCAATGCACAAATTTAGTCTTTTTTGCAGATTTTCTCGGACCCTGGACAAAATTAGTGGCGTTATTGTTCTACAGGTATCCCTAATCCTGTTTCGCATATCTTCCACTGTTGTTGGTGGATTAACATACACCTTATTTTTAATATAACCCCATAGGAAGAAATCTAATGGGGTGATGTCGCAAGACCTTGGTGGCCACTCAATGAAACCCCCACGTCCAATCCATTTTTGCGGATATCGTTGGTCCAAAAACGCACGAACTTCACGATGGTAATGCGGAGGCGCACCATCGTGCTGGAACCACATACTGTCGAGCTCATCCCTATCGAGACCTTGAAGCAGTTGGGGTAGTTCTTCTTGTAGAAAGTTCAGGTAACTATGGCCATTTAGTGGTTCATTAAAAAAGTGGGCTCCAATAATTTGATTATGATGAATACCACACCAAACATTTAATGACCAGTGGTTTTGATGTTGCACCTCTCTAATCCAAAATGGGATAATAATGCACGTTGCGTCTATTTACGGCACCGTTACTTCTAAAAGTAGCTTCATCACTAAACATTACCTTGCATAATAAATTTGGATTTAATTGAATCTCCGCATTTATTGTACGACAAAAGTTTATACGACTTTCAAAATTCTGTCCATGCAATTCTTGGTGTAATTCCATGTGATATGGATGATACCTATATTTCTTGGTAGTACGATTAGCGGTGGATTGTGATGTTTCACATAATGCTGCTAACTGACGGCTACCAATATAAGGATTTTCCTGAACATTTAACAATACTTGTAGTTCTTTTTCTTCATTAGTTACTGGTTTGTTGACCACTTTACGTTTTGGATAATCAACAGTACCAGAAGAATCAAATTTTTGCATTAAGTTTTGAAAAGTATGGGTATTAGGCTGGCGTCGATCAGGATACTTCATTTTGTAAATTCTTTGAGCAAGAAGGCATTTTTTTGAGCCTCTCCTATTGTATAAATCATATCTGTTAACTCATTCTTTGGAAAATTCATTTTACAATATAAGATGAATGCAAAAAAAAAACCAAACTACACTACATCAATCAGATCGCAGGCAGTATTTGAGTAATTTTTACCTCCAAAAAATCGCTTCGTTTCCTGGCCTATATCTGATTAACATTTATTTCGAAGTTTGCAAAACTTTCACAAATGATGATGGCTTTAAATCGCACGTGGTTAAATTTTTGCTGATAAGGACCTAAATTTCTATAAGAGCAGAATTATGAAGCTGCAAGAAAGATGGCAAAATGTCATTGAACAAAACGAAAGATATATAGTTGATTAAAATTTATTCCTTATATAAAAAAAGGGTTTTATTTCACACTACAAAACCGAAATTAGTTTTTTGGCAACCTGATATTTTTACCTTTCGGATTATATATAAATTTTGTGTCGAAAGATCGCATTACAAAAAGTTTCTATAAGCCGCTCCAGAATTCTAGCCAGAGTCATTAACGTAAAAAGTTGCCATTTTTACTTTTTTTCTTCTTAATTACAGTTTTATGTTACCCATTCACGCAAAGAAGTATTGCCTTCTGCAATAAGCCCACAACTCCCTGTGGTATTTTCCATTTATCATTAACACTCTGCGAACAAAAACAATCAATTAAGACGTTTTTCAGCCATCTATTAGATTTTGCCCCGTATACAGTCTTTTATCTTCTCTAGTTCCACACTTTTATTAAATATATTTACCGTCTAAAAATAGAATATATATATATATATATATATATATATATATATATATATATATATATATATATATATATACATGATTCTGTATTAATCCGGGAATACATCTGTTCGTACGTTTTATTCCTTGTGTAAATCTGTAAACGTTTCGCCAAAGTCTCATTTGGAATCGTCTGTGCCTGTTGGTTGTAGATCAACTGATCAACAAACATTCAGCAGTAGATCTACAACCAGCAAGCATAAAAGATGCCAAATGGGATTTTGACGAAACGTCTGCAAATTTCTTTAAGAAACCAAACGGATGTATTACCGGATTAATACTGAATCACATGTTCCTATCCGTGAAAAAATTATATTTCTATATAACGAAAAAGATAAACAAAGGGATATTGTGCAAACTTTCTTATACCAGTTTTGAGGCAAAATTGAGAAATGTAAAATTTTTTATCCGCCCTACAGAATCCACTCTACTGAATTTTTTAAAAATAATTTTAAATCGGGAATCTACACTCTGAAAAATCTCCCTACCTATACCAGTTTTGGACAAAGTCGGGAGATGTAAAACTTTTGGTGCGTTATATTGAATCCGCCTTATTTAATTTTTTTTAAATAATTTCAGATTCGTTGGGTACAACCCCGAAAATTCCTCCATACCATTTTCAGCCAAAATGATTTCAGATCACTGTAACAACTTCCTGACTATAATGCAAAAATTTCGATTCAAATCGATGCTGCCATTCCTGAGTTATCGATATACAGGGTGAGTCAACGATTGGATGAAGTAAGTTTGTGCCTTTTCGGTAAAATTTACAAAGAAACTATATTTATTGTTTGATACAGTTTATTTTTACGCAGATTTTAAAAATATTTAGGATTCTACAGGGTGAGCCAAAAAACTAGGACAGCATAAAGTTGTATTTTTTTAAATGGAACACCCTATATACGAATCGTATTTTCGATTTAACTTATAATTTTAAATCTTTTTTATTAAGGGTTTACTATAACAAAACTTTATAGTTTCTGAAATAATTAAGTTTAAAAAAAAAAGTCACATTTTCATGCTTCAATTCAATCCTAAATAACGTTTTCAATTTTGTGACAAATATATTCAAATTTGGAATTTAGCAAGGCAAAGGATAAGTTAACATAATTTTTACCTAATATTTGCAATAAAAGCTACAGGGTGTTGAACACATCGGCTCAAATTTGAACCAGTTTAAATGAATAAATATCTTCTTTTTTTTAAATAGTACACCCTGTATATTTTCATGTTATTTAATAAAGTAATAAAAACCCTAAAAGTTTTGTTCAATATATCCTATACCTATTTATAATAGTTTTTGAGATATTTCAGTTTTTATAATTTTCCATACTTTTTTACAGAAATAGTCTTCATTATCATAGTAGCCATGTAAAATAATAAAAAGAAACTACAGAAACAAACAGAATGTGGTTAAATATGATGAAATACATTATTCGTTATATTACAACGGCAATAGTTTAATTAAACGTAATGTGAAAAAATTAACCCAACAATAACGACAAGGCAAATACATATTTACTTTTATACTAAATTGAAACAAAAAAATTAACTATTAAATACTGAGATTAATTATTTCTTTTTAATAAGTGTTCGAATAACGACCCTCTTGTGCAATGCACAAATTTAGTCTTTTTTGCAGATTTTCTCTGACCCTGGACAAAATTAGTGGCGTTATTATTCTACAGGTATCCCTAATCCTGTTTCGCATATCTTCCACTGTTGTTGGTGGATTAACATACACCTTATTTTTAATATAACCCCATAGGAAGAAATTATGTTTAATTAAACTATTGCCGTTGTAATATAACGAATAATGTATTTCATCATATTTAACCACATTCTGTTTGTTTCTGTAGTTTCTTTTTATTATTTTACATGGCTACTATGATAATGAAGACTATTTCTGTAAAAAAGTATGGAAAATTATAAAAACTGAAATATCTCAAAAACTATTATAAATAGGTATAGGATATATTGAACAAAACTTTTAGGGTTTTTATTACTCTATTAAATAAGATGAAAATATACAGGGTGTACCATTTAAAAAAAAAAGATATTTATTCATTTAAACTTGTTCAAATTTGAGCCGATGTGTTCAACACCCTGTAGCTTTTATTGCAAATATTAGGTAAAAATTATGTTAACTTGTCTTTGGCCTTGCTAAATTCCAAATTTGAATATATTTGTCACAAAATTGAAAACGTTAAGATTGAATTAATGCTTGAAAATGTGACTTTTTTTCTTTAAACTTAATTATCTCAGAAACTATAAAGTTTTGTTATAGTAAACCCTTAATAAAAAAGATTTAAAATTATAAGTTAAATCGAAAATACGATTCGTATATAGGGTGTTCTATTTAAAAAAATACAAGTTTATGCTGTCCTAGTTTTTTGGCTTACCCTGTAGAGTCCTAAATATTTTTAAAATCTGCGTAAAAATAAACTGTATCAAACAATAAATTTAGTTTCTTTGTTAATTTCACCGAAAAGGCACAAACTTACTTCATCCAATCGTTGACTCACCCTGTACATGCATAAAAAAAATCATTAAAAGTTATACAATAGTTATGGATAACCGGTTTTGAACACTTAATTATAGGCACTTTGAAATCTACACATTTCAAAAATTAGCAAGTTAATGTAATACAAAATAATCTTTGTGTGAAAACATTATTAAATATTAAAAGACGGGAGAACACTGGAATTATTATATACCCACATCACTCGTATTTCAGATTAGTTTATGTTATAAGCAATTATGCAAACTTGTAATTACGTTCAGTTCTTAAAAAAAAAATAGTTTATTTAAATAACTAGATATTTTAAATAGTAATACATCGTTAAATAAAGGTTGTTTACTAAAAAGTTTTTATTACTGCTAGCATTAAAGATTTCCTTATATAACACTGAATTTAAGAAGAACATTTTGCATTTAATCATTTATTCGATTAAATTTTCTTTATCAACACGTTTTATATATTTTAAACAAACTGGTATAGCCTTTGTTGTCCAAAGTAAGTGAAGTTATAATATAAGTTATGCAACTTGCAAATTGTATTACTTGGACCCAGTTTATGGATTTACAGCATTTCCTATTCCGTTTGTTTGAAAGTTGTAGACAATGTTGAAGATTGGCTAAAATGTGGTTGTCGGACTTGCATTGTACAGGGTGTGTCAACGATTGGATGAAGTAAGTTTGTGCCTTTTCGGTGAAATTTACAAAGAAACTATATTTATTGATTGATACAGTTTATTTTTACGCAGATTTTAAAAATATTTAGGACTCTACAGGGTGAGCCAAAAAACTAGGACAGCATAAAGTTGTATTTTTTTAAATAGAACACCCTATATACGAATCGTATTTTCGATTTAGCTTATAATTTTAAATCTTTTTTATTAAGGGTTTACTATAACAAAACTTTATAGTTTCTGAGATAATTAGGTTTAAAGAAAAAAAGTCACATTTTCAAGCATCAATTCAATCCTAAATAACGTTTTCAATTTTGTGACAAATATATTCAAATTTGGAATTTAGCAAGGCCAAGGACAAGTTAACATAATTTTTACCTAATATTTGCAATAAACGCTACAGGGTGTTGAACACATCGGCTGAAATTTGAACAAGTTTAAATGAATAAATATCTTTTTTTTTAAATGGTACACCCTGTATATTTTCATGTTATTTAATAGAGTAATAAAAACCCTAAAAGTTTTGTTCAATATATCCTATACCTATTTATAATAGTTTTTGAGATATTTCAGTTTTTATAATTTTCCATACTTTTTTACAGAAATAGTCTTCATTATCATAGTAGCCATGTAAAATAATAAAAAGAAACTACAGAAACAAACAGAATGTGGTTAAATATGATGAAATACATTATTCGTTATATTACAACGGCAATAGTTTAATTAAACATAATATGAAAAAATTAACACAACAATAACGACAAGGCAAATACTTTTATACTAAATTGAAACAAAAAAATTACCTATTAAATACTGAGATTAATTATTTCTTTTTAATAAGTGTTCGAATAAACGACCCTCTTGTGCAATGCACAAATTTAGTCTTTTTTGCAGATTTTCTCGGACCCTGAACAAAATTAGTGGCGTTATTGTTCTACAGGTATCCCTAATCCTGTTTCGCATATCTTCCACTGTTGTTGGTGGATTAACATACACCTTATTTTTAATATAACCCCATAGAAAGAAATCTAATGGGGTGATGTCGCAAGACCTTGGTGGCCACTCAATGAAACCCCCACGTCCAATCCATTTTTGCGGATATCGTTGGTCCAAAAATGCACGAACTTCACGATGGTAATGCGGAGGCGCACCATCGTGCTGGAACCACATACTGTCGAGCTCAACCCTATCGAGACCTTGAAGCAGTTGAGGTAGTTCTTCTTGTAGAAAGTTCAGGTAACTATGGCCATTTAGTGGTTCATTAAAAAAGTGGGGTCCAATAATTCGATTATGATGAATACCACACCATACATTTAATGACCAGTGGTTTTGATGTTGCACCTCTCTAATCCAAAATGGGTTTTCTGTGGCATAATAATGCATGTTGCGTCTATTTACGGCACCGTTACTTCTAAAAGTAGCTTCATCACTAAACATTACCTTGCATAATAAATTTGGATTTAATTGAATCTCCGCATTTATTGTACGACAAAAGTTTACACGACTTTCAAAATCCTGTCCATGCAATTCTTGGTGTAATTCCATGTGATATGGATGATACCTATATTTCTTGGTAGTACGATTAGCGGTGGATTGTGATGTTTCACATAATGCTGCTAACTGACGGCTACCAATATAAGGATTTTCCTGAACATTTAACAATACTTGTAGTTCTTTTTCTTCATTAGTTACTGGTTTGTTGACCACTTTACGTTTTGGATAATCAACAGTACCAGAAGAATCAAATGTTCTTTTACATTGTTTTTGCCATGGCTACTATGATAATGAAGACTATTTCTGTAAAAAAGTATGGAAAATTATAAAAACTGAAATATCTCAAAAAATATTATAAATAGGTATAGGATATATTGAACAAAACTTTTAGGGTTTTTATTACTCTATTAAATAACATGAAAATATACAGGGTGTACCATTTAAAAAAAAAAGATATTTATTCATTTAAACTTGTTCAAATTTGAGCCGATGTGTTCAACACCCTGTAGCTTTTATTGCAAATATTCGGTAAAAATTATGTTAACTTGTGCTTGGCCTTGCTAAATTCCAAATTTGAATATATTTGTCACAAAATTGAAAACGTTATTTAGGATTGAATTGATGCTTGAAAATGTGACTTTTTTTCTTTAAACTTAATTATCTCAGAAACTATAAAGTTTTGTTATAGTAAATCCTTAATAAAAAAGATTTAAAATTATAAGCAAAATCGAAAATACGATTCGTATATAGGGTGTTCTATTTAAAAAAATACAACTTTATGCTGTCCTAATTTTTTGGCTCACCCTGTCCTAAATATTTTTAAAATCTGCGTAAAAATAAACTGTATCAAAAAATAAATATAGTTTCTTTGTTAATTTCACCGAAAAGGCACAAACCTACTTCATCCAATCGTTGACTCACCCTGTATTTGTTTTTCTTAACCGACTTCTAAAAGAAGGAGATTCTCAATTCGTCGAGTATGTATTTTTTTTATGTATGTACGCCGATTACTCCGGAACTAGCGACACCGATTTGAATAAAATTTTTTACGTTATGTTTAGGAAATTGCTGCGGTGATCCCATATTTTTTAGAACGAAATTGGTGAGGTAAAATCCAAGATGGCGCTGACAATATGGCGGCCAAAAAAATTAATTTTGACGGATTTTCTCCAAAATTGCCACGGGGAAATTTTCGGGGTTGTACCCAACGAATCTAAAATTATTTTTAAAAAATTTAATATGAAGGATCCAATATGGCGGACAAGAAAATTTAATTTGATCCGATTTTCTCCAAAATTGGTGTGGGGGGGGGGTTTCAGGGCCGTTCATAAGGAATCCAAAATATTTTTTAACAATTCAACATGGCGGATCCAATATGGCGAACAAAAAAATCAATTTTGTCCAATTTTCTCCAAAATTGGTACTGGGGAGTTCACGGGGTCGCACATGACGAATCTAAAATCATTTTTAAAAAATTGAATATGGCGGATCCAATATGGCGAACGGAAGCATCAATATTATTCGATCTTTTGCAAAACTGGTGCGGGGTTGTTTTCGGGGTGGCACATGACGAATCTAAAATTATTTTTAAAAAATTCAATATGGCGGACAAAAACATCAATTTTGTTCAATTTTCTCCAAAATTGATATGGAGGAGTTTTCGGCGTCGTATATAATGAATCTGATATTATTTTAAAAAAATTCAATATGGCCTATCCAATATGGGGGATAAAATATAAATTTTGTCTGATTTTTTTCAAAATTAATATGGGGGGAGTTTTTGGAATCGCACATTACGAATCTGACATTATTTAAAAAATATAAGTATTGCGGATTCAAGATGGCGGACTAAAGGTTCTACATCTCCCGATTTTGTCTAAAATCAGTATTAAGGGATTTTCGTTAGCGTTAATTACGAATTTAAAATATTTTTTGAAGAACTCAATCTGGCGGATTCAACATGGCATCCTAAAAATTTTACATTTTTCGATTTTCTCCAAAACTGATATAGGGGATTTTTGAGAGTGTAAGTTACAAATTTAATAGTATTTTTTTCAGGATTCAATATGGCGGACTAAAAATCTTAGATTTTTCGATAAAGTTCAAATGTGGGACTGAATCGTTTTTAAGGATGTAAATAGCGAATATAAAATTATTTTAAGAAAATCTATTAAGTCAGAGGCAATATGACGGTCTAGAAATTTTGAATTTCTGGATTTCATCTAAAATTGGTATTAGGGGGCTTTGAAGGGTTTAGATCTAGGTTATATTAAGACGTTAAAATTATTTTTTTGAAATTTAATATGACGGATACAATATAGTGAGTTAACAAAAAACTACCGATAAGAAAGAATGTGTTTAGAAAGTGCCATGTGAGTGTGGTGATATGTATATTGGAGAAACCAAGCGACCACTAGAAGTTAGAGGGAAGGAACATAAAACTCATTCACAAAAACGTCCAAATCAGGTATTACACAACACGAATGGGATAAACAAGACCACATAAAATGGTCTGAGGCTGCGGCAATATATATGGAACCCAACATGAGATAAAGAAAGTTTATTGAAGCAGCTTACATTAAAAATAATAATCGAATCTTCAGTAAACCGAGTGTTGAGATACCTAATCTTTGGCAACCACTACTTTGTAGCATCAAATCATTAAGGTGTGTACAGTGAAGCAAAATTTCGCGGTTCAGTGGATACAATACCTATGTAAGCTTGTAGCCTTAAGAGAATAGATTCAGTTTATACTTGACAGCGATTAGAGATACAACCTAATCGAAACGCCGTAAAAATAAACAATGCAACATTTTAGTCATTCGCCATTTCATTTTACACTTTATAAATTTTGGATATGTTCCTAGCTTTTACAGTTAAACATATTGACAAAGTATTAAATCACCAGGAAGTAATAACTGAAATATTTTGTTGTTCCCAGTCATTAGAAATCGTCCTTATACAAATATTCATTATTTCGATATGCTCCTACTACGTCGTTTCTAAAGAAAAGCCCTAAATTTCATTATTCCTTACTACAAAATGTTTTGCGAAGAAAAAATTGAATAACCTCCAAATCCGCTGTTATTTTTTTTCTCGATGTTTCTCAAATCACGAAAGTCTAATAAAAGTAAAATTGTTAAATTATCCAAGAGCGTTAGCGCGTAGAGAAAGCGAGACAGAAAATTACAAAGCGAAATGTGATAAATAGATATAAAACCATCTATATTGATTGTGTTCGCAGAAGGAGTGCTAATGATGAGTGAAGAATACCATGGGGACTTGTCCCGTCTTTACGAGAATGGTTAACACGAAATTGTATTCGTAAGAAAAAAACAAGAAAATAATAGGATAAAGAGAAAAGCCCAGAGCGACAAATATCGATTTACGCAGTAAAAAATTAATAAGTTTATGATATCGAAATCTAGGTTCAGGTTAGTATGCCAGTCATATTCGGGAAGAAACAGGCTGTCTCTAGCCGTGTATATATTTATGCGAATCATTTATGACTATATTCATGCATACTGTTACGGACGATCAGGAGATAATTATTGGTACTGCTACGGCGTGAAAGAGAGAAAGAGAAAATTCAAATTAAATATTAATAAATTATGAAAATTAAATGAGTTGCTCCGGTGGTTATTTGTTTTGGTGATGATCGCTCCTTCTTTTAGGGCAATGCCTAGGCTAGCATGTCAGAGATTTGAATATATATATATATATATATATATATATATATATATATATATATATATATATATATATATATATATATATATATATATATATATATATATATATTCAAAGCGCCACCTGTTTTAGGCCGGTCGGTAAAAAGAAGCGATGATGTTAGCGAAAACCGGAAACAACAAGAATCAAAAATAAAACACCCTGATTCCAAAAATAATTAAAATCTATATTTAACAATAAGTAAAAAAAAATGAATTCTGATTTACAAACTATGGGTATTTTAACTTAATCTAAAAGAAATATGTGACTATTAGCTACGTGAATTAAAAAAAAAACAAGAAAAAATTAACAATAACACTATTACTAGTATGACGTCATCTGCGCCAAACGCCAAGTCGGTTAGCTTTAGGTCCAGCTTTAGACTGGAAAAGCTGCGTTGAATAATCTTACTTTTGCTTTCGTTCGAATGTTTATATTTATTTTGAAAGAGTAACCTATCTAGTAGGCCGATTAAGACTAAAATTATGTTTATTTAAACCTAATTAAAAGTGTTAGACTATTAATATGTGTGTGTATAATAAAATGATGTTTTAAATTGCCTAGTGTATATGTATATCTTCGGTTTATAAGATATTTTAAATGAAATTATATATAAAGTGTCCTGTAATTGCTCGCAGAATGTCTAATTAGTTCCCAATCACAGGGGAAAAATGAAAGTATACTTTAAAATCGGTAATATCATTGTTTATTATGAAGTTCCAATACGTTAAAGGCAGTTTTGTCATTAAATACAAACACTTTTGGCAAGCTGGATTGTCGATGGCTTCTATGGGAGCAGTGGTGTGTTATATGCCGGCACTGGTATGCAAATTCAATCCTAAACACGAAGGCAAAGTCCCAGTATAATAAAAACTGTTTGTGGCATGTGCCTGATTGTCTTTAAGGGGGCACCCTTCGAACATACCCCTGTAGAAGGAGCATAACGTCAGAACTAGGATCCGGTCGTTTGAACGTTGAATAACGTAATAATATTTTTATTTATATTTAAAAAAGTGTTGATAAACAGTAGATATTTAATTTCTTGGTACAGACATACCGATTTTATGCTATCCTTTTCTAATTGCATTATTTAAACTAGTATCATCGGTAGGTCAATTCTGAAAACATAGTATGAATATATGGTTGCCTAAATTATTATTATTGTTATTTTCAATATCTAACAATATTTACCGATAAAAATAAGTTTTTAAATCCTCTTTTTGTTAATATTAATTGTTAACTTCGAATTTATAGTAATTTCTAACACTTAAAAACTCCGAAAAAGTCACGACAAGCAATTAAACTAAAAGACAAGATAAGTAAATATGTTTATATTTGTCAAACATCAAAAAAGCGTCTCCCCCACCGACCATAAACAGCCTTCAAACAAATCTATTGTTGTTTAAATCTATAGGGTATGATCGAAGGGGGCACCAAGTATTTAAAGTCACAAAGTTGGTGTGTGGACTTCTTAGGTGTGATCATTTTCAGTATGGTGTACGAAAAAAACAATACAATAAAAACTTTGTTTATCCTCAATATCTGGCAAATAATGCCTTAACACACTAAACTATGATTCTAGCTGCCAATAGGAATAAAAGTAGTATTATACTCTTAGAAAATCAGCAAAAAATCTGCTTTCTGGTTTTCTGCCAGTTTTCACAACCAAGGCTTCGTCAAGACTCTCTCTCTACTGACGTTTCTAGAAATCTCTAGAGCGCCAAAAACAAAACAAAAAATAAACAAAAGAAAAACTACATCCTTGATGAAAGTAGCAAAAGTGGAGTGTTTGATGCATTTCTAGGCACATTTGAATTTTTTACAATACCGGTTTTTGATGTGACAGATGAATAAACTTTTAGCTGTTTATTTAACATTTATTAAAGAGACTACTTGAGGAAAATAAGGAATTATTTTATGGTGAGTATTAGCTTTATTGCAGGTATTAATAGTATAAATATTTATAGTTTTGTTCGTAAAATAACAAAATTCTAACAGTACGCCCTCGTATACAAATATTCCGATGCAGTAAATAATCTTTAATATAATGTGCCGAAAGGAATATTATATCGATGCGTCATATTTCTAGACAGAGCTCAACTTTTATGTTCTGGTTTTATATAGGAAATCTTATAGGTATGCAAATAGTGATAGGATAAGTGTTTTAAGTTAGTTGTATAGTGGTATTTGAATAGTGAAGATATTAAGAAGTAGTAATAAGATAGTTGTGTTTTAGCTGTTTTAAGAAGTCGTTAATATGAATGTTGGAAGTATTAGTGAAAAGTGTTGTGTTTTATTCTGTGAACCCAGTGAGCTATTTTTCACGAGATAAAATCGTAACAATACGTTAAAAACAGCGCTAAACGAAGGGTGCTGTAAGAAACCAGATAAACTAAAAGTTTGGGAAGGTTTTATCAAGATGAAGAAGGTGCTTTTCTAACTAATTTTATATCTTTCGATTTTTTCGAAAATTGGTGAAGGGGGACTTTTGAAGGTGTAGATTACGAATTTAAAATTGTTTTGAAAAAATTCAGTATGAAGGATCCAATATGGCGGACAAAAAGATTTTACATCTCTCGATTTAGTCCAAAAGTAGTATGGAGGGAATTTTAAGAGTGTAAATTACGGTGGTGTAATTTTGTTCAAAATTGGTATTGAAGGGTTTCTGAGAGTGTAAATAACAAATTTAAAATAGAAAATTTGAAAGCTTCCGTTCTTTATGAATTTAAAATTATTTTTAAAAAATCCAATGTTACAGATACAATATGACGGTCTAAAAATTTTATATTTCGGACTTTGTCTAAAATTGGGATTGAGAGGTTTTCGAGAGTGTAGATTAAGATTAGATTAAGAGTTTAAAATTATTTTTTTCAAATTCAGAGTGACCAATGGTCAATGTAGTGGGTTGAAAATTTTACGTTTTTAACATTTTTTCAAAATTGGTATTAGGTGGTTTTCGGAATCGTAAGTTGCCAATCTGAAGTTAATTTTTTACAATTTAATATGATAAACGCAATATGGAGGTCCAAAAATATATATTTTCCCAATTTTGTAGAAACTGATATTAGGGGTTCTTGGGAAGTGTATTGCGGATATTAGGTTAATTTCTTGAAACTCAATATGCAGGAAAATATGTCGGACCATAAGTTTCAGATGTCTCAAATTTTTATCGGTGGTGGGTGGTTTTGGAGGCCTAGGTTACGAATTTAAAATTAATTTCTTAAAATTCAAGATAACGGATTTACTGTAGGAGGCCAAATATTTGTTTGGTAGAATTTCATTCAAAACTGATATTTGGAGAATTCTCAGAATCAAATGAGTAATTTTTTAAGGCATTAGAAACTCAACTCAAAAATCTAAAAATAAAATTTTTATAAAAAAAATTAAGACGACTTCATAAATAGGTTGAAAGGCGAAAAATGTTAATATACATTTTTATATGATATGGAAATTGTTAAAGTCAATGCCAAATTACTACTAAATCAAACATATAATTACCAATACGAAATAGAGACGGTAAAGAAGGAATTACAAATAAAATATTTCTGAATTTTTTAAGTGGATCGCTTTTGTCAGATATTAATTTGGCACAAACTTCAAAAATTTCATTATCGTATAAAAATATATATTGTTATTTATTGCTTTTTAGCGCTGTTCTGGGAATCTTAAATAAACCATTAATTAAGTTGAAGCTAGTCTATGAATAACCGCAAATTCAAGGGAATCAAAATAGATAAAGAAAAGCAATAAATCATATGTTAATTTCAGTAATAATTGATATATGGGTCTATAATTTGTTATATATCTATATTTTAAATATCAGGGATTAGTATTTTTTTTAACAATTATTATCCTTGTTAAAGAAGTCTAATCAAAGGTAATTTTCTTGAATATATCAATTTTATTTCTTTTAATGAGTTGCCATCAATATCTTTAGAGGAAATTAAGTGAAATTAAAGCATTTTTATTTTTGCACTAACGTTTCGCTTTATTTTTTTCCATCTTCAGAGTAATTTTTTAACTGAAAAGCGAAAACACGATATTTTTAACGGAAAATTCTAGAAGTTAAATATGATTTCCTTCCGTTAAAGGATATTTACTTGGAAATAACTTATTTAACTAAAACTAGCTATTCACTTTAATACTTGTTACATTTTCCTTAGGTGAAGTATTTATATAAGCTTCTGTCTGTTGTATTACTCTAGGCAAACAAAGATAAAAGTGGAATAAGAGTTTTTTTGTTAAAAAGGCATTTGTAAATATATGCAGTTTTATGCCCTAGTAAGGTGGTCATAAATATTTCCGAGATCATTTGTGTTCATTTTGAAATTCATGACAATGGGTATTTTTTTTATATGAATCATTTCTTTCAAAGACCTTTTTTTGTAATTTCTTCCTTTGTCTAATATCTCAATAATTATTAAAATCGGAGTTATATATATATATATATATATATATATATATATATATATATATATATATATATATATATATATATGTATGAAGTAAAATGCGAACAGTAAATGCAAACTTCTCTCCATCATATCCTTTTTGTGTTAGAGGTTGCACAGTTAGAATAAATTGTTGTAAAACGCAATTCATCCTATTCCACCACCATCGAGATGATGGCCTACCTGTACCACCATACCGAGAAGAAAGTCAAAACTTACCCTCCCCGCCACAGTGATACAGCAGAGATACATGTTTCGTCTCTACTAGACTCATCAGGGTACCGACATGCACCTGGCTGTGCAAAGGACAGATCGGAAGGAAGCATGCAAATACTGAACGCGGCTTCTCCGACCTCCCGCCGGATGGCGTATATATGTTTATGCAGATTTCACGGATTCCTCCGTATGAGATGCAATAGCAGTGGATATATCCACATTATGCCGTTGTAGTGCTGAAATCACATTCAGCAAACGTACAACTATATGCAGCTCTGCGTATGAATGAAGTAAAATGCGAACAGTAAATGCAAACTTCTCTCCATCATATCCTTTTTGTGTTAGAGGTTGCACAGTTAGAATAAATTGTTGTAAAACGCAATTCATCCTATTCCACCACCATCGAGATGATGGCCTACCTGTACCACCATACCGAGAAGAAAGTCAAAACTTACCCTCCCCGCCACAGTGACATCCGGCGGGAGGTCGGAGAAGCCGCGTTCAGTATTTGCATGCTTCCTTCCGATCTGTCCTTTGCACAGCCAGGTGCATGTCGGTACCCTGATGAGTCTAGTAGAGACGAAACATGTATCTCTGCTGTATCACTGTGGCGGGGAGGGTAAGTTTTGACTTTCTTCTCGGTATGGTGGTACAGGTAGGCCATCATCTCGATGGTGGTGGAATAGGATGAATTGCGTTTTACAACAATTTATTCTAACTGTGCAACCTCTAACACAAAAAGGATATGATGGAGAGAAGTTTGCATTTACTGTTCGCATTTTACTTCATTCATACGCAGAGCTGCATATAGTTGTACGTTTGCTGAATGTGATTTCAGCACTACAACGGCATAATGTGGATATATCCACTGCTATTGCATCTCATACGGAGGAATCCGTGAAATCTGCATAAACATATATATATATATATATATATATATATATATATATATATATATATATATATATATATATATGTATATATATATATATATATATACATATATATATATATATATATATATATATATATATATATATATATATATTCAATATTAGGGTTGTAACGGAACCTCGCCTTCGCCTCCGCAAATGCAGAACTTCCGCAAGAAATCCTACCTCCGCCTCCGCATCCGCCTCCGTAAGTTTTTAATGGAGTTGTAACGGAGTTATACATTTTTTAATAAAAATACTATTTAAAAAACATTTATAAAAATCAGTTGTGAGTTGGTAACAATGTGTGACTTTGGGTATCTGAGAATATATCTTTTAATTGTAGTTTGCCTTGAGTGTTTTTTATTAAATTGTTGGTGTTTTTGTTTATGTTTTGCAAAAGTGGATAGCCAGAATTCTTTCAGTCAGCAATAACACCATTACAGCAAACAAAAAGGCAAATGACGATGGAAAAATCCACAAAAAGAAATCAGATGTGAGATATATCACATGCTAAAGCAAAAAAGATGGACGATTTGATTGGAGAAATGATTGCATTACAGAATCTGCCGTTTAACTTTGTCGAGGGCGTTGGTTTTCGTCGCGTAATGCAAATGGCTTTACCGAATTACCAATTAAGAGGGCGTCAGTTTTCTACTGGCAATGGCAAAAAAAAAATTGAACAAATGCTAAAACAATTTCCTAAACTGTCTTTCACCACGGATATATGATCTGAGCTAACTGCTAATGTGTCGTTTTTGAGCTTAACGGCACACGGAATAACTACACACTTCAACCGAAGGCAGATTGTTTTAAAATGTTACTCACTGCGGGGCCGCCATGCTGGCGATATAATTTGTGACCATTTCAAAATGATGCTGCTGACCTGGAACATCCAGGAAGAGCAATTGCATTGTTTTATTCGAGATGATGGATCAAATATGGTCAGAGCAATGCATTTGGCCAATGTACCTGATGTAAGTTACACAGTCCACCAACTACAACTGTGTGTTCGTTCTGCTCTAGAAACCAGTGAAGTAAAGGACTCAATTACAAAATGCATTAGACATAATTATTGTCAAGTTTTCTGATCGTATAATATGGCATGACATGAGGGCCTCTGTCTATTTTACTTTGGGAGACTAGGTACAATACAATAATTTATCTTATATTTCAGATAGAATAGCACTTTCCATATGGTCGAGCGGCTGTTAAAGATCAAAGATTCTATGTGCTTGTATGCCAGCAAACACAATATTCCACAAATTTCCCCAGAAGAATGGTTATGCCTTAATAAACTAGCAGCAATACTGACTCCTTTTGAAGAAATAACGAGGAATCTAAGCGATACAAGAACTTGCATATCATCAGTAATCCCAGTAAAGAAAAAGGTGAATCTGATACAAATCATGATTTCGAAAATATGATTAAAAACTAGTCGAAGACATAAATTCGAGATTTTGTGATCTTCCAAGCAATTCACTGTTATCGCTTGCTACATATCTCGATCTAAGGTACAAATTAAAGTTTTTTAATGAAGTAATTAAGGAACACGTTCAGTCCGAACTATTACGCTTGCTAATGATGTATGATTTGGGTCTTGCAAGAGATGCAAGTAGAGTTGATGATGACGGAGCTTCTGTTGCCAAAGATCTAGAATTAAATCAACTCCAGTGGAAGATGAACCGTGCATAAGCTTCCAGATTATATCGCCAGCGCAAAGTGTGCGTTCAAATCTGGCGGATATGCTGAAAAATAGCAGTGACGATGAAGAGGAAATGGGAAACGACACCACTGTTACCAATAGCAGCTTCATAATATAGAAATCATTAATAAATGAATATAATAAAGAAAACCGACTCCAACTAAACTAAGACCCTTTATTATCGTGGAGATATAACACTAAATTTCAAGTTTTTGCTCCCATCGTGCGCACTTATTTATCGCCGCCACCAGCTTTAGTACCAAGTGAGCAACTATTTAGTGGATCCGGTTTAATTTATGAACCCCTAAGAAATCACTTAGAAGGTGACTAAGCCGCAATTGTTTGTCCAATATAATCTGCCTCTTCTTAATTTTGATTACCAATAGTTAGATTTTTTCTTTAATAAATGTTTAATGAATCCTTTTTTCTTTATTTATTTACCTCCGCGTCCACTTCCGTTAACCTCCGCTTCCGCGGAGTCCAAGCTCTGCACCTCCGCCTCCGCTAAGATGACATCCGTTACAACCCTATTTTGCTAGTGCTGTATTGTTATTTGTGTTATTACGTTGAATACTATATTTATGATTTTGGGTCCTATTTTTTGGAATACCAATATACCTGTTTACATTCAACTAATTTTGTAAATAACGTTTGTTTTTTTCCTTGGGAATATCTGGTTTTAATTTAGTGTAAAGGCCTTTTGAATTGTTGGATGATTTAATTTTTTTTTTTGATTGGATGTGTAATTTCAGGTATATGGTAGGGCGACATACTTTTTGGCCAGTGATGAATTGCTGCTTTGTGGTACATTATTATTATTATTATAATGTTTTTGTGTCCTATTTGTTTATTATTGGTTCGAAAAATTTTCTGGAGTAGTTATTATTTGATGTAGTTTTTACTTTCTTTAGATTCTGGTGTCTCAATTGTGGATAGGAGAATTTTATTGTTCTATCTGCTACAGGGGCGGATCCAGCCCCTCTCTTTCGGGGGGAGGGGGGGTGATATCACAAAAGTACAGTATGACAAGTGAAAGCAAGTTGTCGACGTGGGGGGGGGGGTACCACCAACATTCCCATTTCCCATGTAAAAGGCAGGGTCGGGTCTATTTTTCTGAATTTGAAGCTCTTGCAGGGGGGGGGGGGCGATCACTAGAAAAAAACAAGTTGCCGACAGGGAAGGAATGCCAGCAGCATACACATTCCTAATATAAAAGGCAGAATCGGTTCTATTTTCCTGAACTCAAAGCTCTTGGGAAGAGAAGGGGCGATCACAAGCATACACATTCCTATACTCTATTCAATAACTAGAGAGATTAATAAAACCGTTACCAAAACCTCCAATTTACCTGCTCCACTGTCGCAAGTAACTGAGGACTGCCGTTAATCTAATTATATTTAATTATATTTAAATATTATAAGCTTTTATAAATTTACTACAACAATAAAATTTCTGATGGTTCAATTTAATTTCTGTCAGTGAGCAAAATACACCTTAGAGTGTATCCTTAGTGATTTATCTTGTTTGTGCTTGTTTTTATATATTATTTGAGATTAGTGAGATACCCAAAAGATATAGCTTCCACATCTATATTTACTCCAAAATTGGTAGACCAGGGCTTCCTCAACGAAGAACTTATTACGATGATGCCTTAAGATATCAATAACTAGATAATAATGTTAAAAGCTCTGTTCATATGTGTTATAACACGACAGGAGTTGGAAAATCTACTATGTACCGAATACTGAAGGAGAAAAAAACGACTAGATTTGTTAGTACTCCCAAGCCACATTCGATCTTAGGCAGACGAAAAACCTCGTTGGAAGAAAAGATATAAACTGCAATAAAAGAAGTTGTACATACATTTTATTATGAGAAGCAGATCCCAACCGTCGACAAAATTCTAACTAAAATCAATGAAGATCGGGATTTACCTGAAATTAAAAGAACTGAGCTCTGGAAATTGCTCAGAGAACTTAATTTTTGCTAGGAAAAACCAGATAGGAAATCTATTCTTATATATTGTCCGAAAAATGTCCATTGGAGAAGGAAATATCTCTCTCAAGTAAAAGGTAGAGTTGCTAGAAATAACACAACTTGCAAAATTAGTAATTTAACTGAACTTTTGAAAGATTTTTTGAATAAAGTTACTGCAGAAAATTGGGAAAGATCCATATAATAAAAGAATAAAAGAAAATGTGGAAAGTCGATCTCATGATCGGTGAGATAGAGGAAACAATTTTAATTAATTTGAGCGAAGATAACTGCACTGATTTTGATTATGAATTAGATACGTAATGTTTATCAGCGTAAACACAATTTATTATTTAAATGTTCTGTAACATATTAAAATGAATTACATTTGAATCCATTTTTAGTATTTAATTGTAATTCTGCAGATGGTTTAAGAAATAAATAAACTGAAACGTCCAATGTCCGAAAAATGTTTTTAGTTAAAAATAAAATGACCGATAGCCCCAAAAAAGTTTTATAATTATATGAACGAATTTATAGTATTTAAATTATAACTTAGAATTTTTTGAGAGATAAAGGCTACATCTTAGTCTGAATGTGCCTAAAACGGTTTCTATGTTAAAATTAAAAATAATAAAAATACAGTTGTGATTTGTATCAAATATGTCAAAATTATATATATTTTTTAATGTATGTGAATTATTAAGAAATCATAATAAATAAAAGAATATTATAAAAACTTTTTATTTTAAGTTTAGAAATAATATTCTATGCCATAAATACTTAGTGATAAAATAAACATCCTTCCGACGCCTATAACAAGGATTAAAATCCTTCTTAACACTTCACATATCCAAATATCTATTGTTATCTAACCCGAATAGTCCATTATTATAGACCGGTAGTTTTGATTATAAAGTTTCTAACCCATTCCTATGAAAAATATGTGTGTCTAACAGATTTTGCCAAATACACCGAACTAAAGAACACAGCTATTTTGCGAAGAAAAAAAGGGTAAAAAATGATTTATTACTCTCTCTAGTTCTTGAATAAACTATAGTATAAGAGGCAAAATCGGGTCTATTTTCCTGAACTCAAAGCTCTTGGGGGTGGGGCGATCGCCCCCCACCGCCCCCCCCCCCCTTGGATCCGCACCTGATCTGCTAAGGCTATACTAAAATTTATTTTGTATTTTTTGGGAGTGTTAGAGTTATAATTTAAATATCTTCCAGACTAAACTCGTTTTGTGAACCAATTTGCTTTTATATTGCCATTTGATCGTAACTAAAAGTTTAGTCTAGAAAATTTATGAATTTATTATATCCTTTTTGCAAGAAATATAATTTTTTCATGAAAACTATTGAATTTGTTTAGAGTGTAATCAGTTTTACTTTTAGGTATAAGTATACAATAATCCACATATCTTAAGAAAAGGTCGACAATTTAATTAGTTAACTATATTTTCTTCTAAATATTTCATCACTAAATTTTCAATAGTGACGGAAGTTAAAAAATTATTCTGAAGATGGTTTAAATAAAATAAACCGAAACTTTAGTGAAAAGACAAAAATATTTTAATTTTCTGTAAAGATATTGATAGCAATTCAATAAAAAAATAAAAACAATTAACAAAAGTAATATATACTTAAATATATCATTCGATCACTGTGACAGTCTTTAACGTAACAACTTTAGCGTCTGCCATATTATTTCGTGAAAATATATTTCTGATTTCTACTAATACATTGATTTCTTGAATGTTAAGTGACGTTTATAAACAAATTTCTATAAAATGCTCTAAATTTGATTTTATATTTCATTTATCATTCATAAAAAGCTGTAATTTGATAAAATAATTTCGCCAAGAAGTGTATTTCACTGACACTGAAATATTGCTTGTTATCTCTTACATTATAATTTTAATAATAAATTACTTTTTATGAAGATATTCAGGACATTTTTATAGATTAAAGTAATGGCAAATCATTTTAGAATAAAAAATGAGAGAGTAAAGTACTTTAGCGCCAATTCAAAATGTAGTATATAAAGTAGTTATAAAAATGGATCAACAAATTGTCAAAACAAACTTTCAAACATAAGTACCTATATCCCAATATGTACAACAAATACTATATTTAAACAAGCAACTTAATTATCTTCTTAAACAATGACAAAGTAAATTTATACACTAAGTGACACTTTAATATTAAATAGATAACACTTAGAACAGAATTATCATACCTATAAACAAGGATTTGATGTCGGATATTTAAGATTTTGCGTTGTATTTAGATAGAAATAGGAACAAATGGATTGACTTGTTGAAGAAATGCAAGTTGGTATTTGTAAGCATGATAAACTAAGACGAAAATATTACGTATATTACTGATCAAATCTGTAAATATACTTACAAAAATTACCTACTATCATTTTGGATATATACTATTGTGATTCACCCCATGATTTGTATGGTGGCGTAGTACAGGAAAGCGCAAACACATGGTTTAACTTGACAAAATTCAAAGAATGGCTTGAGTGTGGTGAGGACTACTCCGGTCAAGGCTCTTGAAGTACTGGTCAACCTGCCTCCTCTTCACTTATACATAGAGAAAGAAGATCTGAAGAGTGTTTATCGTCTCAGTTGCCTAAAACATCTTGGAATTGGAACAGGCGGCTACTAAGGCATTTGGGAAAGAGCGGTGGAGAGGTGTCCATCACTCACCATGCGCACAGATTACATGACGCCGCTTTTAAAACCCAACCTCCCTGGAGATATTTCTGCTGAGTAGAGAGGATTAGGAGGGAGAGCAAAATCTTCCGAAAAATGGATCCTGGTGGTACACTGATGGATCTCGACAAGATGAAAGAGCTGGAGCCGGAGTATTCGGCAGGACCACAGGACTCAGAGAGTACTACGCTCTCAGACAATGTGCTACAATCTTCACAGCGGAAATGTATGCTATTCTGCAGTATGCCCATCTTTGTGAGAGGGATATAGACAGGAATAGGGAAATAAATATATGCTAAGACAGTAATGCTGCGTTATTGGCACTGAAGTCCAGTATCGTAACTTCGCGATTAGTATCTGAATACAAGGACGTTGGTATGACAAGGAACGGCTGCACAGTCAGATTCGTATGGGTCCCGGGTCACTCGGGCATACGCGGGAATGAGGAAGCAGAGCGTCTGGCAAAGTTGGATTCGGTAACTGAACCGTATGGACCCCAACCAACACTACCTGTCCTAATTGCTATTAACAAAAGAGAATTAAAATCGTTGCTGGAAAGCAAATTTATTGAATTGTGGAGGGGAGCTCCTAGAATGAGGTGTGCTAAGGAACATATAACTAGGCCTAGCGCATGACGTACTAAGGAGCTTCTCTCCTTGAGAAGGAAAGAGCTGCGAATTGTGGTGAAATTGTTGACAGAGGTCATCTTCAAAGAATTGGTGTCGAAGACGACCCGAGATGCAGATGGTGTTTGGAGGAGGATGAAACTGTTAACCATCTCCTCAGAGAATGCCCAGCACTCAACGTTCTGAGACAGAGATATTTCGGAGATTCAATTTTGTTACCGGAAGCAGTTAGGCAAGTTCAACTAACGAGGCTGCTTGGATTCGCAAAGGCGATCGGCCTTGAATGACCTGCAGCTATGGTGGGATGTAAGTGGCCCAATGGAGGCCTAGGCATCGATGATCTAGTATCGCCACCCCTTTTTCATTCATTTATTCAATCATTCATACCAGCCATCATCCGTAAAATACTAGGACAAGTTCACGTCACGAAGTAAAACAATAAAAATCCACCAGCTCACAACAGTTCATTACTTTTGCAAGGGCTAGAAGGTCATGGGTCTCAATAGTAATGTTTGGTACCTTAAAATGTTCGTATTTCAAAACTCTACGGAAAGCCGTTTAGTAATTCCAAAAAAATACCATGGCGATTTCAATATAGCGTTCGCAATCATGGAAAATTCCATTTAATGAGCACTAATGGCAGATAAAAAACAAAGTTTTTTATGAACTGTATAACCGTATCTATATGTTTTCGACGTCACTGAATTCGAATCCAATATCCGTTAAAACCTATCAAGTCCGTATTTGTCCCTAACATTACTTCAAAACGTTGAATAAATACTATTCTGCGATGAGTGCTATAGTCTAATCACCTCATCTTCATATCTCTGAGGTAGCTGAAACCAATGCTGATATCCGTATAACTTCAGCCATTCAAGATTCGTCTCTAACCTCAAAAAACATCCAGAATTGCTAAAACTATACACATCTACATTTAGGAATGAAGATCGCCATTTATTCTTATGTTTTCGGGGTTAATGATTCAAATTCCGACATCCCTTTACATTCACCTAGTCACTAATCGTTCCTAACCTCAAAAATTTTCCTAATTTACTGAAATGATACCTTAAATTTGCAGGTTTGCGCAACCCCCAAAAAATTGTAAATTAAAATAAAACATTCTAATAAATATAAGTACAAATATTTTTAATAATTTAATGAATAAATTTAAAAATATTTTTTACCTAGGTTATACGCGACGAGCAGCCGATTAATGAAATAATTAAACTTACGTCGCCTAAATGTCAAGAATAATTTGTCTGTATTACAGTATTACGGCTGGTGTTGTGGAAACTTAACATCTCACCACCGCTTTCCGGCAAAACGGGACTTACATAGAGGTTCAAGTTTGTGGAAAGTACAAGGATGTCTGGGAAAGATACCGTTGGATCCCACTGATGAGTCCACCACCGGTATCGGGACGAAACATCCATACATTTACTACGGTGGTCGAAAATAGATCGCTAGCTACATGTCCCTACCACCAGGGGTATTGCTAATTGCGTCACTGGAAATGTTATCGCTTTGCTGGTCTGTAGTTTTAATGCAATCCAAGCGAATCCATTGGAGCGTATATAGGGTTGCCTATCTAAGACGTGAATATTAATTTAGTCTCATAAGCTTCATGTAGGTTGCAGGTCGACTTGCAAACCTGTGTTTGGTTTTCCCTACAAAGTATCCCTCTACTAGAAAAATTTCTCTTATGCAACCCACTGGAAGAGTACTTGAACTTTTGCTTTCAGTCGCTCATAGCGCTACCAGTATCAAGTAAAGGTTTTTTCTTCAAGCAGCAGTTAAACCATTCCTTTAGTTCAGGTTAGAATACATCCGTGGTGTCTACTGTGCCGGTATTTCTATGCGTGATACGGAATTTTAATTTTTGTGAAAGTGACTATATTTTTACTTTGATCAAGATATTTTGTTACGTTCTAAAGAGGTTAAAAATGTTTGGCGAGAAAGAAACCATCCAAAATTAAATTCGTTGTCTTAAACTGTCAGACAAATACAGTGGCCGATTTGGATTTCCGATTTCAAAAGATTCGAAGGAATTTATAAAAAGCATCGTGTATGTATTAGACATTTTTAAGAATCTCTTGTAAGTTATTCTAGAAAAGCAGTTAAATATAATGCAGTTCCTGCTCACTATCTTCTTGTATGTGTAAGTAACACCAAGTGACCGTTTTTTATTTTTTAGAAAACATGAGCGGTTCGTCGAATGGGGTGTAAGCATTTATAAAAAAAAACTAGGAACATGCTGATTGTGTATTGTAATGCACATCAATTAAATTTGGTAATGTTAAACGCTGCATGCGCCAATAAAAATGTCCTCATAATTTTTCCAATTTACAAGGGTTTTTTCTTTTTTTTTTTTAAATAGTCCTCAAAGAACCCCAATACTAAATCAAATTGTTAACAAATGCTTACCTCGTTCGGCCCCAACAAGATGCAATTTTAATTTTAGAGTTGTTTCTGCCGTATTCGAATACAAAGACAGCATTCTAGAGACAATGGAAGAAATCTTAGATGACAGTAGAAATGGTAGTAGCATGAACCAATCGTCAAGGTATTAGCATTATATAAAATTATATTATCATTTGAATCAAAATTAACAGAAATTAGAAATAATGTTAGCTCAAACGACGTTGAGCCATCTCCATTTACTTCAACACGACGTAAAAGAAATTTATAATATAAGTAAAAGAACGATTTAGCTTTACAGGTCACTGGGTAGCAACCAGTCTTATTTTTCGAAACGGTATGTTGAATGTAGTACATGTTTTCCCGAATAAAAATTTAAGGATCCGATTAAAATTTACCCTGTTTTTATCAAACAAAAACTCCTACAGATCTGACCGTCATATACGTAACTGAAAAATTTAGATCAATTTAGGGACTTTTTATACTTTATGACTATCTTTCGCAAAATATCGAGCTAAGTGGGACATTTAGTGAAGTTCAAAAACTTTTAAAAATTTTAATTACTATTCCGATGGCATCTGCTGAAGCAGAACGGTGATTTTCTACCCTCAAACGGATAAAAATGTTTTTAGGAAATACTGTGAGTCAAGAAGGACTTGCTGCTTTGGCAATTCTTTCTAAAGAAAGGGATCTTATCGAAAGAATACGTGATTCCAATCAGCGAGTTATTGATAAGGTTGCTAATGCCAAAGATCGGCTCATGGATTTTCTTTATAAATAATTCATACAGTAAGTTGTACGTGTATTTTGTTTTGAGTGTTATATTTTTAAAATTCACTACCCTCTTTATGTTAAGCTATTTAAAATACACTGTTTTGTTTCATACTAACTCAGTTTTTAAAGACTTTTATGTTTTCATCTACAGATGCCTACGACAGGTTTTATACATACCTGTTTTAATTGTATCATTGGAATCGCAACTCCTACTTTTTTTCTGCACCAGCCGCCACTAAATGATACTACTTTTAATTGAGGTATGGAGCTTAACTATACTCTATTATAAGAAAAAGAAATTTAAATTGATTATTACATCCGATCAATATGCAATGTATAAAAATACTCTTGAAAATTGTGTACCACTTTTCTAACCCCCTCATGCTAGTTACAATATGGCCCTTGGAATGCACAAAAAACACGAAATATTGAATAGTATCATAGCTTAAGCGCTACTATCAACATGTCTCTAGTGCACTGGTAGACCATTAAAATAATACTCATAGTGAACAACTAGAATAGTTATATTTTTAATAAATTCTCTATATTTTAAATAATTTTAAACTATCCATCACCAGAATTATTTAAATCTTCATTATACTTGTGTCATTTACAAAATAACGGAAAATAATTAAAATTTTCCGCCACGGCAAACACAGTTGGCGATTTATGCAATCCAGTTTAATGAATAATAATTTTCTTTGTTTTACCAGTAAATCCGGTTATGTATCGATTTTCGTGGAAATGCATTTAGAGGTAATTATAAAATTTTCCTTCATTTTTTGTTAATGTAGTTTCCAACGGCAAAAACGCTTATACTGTCATTATGTGTATTAAAATATTGTATTGTTACTAAGTGGAAAGCGACTGACAGTAATTTATTAAGTAGCAATGGCCAGGCATTCTCACGAGGATTAGTGTGTGTGAAGGGAACGTCTTAGTAGCTGGTTATTATTAAATTAATTTTGGGCTGATTGGTGTTTTTCTATATCATTGTTATACAGTTAAGGATCTTTCTCGTGAGTTACTAAGACGGTTGATTAAGATTTTGCATAATAATCTGTTACAGCACGTGCAGGAGCAGATAGCATAACGTAATCTACATCAGCTAAAAACTTGCTAGATGATGAAAGATGGATTTGAGTTTTATTTCTTTTAATATCAATGTATTCCCGTCTATTTTTGATGTGATTGAAAATTACAACTTTGCTCTTACGGCAAGTTGATGGATGCAATAACCCATTGTTAAAAGTCGGTACTAAAACTTTACTTGTCTTGGTTTTAGAATTCATTGAGAACGTACTAATAAGACCATTATAAGGTTAAAGCTGGTCTACGTGGAAGGTACAATTACAATCTATTCCCTTTTAATGATCTAAAATGAATGAACTTTTTTTCAGTTTTTTTTTATCATAAAGCCCATTGGGTTTTCGTAGCCGATAAAGAGACATGACCTCACCATAGTTTTTTATATGTATTTTGACTCCCTGATGATCAGGTTATTTGTTATAAATACAAAAAATGTGAATAATTAAAAAATTCATTTTTTGTAAAATAAATAACTATTTTGTGTTCCTCGGTTGATACTAAGCAAAAAGTGTGAAAATACGAAAATGTAATGCTTATTTTGCTTTTCAGCGTTTTTTTTTTTGATGTTATTGCGTAGGTTTCCACGGATGTTGGAATGAATGGTTTTGTTATTACGGGTTTCAATCCGTTCGTTCAAAAAATCGTTTTCTCGACATTTCGCCAAAATTTCATTTGGCATTTTCAAGTGCGGTTCATCTCGTTACTCGCTAAGAACTGATGGTGGTCTCTGATGAATTTCGAGTTTTGTTTAGCTGGCTCGCTTCCTGATTGGCGGAGAGATCGTGATACTAGTGTGTTGACTACTGCTTGCTTTTGAGAGGGATGATGATGTGACTCAGCATTGAGATATCAGACAGTATATGTGGGTTTCCGATATACACTAAAACTCAGGGTGTTATTGGGTTTCCTAGTTAACAACAGGTCTAAAAAAGGAAGTTTCTTTTCTTGTTCGATTTCTAGCGTGAATTGAATTCTATGGTGGATATTGTTCAAGTATACGAGGAAATTGTCCAGGTGTTCTTTTCCATGTCGCCATATTAAAAAAATATCATCCACATAGCTTTTCCAAAATTTCGGTTTTAAAGGTGCCTCTTGCAGTGCCTCTTGTTCAAAATATATCATAAAAAGTTTGGCTATAACTAGTGAAATTATTGAACATGAAATATGTGTTTTTTAAGATTTAAATTTAATAAAAAACCAAGAAATAAAACAACAAAGTCAACCAATATACGAAATACTACCATACAAGAATCTTGTCAAAAAATTAGAAGATTTGTAAATATAGTTAATTTTATACGAAATTATTTTTATTAGGTTATTCGCATATTCTTTAAATTTCAGTTGCCTGTCTACCATTACACCTAAATATTTAAACTTCTCCACCATTTCAATTGACGATTCATTGCTAACTTTAAGAACAAGAGCACCATAAGAAAAAGTTTTGTAATCATTCTCATTCCTAATTTTCATTAATTTGGTTTCTTCAACATTTATCTTAATTGGTTACAAGACCACCATCAATGTATACATATACTTACTGACAAATTGATGAATATTTTTAAAAAAACAGATATTAAAATAGCTAGAAAACAATTATTAGTTCTCGGTAAAATATATTCTAATACCAAAACTTCATTACAGGTTAATGAGACATCCTGCATAGTTTATAAGGTTCCCTGTTCCAACTGTCAATTAGTTTGTATAGGCCAGACTTCCAGAAGCCTCAAAGGCAGACTCACTTCCCATCGTAGTGACATTAATAGAGGTTGGCCCTCTTGTGCTCTGGCTGAACATGTTTTTCATCAAGATCACTATGTTAACTGGGATGGCACTGAAATTCCGGAAAGAGTTGCTGCATATCATAAAAGGTTCTTCCTTGAAATGGTGCACATTAACCAAGAAAGTAACACCATGAATAAAAAAAGTAACACCGAGAGTCTGAGTGCCATTTACAGTTAAATTTTAAAGTTGAAAAAGGAATGTATTTGAGCCTCCTAGACAGTCAATCTCCAGATGAATAGGTTTTCTAGTAAATTCTCTTATATTTTGTAAAAAATATCAAATTTGTAATTTCTTAACTTTATTTTCTATTTTTGCTAAATCTCTTGCTTGACTACGCCACTGTTTACGCATCCGTATTTTCCCCCACTACTTACACCACCCACTACACTTCCCGGTCGACACATGACAGGTGTCACTATAAAATGGTGGAATAGTCAAGTAGGACGTTTGACTGTTTTCGAACTTTCTAGAATTTCAATGAATTTTTACAATTCCATCAAAATATGCTTCCAAATACGGTTAAAAAGTGTTAATGGTGGGTTTTTTCCCCTGTTTTTCAAACATGTACTTATTTCATGTTCAAATGACATTGGTGAGTTACTTAATAATTATAAGTTAGGTTAATCCTCTAACTGTTTAATTAATAATTGAAAAGATGTCGTGAAGAAGAGATAAATAAATTCTCGAAAGCTTCAAAGAATTAAAAAGGAGTTTTTCTCCTTACTAATGCCTACAAATTTAAATAGACTGCATCCCCAAAAACCCTAGTTTGGAATAGTGAGCTTTTTGTTATATTTATCTTTATCCTTCATCTACAAAATTACAATTTTTTATATAAAAATATATCACAGTAATTATTTTATGTACTTATTATATTCATTTTTTTAAGTTAATTTTTAAAATCATTAAAAATAAATAGATTTATAATAATCTTAAAATTAAAACAAACAATACAAAGGTTAAAACAATGAAAACTATAGAATAGTACATAGTATGCAATTGATATGGATAGACTACTTTTTAGAACAGCAAATAAAATTTTTATAAAAAAATTGAACGGACTTCTAAAAGTGAGCTAAAAAGCGAAAAATAACTATAAATTTTTATATGAAATTGAAATTTTTGAAGTCGGCGCCAAAGTAATACCTGACAAAATGTGATTTGCATAAACAGATGAAAAATACTTTATTTGTAATTGCTTTCTTACCATAATTTGTATATACTAGTAGTTCTTTATTTCTTTTAGAAATAATTTGGCGCCGACTTCAAAAATTTCAATTTCATATAAAAATGTATAGTTATTTTTCGCTTTTTTATGCACTTTTAAAAGTCGGTTCAATTTTTTTATAAAAATTTTATTTTTCGATTTTCAGTTTTGAATTCATTATGATATTCATAAATTATTTGAACTAAGTGCCAATCAAAATTAGTGTACCTCGCAATGACTCCAAGGTGGCAAAAGTACCCATTTTATCCAGAATTATAAATAACTCTAAAATGAACCACTAAAAACTCTTTGATTCTTAGAGTTCTCCAAATACCAATGAAATTGTGTTAAACAGATAATTAGTCTGTCATAGTAAATCCACTATCTTAAATTTCAAATTAATTTTAGTTTGGTAATATAGGTCCCAAAACCAATATCGATATATAAAGAATTTGAGATGTAAATTTCTTAGTCCGATATATTTTATATTGCATATTGAATATGTATTCGCCCCAAGAACCCCGCAATATCAATTTTAGATAAAACCGGAAAATGTAAATTTTTTAGCCCCTTATGTTGTATCCTATCAACCCAATAGTTGTAAAAAATTAACCTTTATATTCGTAATACACCTCCCCCTACCCCCTAATACCAAATCTGAAAAAATGCAAATAAGGTAAAATTTTCAACTCACCATATTGGATCCGCCATATTGAATTTCAAAAAAACAATATTAACGACTTCATCTAATCTAAATCTACTCCCTCCAAACCCGCTAGTATCAATTTTAAATGAAATCCAGAAATTTAAAATTTCTAAACGGTCATAATGTATCTGACATGTTAGATTTTCGTAAAATAATTTTATATTCGCTATATACGTCCTCAAAAACGATTCAGTCCTACCTTTAAACAAAATCGAAAAATGTAAAATTTTTAGTCAGCTATATTGCATTCACCATATTGAATCCTGGAAAAATACTATTAAATTCCTAATTTAAACCCTCAAGATCCCTCTATATCAGTTTTGGAGAAAGTCGAAAAATGTAAAAATTTGAATCCGCCAGATTGAGTTGTTCAGAAAATATTTTAATTTCGTAATTAAGACTAACAAAAAAACCCAATACTGACTTTAGACAAAATCGAGAGATGTAGAATCTTTAATCCACTATCCTAGATCCGCCATATTTAATTTTTTTTTTAAATAATATCAGATTCGTAGTGTGCTACCTCAAAAACTCCCCCATATCAATTTTGAGAAAAATCTGACAAAATTAATTTTTTATCCACTATATTTGATACGACATATTGCATTTTTAAAAAATAATTTTAGATTCGTCATGTACGACCCCGAAAACTCTCCCGTACCAATTTTGGAGAAAATCGGACAAAATTGATTTGTCCGCCATATTGGATCCGCCATATTGAATTTTTAAAAAAATTTTTGAATTTGTTATGTGCAACTTCGAAAACTCCCCCATACCAATTTTGGAGAAAATCGGGCAAAATTAAATTTTTTTGTCCACCATATTAGATCCGCCATATTTAATTTTTTTAAAATAATCTCAGATTCGTTATGTGAGACCCTCAAAAACTCCCCCATACCAATTTTGGAGAAAATCGGACAAAATTGATTTTTTCGTCGGCCATATTGGATCCGCCATATTGAATTTTTTAAAAATAATTTTAGATTCGTCATGTGCGGACCCGAAAACTCCCCCGTACCAATTTTGGAGAAAATTGGACAAAAATGATTTTTTGTCCGCCATATTGGATCCGCCATATTGAATTTTATAAAAATATTTTTAATTCGTTATGTACGATCTCGAAAACTCCCCTATTCCAAATTTGGAGAAAATCGGACAAAATTAAATTATTTTGTCCGCCATTTTGAATTTTTTAAAAATAATTTCAGATTCGTTGGGTACAACCCCGAAAATTTCTGCATACCAATTTTGGAGAAAATCGGACAAAATAATTTTTTTTGGCCGCTATATTGTAAGCGCCATCTTGGATTTTACTGCACCAATTTCATCTAAAAAAAATATGGAACAACCGCAGCAACTTTCTGAATATAACGCAAAAAATTTCATTCAAATCAGTTCAGTCCGGAGAAATCGGTATACATACATAAAAAAAATACATAGTCGACGAATTGAGAACCTCCTTCTTTCAGAAGTCGGTTAAAAATAGGAAAAAAGATTATTTTCTTAATAACATTCATTGGGTTACTTGAGTTTTGGCATGGAATTGCATATATTACGTTAGATCTTTTTTTGGTGGGAACTTTGCTTTTTAATTTCGTATAAAATGATCCCAGTAAATTGTTCGCCCTGTGGCGTACCGTTATGTCATGCATACCTACGAGTAAAATATATTTTATTTTTTCTGATAATTAGTTTAGGTACGGTAATGCGATGAAAGTGTTTTGTATTGTGGTATTGTTAATTTTTTTTTGTTTCTTATAATGTAAAAAGGTTTTTTGTTTAATTATTTTTTTATAACGCATTTAGGAAAATGGTTCATTAGGGTTTCTTTTACTTTTTTAGTAGTATGGGCGAAATTCGGGTGAAGATAATTTTATAGCTCGATCAACTAAACCAATTATGACACTATATTTTTTTTTATTTAGATGTTGAGAGTTAAAATTTAAATACCGGCCTGACCAAATATATTTATTTGTTTTATTTCTGTGTATAGTTAAGTCTAAAAAATGTATTTTTTGTTCCATTTCAATTTCAGATGTAAATAGTGGTTTTGGGTGGAAATTATTAAAATATTGTAATAAGCTATCTATTTTGTTTTCGCGTACAACAGCCAAATAGTCATCCACATAGCGTTTACAAAATATTATGTTAAAATCAAGTTTTTTCAATACTTCTTCTTTTATTTAAAAACAAAACATATTCGATTTTTCATTGTAATCACTGTATTCCATTTTTGATTCTTTGGGTGGTTAGAAAAATAATTAATAAATCTACCTGATGATCAACCTGAAAAATGAAATTTAGGAAGTTACCCTATATATTTGGTCGTACTGACAATGTT
This sequence comes from Diaprepes abbreviatus, assembly GCA_034092305.1. Taxonomy (NCBI): domain Eukaryota; kingdom Metazoa; phylum Arthropoda; class Insecta; order Coleoptera; family Curculionidae; genus Diaprepes; species Diaprepes abbreviatus. The sequence continues at coordinate 233,114 of JASJET010000379.1, read as the reverse complement.
GTAGGTTACTTCAGTTCCTACAATAACTTAAAAATTTCGAAATATAATACAATAACTTTAAGGGATATTTTTGCAAGAGTTAAAGATAAAACTCCCGTCTTACAACAATCCAATGTAGAATACAAGATTCCATGCATTAATTGCACACATTATTATAAAGGACAAACATCACAAATACTACTTCAACAAAGAATCACACAACATAAAAGTGATAGAAGCTTGTGCCTTGGCAATACATTTTCAGGAGTTAGACGACCAGTTTAATTAAGGAGATGTTTCAATTTTGGCCAATGAATCCAATTATAGGAAGTGTTTATTTTTGGGAATATCACATATTAACAAAACGAGAAATTTTATAAATTTTAAAACTGACATTGAACAGTTAAGTAATATATTTTGTCATATTTTATCATAATTCACCATGTATTTTTGTATATAACATTCACCTTATATATTTTTCTATTGCTATTCTATAAATATATTAATATCTTCATCATGAAAAAAAAGGTGATATATAAAAAAAGGGAAAAAAATAAAAAGGAAAAAACAAAAAGAACTCTATGAACACTTTTGCAAAGAAATATTTTCAAATCCCATTTTTTCCGATTTTATTAAATAAAAATCTGTGTGTCCAGGTGGCTAGTGAATTTTAACTCTAATTGTAAGTAATTTTTACTTGTTATTACTGGGTTTTCTAAATGGAGGAAAATTAAAATATAAAAAGGAAAAAGATTTTATTTTTAAAATATAACATATTTCATACTGTGTTTTTAACCTTTTATTTTGTAAATGAATTATGTATAACTTTTTTTATGTACATTTTACGATTTTTAAGTTTTTATGTGTTTAGCAAATTGCCTCCTGATGAAGCTATAAGTAAATAGCGAAATATAGAGGAATTTTTTGAAAATTGAGTTTTCTTTAACCACACAAACCGATTCCCAATAATTTCCGCTCACGTTTATATATATATATATATATATATATATATATATATATATATATATATATATATATATATGTATATGTATATGTATATTTGTATGTATGTATAAAACTATGCGTTGGGTAGAAAAATCACACGACAAATTTTTTGTTTAGAACCGGCTGAGGAACACGAAAATATTTTTTTTTAATTTAGAAAAGAAAACATGTTTTTTTATTGAAAAACTTTTCGTGTCAAGAAACATATAAAAAACTTTGTTGGATTCATGTCTCTTCATCTGCTACGGAAAGTCACTGGGCTCTCCCACTATAAAGATTCCCACTATTTTTTTAATTAAAAATAGTTCCATACATGAGCATGGTCGTTGTGTATTAAAATCTCTAGCTTTTTTTACAGAAAGAGAAGAACAGTAAGCTAACATCGACTCTAAAATTACATTCTCGGCATGCATTCAGGGTCAAAGTACAAAGGATATTTTTATCATGGGTTTAAGAGTAAATAGCTAACATGTACTAAAAAGAGCATTGCTATTAGAGGAAAGTGGTCACAGCAGGAATCGACGATTGGCTATACTTTGAACAACAAAAAAATAGTATATACGACTCCGTCTGGGAATTTAATTTCGCTGGTGTTAGCACAAGCTTTCTAAAGTTTGAAATTTATGTTATCACGACATAAATAAATAGTTCAGTTTAATAATTCATTCATTTATAAAAACACCAATATTTAGACATATCGACATAGCTTAAAAATATCCTAGAAACTTCTTTAAGATGTCTAACCACTCTGTCAATATCCGTTATTAAAAAAGAATCTCCTCAATCTTCGGCCAATCTGTTTTGAATTTCAATAACACTTAAGTTAACTCACAATTAACCAGGTTAATCAAAATTGCAAGTTTGTTTTGTACACGCATTTCGTTGAAATTCCGTAGCAATTGTTATTCCTTTCCTAGTTTATTTATCCTATATCTTATTATTTTTTATTGGAAAACATTTCATTCATTTTCAATAAATTTCGAACACTTCTTTTTTATATTTCATAAACTACTCAACGTAACTTAACCGTACCAACGTTCATTGAATATATTTAGTATGTATATATATGGAGATAAGGATAGGTGCACTGTGACCTTAAAGATATATTGTGTTCCCCTTCTGTTACTAAATCTTTAGGGACTTCTCGCAAACTAAAGCAGGTCTTTTAATCCTATCTTTCTTAAGAAATTCAGAATATGAGACGGTATCACATTGAGTACACCTCCCCCTTCTATTCCATGTGCTTTCAGGGATTGCATCGTAATAATATTGAACCATGTTAACTGAAAACACCAGGATAACCGCTAGTAATGGTACACGCCTGGACAATATAATAACAAACGGATCCTTGATTATATGTAGTAAAGTTCTGGAGGCATATATTTCAGTTCATACAACTCAATTGGTCAGTTTAACATTAGATGTCAAGGTAAATGTCTTTCCAATTTATAAGCGCTCATATAGAGATGTTGATATACTGAGTTTTGGGAGGGCTTTAACTGATGAAGGGTAGACGAATATTTACGCGGCTGATAATGTTAATAAAAAGTGGAATGAATTCTTTGACACATTTTCTATATCTATATTTTCTTTTAAAAAAGCACCCCATTAGGAATGGAAAAAAAAATAATACTGCATGGCCCAGAAATAACTGAATGTAAAAAACAACTTGATCTTTTTAGCATATTGTTAAGATATAATAACAAAGCTAAATTCATTTTGAAAGATTTAAAAGTGACTTACTCCAAACTTCTACAAACTGAAAAAAGTAAATATTACACCAGTAAAATCAATAATTTTCAGGATAAATGTCAGGTAATCTGGCAGATAGTGGGAGAATTAACGGGCAAAAAAAGACAAAGTAATGTGGTGCCCTCTGGTGATCGACTGGACAATGCGAATGGGTTTAATGATTGGTTTATTAAGAACCCAAAAAATCTGATTAAGTCTGCAAATTTCAGTATACCATTTTATTTAACAGTGCGAGGTACAGAATTCGATGTGTTTAACGACAGTTACTAAGCAGGAAGTTTTGAATAGATCTAAGGGTTTACGGAGCAGAAGAAGTTCTGGAGCTGATGAGGTTCCAGTCTTTCTGCTTAAACAAACTATTAATGCCTTCGTTGAGCCAATATGCCACATAATTAAAGAGTCATTTGTAACTGGAATTTATCCAGATGAACTTAAAAAACTTTAGTAGTCCCTCTATTTAAAAAGGGTGATATTACGACACTTTCAAACTATAGGCGAATATGTTTGTTATTATAATTTTCTAAACTTTTTGAAAGAGCTTTCTATACTCGCTTATATCACTATTTTTCACATATGAGCATTTTTGCAGAGTTCCAACAGGGCCCCTTAAAAAATAAAACGACAGGGATGGCGATGTTTGATTTTCTGGCAACAGTGTATGAGGCACTTGAGGATGGTGAAATGGCGGCAGGCCAATTCCTTGACCTCCCTAAGGCCTTTGACTGCCTAGACCACTCCCTGCTCTTTAAAAAATTTTCTAGATGTGGTGTAAGGGAAAAACTTTGAACTGAGTAAAATCATATCTTACTAAAAGATCACAAAGGGTAGTTTTGAGAGGAGAAGACAATGGTATAGTATAATCTCATTCAAATGAGATAGTAGAGGTGGGTGTGCCGTAGGGCAGTATATTGAAACCATTGTTTTTTGTAATTTTTTTAAATGGTCTTTCAGCAATAAACCCCAATTACTGTAATATTCTTTTTAGCTATCCAGATGACACAAATCTTCTTCTTAAAAATAAATCAATCCTAAACCTTTTAAACTGAATAAATGAAAATTTTAGACAACTTAAATTCTGGTTTTCTTGTAACTATCTGCATTTAAATACTGAAAAAACTCAATGTCTTATTTTAAAAACATCTTAAAGAAATATTACTTTACCATCCTCAGTGACTATTGATAATACAAAGATCGATACAAGCGATAGCAGTAAGATGTTGGGAATGTGGCTGGATTCTAATTTAAGATAGACCATGCATATAAACTTTTTGTGCAGCAGGCTTTCGAGTGTTTGCTACTCTTTGAGAGTGATATCTAAGAATTTTGACCTTACTGCCTCAAAGGCAGTGTATTATGCAAGTTTCTATTCTGTTATACAATATAATGTATTCTTCTGGGGAGAAGCACCTGCCTCTGAAAAGGTGTTTAAAATACAGAAAAGAGCCCTTCGTATTATTTTAAAATTAAATTATTAAATTTCATGTAGAGGACAATTTAAAAATCATAATTTATTGACAGTGACTGCATTCTATATCTTGTTTTTTATAAAACACAAAGACAATTTTAAAGCGCTTGAATGAACACTTAGAGTTACGTGATTACTTTGTTTATTAATTGTGTTGTTTTTTTAATGTACAATGCATGTTCATATAAGCTTATGTACATATACACTGTATGTAAGGTGATATATTTTCTTTGTTTTAATATATAGTTTTATATTACAAGTGAAATAAAACAATATATTTATACTTTGCATGTAAATGTATCTCCGACATATTCAAACTTTGTACTGACGAATTGTTTTGAAATAAATTCTATTCTATTCTATTCTATTCTATTCTAATGTTTTGCAAAGTGACGCATTCTGGAAAAATGTGGATAGAAGTTTCTTCATCTTTCTCCCATTCTTCTCTCTTTGCTAGTTCAAGTTTCTTAAGCTACCCTATCAAGTGGCAGTGTCATATTAGGAATTCTAAGTTGGTTTTTGTTTAGGCCAGTTAGTTCCTTGAATTTTTTTTGGTCATAGATCCCCAGAAGTATCTTCACTTGTTTCATTTTGTCCAATAATTGTCTTTTCAATTCTCTTTCTCTCTTTTTAGTTCTTCCAGTATTACGCTGTTGCTAATTCCGCAAAAAGAAATAATGTCCAGGCCCCTTTTCTTACTAGTTTGTCTGCTATTTCATTTCCTTCCACTCCAATATGTTCCGGGACCTACAAGAGGCTTACCATGTTGTTCTTGTCTAGTTTGTTTACTTCCTCTAACCATTTTCAGACTATCTTTGAGCTGATTACATGAAAATTTAGCCCATTGATAGCTGTTTGATTATTTGACTGCGATAGTTTTTTTTCCTTATTGAACTGAACGCATTTCCTAATGGCGTAGATTTTTGCTTGCAAAATACTTGGTGACTTGCCCGAGCTTTCAAAGTATCTCATTCCTGGTCCATATACTCCTATTCCAATTCCCAGTGTTGTTTCAAGCCCATCTGTATGCCATTTAATAAAGTTTCTTTTCAGTTTCTCAATGGTTTTTATGTCCCATTCACTTTTACGACTCAACCTTGTGTTAAAGTCTTTCATAAAATTGACCTTCAGTTTCAATTCATCTTGAAGCGTGCCCAGATGTACTGGTTTTTAAATGAGAAATGATTTAATAACTCTCATAATCTCTCATCATTCCTACATGTTCTCTTCTTTATCATATTCTCCACTAACATATGTGTAAAGTTTCGAATTATTTTCATAACGGCCGCTGGTTACCTTTGCAATGATCTGTTTATTTATGTAAAAACTAGTCTTTGAACTTTCGAGAAATTGGCTCTCTTGTTAGCTAGACTCATTCTTTTACTCCATATGCAATAGGTCTCACTATTGTAGTGTAGTTTCACTCCTTGCGGACATCCTCCTGTAGTAAAAGTGGCGATATTATCTTGTCTTATCTCTGTTTCTATTGCTGTGGCGGAACAGAGTTGTGACATCTATTTGGAAGTCATTTCATCTACCCCCTGACAACACATAATAAGGATTATTGTATTGTCAAAAGCTCCTTTTGTATCCAGAAAAGCACACTACTACGGTTCATTGTTTATCAGTGTATTCACAATCTCATCTGTTAGCCGTACCAGTGCGGTATCCGGAGTTTGACCTCTTGACACGCATATTGAGGGGAGTGTAGTAGAATTCATTCTAAAATTTCTGACAACTGCTTTCTCATTTTTAGGATGAACTATATAAGATTGATGAATCAAAAGCATTTTAGATACATAATGTATTTTTCTTCGCTTTTGAAAAAAAGATGACTCTAACCCTTCTTCATATTTCTGGTAAGATCTCCTCCTATCCACGCTAAACAAGGGCAGGACGCATTCCATCAACTCCAGGAGTGTGGAAGTTGTTCATTGCCATTCGCTATTCTTTCTCTAGTAGATCTACTGTAATATTCTGTTATACTATTCATGAAGCTATATTTGCTTCCCAGAAAGTGAGTAGTGAGCAAGAGCAATTCTCCTTCCTCTTCACTTTCCGTGAAGCTGCTGTCTGGCTTTTTGAGTACCATTTCTATGTCAGCCCTACCAAAATTAAATAATGTGATCAAATATAAGAGTGGCTAATTAACAGCTTTTTATATCGCGTGAATGCTCGCGCCAATTAACTTGCGTCAAGACGCGCGCTCTTATCCATCACTACATCCTAAAACAGCCATTACTCGGCAACCAAGTATCATTAATACTCTGTATAAGCTTCTAATCTTCATTTTGGAAAGTCGAATCATGTTGGCTAGTCATCTATATCATTTCGTAAAGCTATTACTAGAAAGAACCTTATAAACAAATATATTTATGAATTTTAGGTGAAATTACAACTTTAAACTATTTTAATTTTGTTAATAGTAATCGGAAAAATATTTAGCAAAGTTCATTTAAAAGTCACAACAATTTCCTTCAATTTAAGTATTTAGAGGTCTCTATTGGACTTCTAGAAACCGAGTTATGTTTGATTTAGTTAAGGCGGAATTCTATTGTTACACCAAGTTTATCCATAACTTTTTTCTAATTATTATTTTTAAAAATTCAGGACGTTTCTAATAAAGATCTCAATCGATCTGGCTGGATAGACCACTCATAAATAGCCAGGGTGATTGTTTATAGATATTTAAACAATTAAATTATTGATAACAAAAAAACTGACAGGTTTTGCTTTTTCTCCTTCCGCCTGTTTAAAAAAAGACATTTTATTTTCTGCGAATTCCTCTCTGCTCCTTTCTCAAGATGAGTTTAGATTACCTAATAGTCTCACCAGTCAAGCTGTGTCGAACCAGAAGTGAAATTTATAGAAAATAATTGCCTATTCAAAATCCCCATTCGGCGATATATTGATATAGACATTTTGATGCCAAAGTGAAACGGTAGTATAGATACACCGGAGAAGAGAGAAGCTCGAAAAGTAAACAAAATATAAAGAATTTTCACGGTTGTTGAGTGCATTTAACAGGTTGCCTTTTCTCCTTCAGATGGCTTTATATTTTATTTGCTTTCAAAATGATTAAATTTAAAAATTTTTCGTTCAGGAATAACATGAACTTAAATAAGACATCGTGTGCCAATAAGTAGCTTCTATGACACGAAATTACCTAAAAATCAGGCTCAAGCATACAAAATATCTTTCAAAATTCAGAATCTCAATGAAAAAAGTATAACTGCGTAAGTATTTTTATTGCTTTAACAAAATTTACTTGCAATCTAAGTGAATATTAAAATTAACGTATAAGGTCTTGTCTGAGTCTCAATTTGGCTTTAAAACAGGTAGATCCACTCAGGACGCAATTCAGTTTTCGATTACCCACATCCATAATACTCTCGATGAAAATCAACCATCAGTGTGTCTGTTTATGGATCTCTCAAAAGCTTTCGACACTGTCTGTCACAAAATAGTGCTAGAAAAGCTCGATAACTACTCTTTAAGGGGTAAAATTTACAATATATTAAAAAGTTATTTGTTAAAAAGGCAACAAAATGTGGAGATTGGCGGTGTTGCACGTGAAGAGAGAGAAGTTACCTATGGCGTCCATCAGCGAACTGTTTTAGGCCCATTGCTATTTATAATTTATGTGAATGATCTGTTTCAATTGGGACTGAATGGAAAACTTGTTGGTCTCATTGATGACCCCGGAAGTTTTTCTAGGGCAGGGAAGAAGACATCGTTTTATTAATAGATTGGTTTAGTTTTAATAGATTAACTAACCTTAAGTATTGAAAAAACCAAATATGTTCCCTTTTCCACTTATAAAAATAATTTACCACAGCTGGGAAACTTGAAGATTGAGGAAGGTGAGATTCCAGAGACGGCAAATATCAAGTTCCTCTGGATCATAATTGATAACCAACTAAACTTGGGTACACACGTTAGAAGCCTAGTTAAAAAAATTAGAGGTTTCCTTCCAAAATTCCTGTACCTTAAGGACTTTCTCACCCCTAAGCATATGAAAATTATAGATTCTTATTTAATACAAAGTCTTCTAACCTATGAAATACTAGCATGGGGGGAGGAGCTTCGGAAAATACAAGGTGTCTGAAAAGAAAGTACACATTTGTTTTGTTTATTGCGTGAACGCAACTGTTCCGAGCGGCGCGGGGGGTATGTCAATCGGTAGCCTGGCTCTTGGGAATTTAGTCGCTATGGAGCGTTTCTCGGGAGCGGACCGTGCTTTGTGCGTACGTGAGTTTTACAAAAACGGTAATTCGGCGACTGTAGCGTGTAGAAAATTCTGCAATTTTCGACATATTCGTCACTTAAATGATGCGCCAAACGCTCGGCTTATTGGAAAATGGGTCCAGAAGTTTGAAGAAACCGGTTTAACACTAGATAAACCAAAATCCGGGCGTCCGAGGTCTTCGAGAACGGTCGAAAACGTAGAGAGTGTTACTCAGTCTGTTCGTGACGACCCAAACGTTTCGATTCGTAAGCGTGCTGTTGCTTTAAATGTGCATAGGTCATCATTATTCCGCATTTTACACAAAGATTTAAAACTGAACCCCTATAAAATTCAGTTGGTGGAAGAATTGAAGCCTCAGGATGCTGGTCAGAGGCTTGACTTCGTAAATCAGATGACTGAACGCTTTTCAACGTTTACCAACATCTTCTTTTCGGATGAAGCCCATTTTCATCTTAATGGTCATGTAAACAAGCAAAATTGCCCCTATTGGAGTGCAAACAATCCAAAACATAAACATCAGAAACCTCTACATTCGCCGAAAGTGACTGTATGGGCTGCGATGTCGGCGCGAGGAATTATCGGCCCGTACTTTTTTGAAGATGAAAGGGAACGCACAGTAACAGTGACTTCAGAGCGGTATGTGGAGATGTTAGACGACTTCTTCGTGCCTGAACTGCAAAATTTTCCTGGCTATAACCAAAGAATATGGTTCCAGCAAGACGGAGCAACTTCACACACGTCCAATATGTCTCTGCCACGAGTGCGTGAAATTTTTCCTGGCAAATTGATCTCAAAGAAAGGTGACATAAGTTGGCCTCCACGCAGTCCTGATTTATCATCTATGGACTTTTTCCTATGGGGTTATGTCAAATCAAAAGTTTACGCCAACAAACCGACTTCCCTGGCACAATTAAAAGAAAATATCCGCAACGAAATGGCAGACATCACGGAGAATACCTGCCGAGCCGTCATGGGCAATTTTAGTGCTCGATTAAATGAATGCCGTGAGCGCAACGGATTACATTTGGACGATATCATTTTTAAAAAATAAATTCCCAAACAATGTATTTTAATATGTAATAAACATTTTTTCAATAAAGTCCTGACTTTTTTTTAAATCGATTTTTTATATGTGAATTTTTTTTTGAGATACCCTGTACTTAAATACTGTACAAAACTGTTTCATTAAAATCATGCATGGTAGGAAGAGGCTTTTTTCGACTGAAAACCTTTTCCAGGAGTGCACGTTGTTGGATATGCAACAGTTATATTGATTCGAGATTTACAAATACATATTTAAAAACAAAATTACTCTTGAAATGAGAAAAATATAAGAAAGAAATTAACATATCCGAGAGCTATGCAAAAACTCATGGACAAAGACCAACGAAATATTTTGTCCTACGGTTGTGCAATACGCTACCTGCAAAAATATGATCAATAAAACCATTCAATAAATTTAAAACAATGGCCCAAAACTGGATATATGAACGTGGCAGAAAAGTATTTAATGATTTGATGGATAGTACTGTTTTGAACTGCTCGTTTTGGCTTCGTGTTTGTTGACAAAATTTTTATTAAACTTAAATGATTTTGACTTTATTCCCTGACCATGACGTTAACTCTTAGTTGTGATATATTCTGAAATTCTGGCATTTTTACCTGACTAAGGACTTTTCATTAGATAATGACGCTGTAGTAATACTTGTAAAGGGTGTTTTTTTATAGAGGTATAGAACTTTAAGTTGGCAACACTTTTTTAAGTGGCGGCCATTTTCTCAGCTGTCAAGTGATTTATGTTTAGTTTGGTTTGGCATTTCAACATGAATAGACTGACGCCTGAACAACGCTTCCAAATTGTGCAAATTTATTTTGAAAATCATGGTTCTGTTCGAAATACGTATCGCGCACTACGTCCATTTTACGGTCAACATAATCGTCCATCAGAGCAATTAATTCGATTAACTATGGAACGTTTTCGCACCACGTTTACTCTAAATGATAATACGCATCCACAGAGACGTCGTACAGTGCATACAGAAGAAGTCATTGCTGCTGTAGAGCATAGCGTAGCAGAAGACCCGAATCATTATATCCGGCATCGTGTACAGGAATTGGATATGTGTCCATTCACTTTATGGAAGATTTTGCGGAAAGATCTTGGTTTGCGTGCTTACAAAATCCAACTCGTGCAAGAATTGAAGCCACACGATCACCTACCAAGGCGTAGATTCGGTGAATGGGCCCAAAACAAGATTGCCGTTGATCTCGATTTTCTTAAGTGAATTTTGTTTAGCGATGAAGCTCACTTTTGTTTGAATGGATACTTCAATAAACAAAACTGCCGTATTTGGGGTGATGATAATCCTCAAGTGTATGTTGAGACACCGTTACATCCAGAAAAACTGACTGTTTGGTGTGCTTTATTGGCTGGTGGAATCATTGGTCCGTCCTTCTTTAAAAACGATGCTGGTCAGAACGTTACAGTCAATGGTGACCGCTATAGAGCCATGATTACTGACTTTTTCGTTCATCAATTGAACAACCATGATGTGTAGGAGCTGTGGTTTCAACAAGACGGCGCAACATGTCACACAGCTCGTGCCACAATTGATTTATTGAAGGAAACGTTTGGTAACCGCATAGTTTCACGTTTCGGACCCGTGAATTGGCTTCCAAGATCGTGCGGCTTAACGCCGCTAGACTATTTTCTGTTCTATACCTCTATAAAAAAACACCCTTTCTATTGTAATAAATTTTATTTAATCCTAAATCACACACAAGCATAAAAATGCTTCAGTGATCATGTTTATAGTTCCATTGATTATTGTGTTAATTGTAATTTGTTTGTATTTAATAAACGTTTTTTTGAATTTGAATTATTGCTAATCATTGCTTTACTTTTGTATTCTTGAACACACAGCACAAACTTTAAAAATTACGTCTCATTTGTCCCATTTGTTTCAAGCCAATATGTTTCTGTGTCATCGGAATATTCGAAAAAAAAGTTACTAACAAACCTTTACCACTCTTTTCTAAATTCAGATACCGCGAATTTATTTTTCGAATTCCCTAAGCCATTCAAAACCTTTGATCCCAACCTCAAACTTTACAAAAAGACACAATTTTGACAACGCATAGAAAGTTTTATTAAGGTTTTTATAAAATCCAGAAAAAGTTTTTCATATATCCCAATCCCTTTAACAAAGCTATAATATTACACTAAACCTTTTATTTCTTTTATTACTTTTCGTATTTTATATGCCCCTTTTTCATCGCATCCTTATTTATTCAACATCTTCAAACACGTTTCCCGTAATTCCGCCAAGTATAGATTTTCACTCCATTTCAATATATGCCATTACCAATCACGTCAAAAAAATATAAATATTTTCTTGGCGGGATACTTTGTGAAATATATTTTTGCTGTTCAAATAAATGTTTTTATATCATTCCAGTCCCGGCTCAGAAATCTAAAACTCTCACTATTTGGGATTCAAAAATAGTTGTAACATTATCGATGATTAAAAAAAGGTTTTCTTACGGATAATTCGACAACCTAACAACAGCTTTAAAATCACCACGTTATGTAATAGAGTTTGCAAAAACTGTCTTAAAAATATTATGATTATATTATATCGACTTCAAAAACTTGCAGTAAAAAGTAAAAAAATAAATAAATAAATAAATAAATCGAACTGACAATTGCCTAACAGCAACGCCAAAGTAAGCAAGTCAAATCAAATAAAAAATATATTAAAAACTATTTTATATTTCAAGTAATTTAATTATTTTAGATATACTTATTCACTTGCAAGGAAGGTACCTGATGTGATGAAACTTGACAAAAAGAGAATCATTTTCTTTTAAGTCAATCACCAAGTCCTATGTTATTATGTATACATATATACGAAAATTCAATGCGTATGTTTTTTTTATGTATGTATACCAATTACTCCTGAATAGCGGCACCGATTTAAAATAAATTTCTTGCTTATCCATATTATTTTGGACGAAATTGGTTCAAAAAATCTAAGGCTGATGCTGACAATATGATGGACAAAAATATTAATTTTGTCCATAGATAACGAATCTAAAACTTTACTTCTCTCGATTTTGTCCAAAATTGTTATTAAAAGGTCTTTAAAAATCTATATTACGAATTTAAAATTATTTTTAAAAAATTGAACATGACGGTTTTAATATGGCTGACTAAAAATTTAACATTTTTGGATTTTGTCCAAAATTGATGTGGGGGATTTTTGAGGGATTAAATGACAAAATAATTTTTTTTTAAAAAACTTCAATATGGCGAATCCAAAATGGCAGACTAAAAATTTAACATCTTTCGATTTTGTCCAAAATTGGTATCGGGGAATTTTAAAAAAATTACAATTTAAAAGTTATTTTTACAAACTTCAATATGGAGGACTAAATATTTAACATTTTTCGATTTTGTTCAAAATTGGTATAGGAAGGTTTTTGAAGTGTAAATTACAAATTTAAAATTATTTTTAAAAAATTAAACATGGCGGTTCTAATATGGCAGACTAAACATTTAACATCTTCGGACTTTGTCCAAAATTGGTGTGGAGGATTTTTCAGAGTCTAAATTACAAATAAAAAAAAATTTTTTGTAAACTTCAAAATGGCGGACTAAAAATTTAACAACTTTCGATTTTGTCCAAAATTGGTATCGGGGAATTTTTCAAAAATTACAATTTAAAAGTTATTTTTAAAAACTTCAATATGGCGAATCCAATATGGCGGACTAAAAATTTAACGTCTTTCGATTTTGTCCAAAATTAGTATCGGGGATTTTTTTAAAAATTACAAATTAATAGTTATTTTTAAAAACTTCAATATGGCGGACTAAACATTTAACATCTTTCGATTTTGTCCAAAATTGGTACAGGAAGGTTTTTGGAAGGGTAAATTACGAATTTAAAATTATTTGTAGAAAATTGAACAATGCGGATACAATATGGCGAGCTAAAAATTTAACATCTTCCGATTTTTCCAAAATTGTTAGAGAGGGGATTTTGAGGGTCTAAATTACAAATTAAAAATTATTTTTGAAAACTTCGATATGGCGGTTCAAATATGGTGGACTAAAAATTTAACATCTTTCGATGTTGTCCAAAATTGGTATAGAGGAGTTTCTCAAAGTCTAAATTACAAATTAAAAGTTAATTTTAAAAAATTCAATATGGCGGATCCAATATGGCGGACTAAAAATTTAACATCTTTCGATTTTTTCCAAAATTGGTATAGGGGGGTTTCTCAAAGTCTCAATTACAAATTAAAAATTAATTTTAAAAATTTCAATATGGCGGATCCAATATGGCGGACTAAAAACTTAACATCTTTCAATTTTGTCCAAAATTGGTATAGGGGGGTTTCTCAAACTCTAAATTACAAATTAAAAATTAATTTTAAAAATTTCAATATGGCGGATCCAATATGGCGGTCTAAAAATTTAACATCTTTCGATTTTGTCTAAAATTGATATAGGGGGATTATTGAAGGTGTAAATTACGAATTTAAAATTATTTTTAAAGAATTAAATATGGCGGGTCCAATATGACGAACTAAAAATTTAACTTCTTTCAATTTTCTCCAAAATTAGTATAAGGGGGTTTTTGAGGATCTAAATAATAAATTAAAAATTATATTCTTCAATATGACGAATCCAATATGGCGGATCCAATATAGCAGACTAAAGATTTAGCATCTGAGAGCTTAAAGAACTAATTTGAAATTGTTTTAAAAAATCACTATGGCAGATGCAATAAGGTAGTCTAAAAATTTTATATTGGCTGATTATGTCCAAAATTGATTCAGGGGTGTTTTCTAAGGTATAGATTAAGATTAAATTAGGAGCTTTAAATTATTTTTTTGTAATTCAGTATAGTAGATCCAATATGATGGGTTAAATATGTTACGTTACTAACATTTTTTTTTCAGATTTAGAAGTGGAGGTTTCTGGAATCGTAGGCTACGAATCTGAAGTTTAAAATAGCAGATACAATATGGGGACGTAAAAATTTGACATTTTTCCGATTTTTTCGAAATTGGTAATGAGGGGTTCTTGGAGGGTATATTATGTATCTTAAAATAATTTCTTCAAACTCAATATGTGGGATAAAATATGTTGGTCTAAACAATTTACATTTCTCAAGTTCTTTTAGTATCGGTATTAGAAGGTTAAAAATTTAAAATTAATTTCTGAAAATTCGAGATAGCGGATTTACTATAACAGACATAATTGATACAATTTCATTTAAAACTGATATTTGGAAAATTCCCAGAATCAAAGATTTTTTGTCGTTCAATTTAGTATAGTCTACAACTATGGGTAAAACGAGTACTTTTGGGGCCTTAGAAACTCAACTCAACTAAAAATCAAGAGATAAAATTTTTATAAAAAAAAGTTGAATCGACTTCTAAAAACGCTAAAAAATGAAAAATAACGTTATAATTTTTTAAATGAAATAAAAATTTTTGAACTCGTCGCCAAATTATTACTTAATGAAATAAATAACTTCTAACACAACATTTTGTAAGAAGGCAATTACAAATAAAGTATATCTCAATCTTTTTATTCGAATTACATTTTGTCAGATAAGAATTTACCCCGAACTTTAAAAATTTCAATTTCATATAAGAATTTATGTTTTTTTTTTACTTTTTAGCGCTTTTTAAGAAGTGTTTGGTATTAAAGTGTATAATATTTTGATTCCACGCCATAATTAGAATTTAGTTATTTTCATTTTTACAATTCACAATTGGTACCTGTGCACTCGACCCTAAATGGGCGCAGCTGTGAACAAAGAGACAGCGTGAGGCCGTGAACGTGTGAAACAAGCAGTGCTTTACCTAGCACTTTTTTTAATGTGCATTTTGTGGCCACAGCGGCTTACAGCCATTTTAATCGTGTGTTATTGTGAACTAGAACTATTGAGAAAATTCTGGAATGCCGGCCGGCAGAAGCTAAACCAAATGAGCTGTGGATAAGTGCAGTATTTAGAACCATTTGTGAATAACTGTCGATTTTCGTGTAATAAGCTTCCTCATACATCTACAAAATAAGGTGGTCCTTTGCAGTTATCGAAATACCAACCAAGAAGTCGATTCAATTTTTTTAAAAAATTTTTATTGAATAGTTTTATCATGAATCAATCATATCAATAATTTATCTAATTAGAATCTGAGTAATTTTCTAAAATTGTTTTGCGTTTTAATAACTCAACTTCTAACCGTAACTGTTCCGATATCAAAAATGATTTGTAAGCTTTAAAGAGGTTCATGTTTTTATGTGTTTTGCTTCTCTATCGAGTTTTATTTATTCAGTATTTTTCCCTTAGTGGTAATAAATACGGATTTCCACGCCATGCCGTTCTAATGATATATGCCATAACTAGTAATACGGCAACTCCACTATATCTTCCTGGATGTCGAGGAAATAAATTTTACCGATATGCGTGCTTTAATTTATTTCCTGAAATGAATTTGAAATGTTTTATTCGTCAATAAAGATTATACGAAATACATTCAGGCATAGGCGGGGTTGTCTAGAACTATAACTTCAATTATTACTTTTTAAGTCATTTTTATTATTCATATCATTTTGCTATTTAAACTTAAAATCCTTGTCATTTAGAATTTATTTTTTTTAGCAACTTGCAGAAACAGAAGAGACCGTCTACGATTTACACATACAACTAAGGAAACAGATTCACTCACTACTCTGGGATAACATGGACAAAACTTCCTTCGGGAGAAAAGAAACCGACATGAACCACAAAATTAACAAACAAAAGAAGAAATTTTACCAATTACAACAAAAAACCCTCACCAAATCAAGCCAATAGACATCACAAAGGTCGTCCATAATATCTCCAATTATCAGCTTTCGAAAGACGAAAAAAAAGTTCTAAGTAAAGGCTTCCACTACGTAGTAACCCCAAAAATCATACCAAATGAGGACATCATCACCAATATTGAAGCCACGCTACACCAGAAGTCAAAAGGAGAATCAGAAATAATACAACAAGAGTTAACTCGCTTGATAAGAACCACAAAAGCTAAATATAAAACGCTCAGAAATAGAGACCCTAAAAAATCTTAAAAATATTATCATCCTACCAGCAGACAAAGGGAATGTCACTGAAGTCATGAACACAGAAGAATACAAAACCAAGATGACGGAAATCCTCCAAGACAACACTGACAAGAAAATTACAAGAGATCCAACTACATACCTCGAAAAAACGACAAAAAACATAATCAGACCCCTCAAACTAGAGATAACATCGAAAATCGCATCTTACCTCGTTCAAAAGCAAGCAGATATCCGAAACTATATAGACTACCAAAAATCCATAAAGAAGGAACACCAATCAGACAGTGCAGTGAATTCACCTATTCAACAACTAGAAAAATACCTGGCCCAAAATATGCAACCGGTGATCAAAATTGCAGACTCATACCGGATAGCTAAGAACGAGAAGTTCCCACATCACATCATCGACCTCTCTTAACACTCTCTGAAAACACATATTTCGAAACAGAAGCCCTTAGAAAAACCAAAACAAAACATCCCTCTGAAAACGTTACTTGGATGGCATCTTCATCATATAGCTACACGGAAGATCCAACCTAGACGTATTCTTACATATAAGTTATTAACAGGTTGTACACCGAAGAAATAAAGAAATTGACGGATTCTGTATTTCAGTGTATATTATTAAAATTATTACAATCGGCCAAGCGCTTTCGGTCTACTCTAGACCATCCTCAGGGCTCAGACCCTAGAAACAAGAGAATATGGTCAGCAAATAAGTTTACTCAGTACCCACCAACCACGCTCGCTTGTCAAAGGGCACACCTTAACCCCGCCAGTTTGAGAACAGTCATCAGTCGCGAGCGTAGCCTCCACACAGAACAAGATGTATACAATTAAAAACTTTTAAAAGGTTTATTGTTTTAATAATGTCAATGTGCACAGTGTGTTGAATGTTCTAGTTTTAATTTTAATTTAAAAGTTTTTAAAAGTTTTTAATTGTATACATCTTGTTCTGTGTGGAGGCTACGCTCGCGACTGGCGACTGTTCTCAAACTGGCGGGGTTAAGGTGTGCCCTTTGACAAGTGAGTGTGGTTGGTAAGTACTGAATAAACTTATTTGCTGACCATATTCTCTTGTTTCTAGCGTCTGAGCCCTGAGGATGGTCTAGAGTAGACCGAAAGCGCTTGGCCGATTGTAATAATTTTAATAATATACACTGTAATACAGAATCCGTCAATTTCTTTATATTCTTACATATACTCGATTGGTCCTTAAATCAAATAATATATATCGAAATGTATTCAATTATAAATTACACTAAAAATCAAAAAAGAAGAAGAATATATATATATATATATATATATATATATATATATATATATATATATATATATATATATCCGTCAAAAAGCACTAAAATGTGACAAATAAGTGGGCAGCTGAAACAAATATCTACTAATACTAGCTATAATAAAATAAAGAATTATAAGTAGGTAATATAAATTCTAGAATTTGTAACCTTGTTGTACTTTTTTTTTGTGAACCGATTTGTTTTGTGTATTAATTTGGCGCCGACAACAAAAATTTTCTTTATACTTAAAATTGATCTCTTTTATGAAAATGGTACAAAAATTTACTTTTTAACCGACTTCTACAAGAAGGAGGTTCTCAATTCATCGAGTATGTATTTTTTTTTTATGTATGTACACCGATTACTCCGGAACGGCGGCACCGAGTTGAATGAAATTTTTTACGTTATGTTCAGGAAGTTGCTGCGGTGGTCCCATATTTTTTTGGACGAAATTGGTGAAGTAAAATCCAAGATGGCGCTAAAATATGGCGATCAAAAAATTAATTTTGTCCGATTTTCTTCAAAATTGGTTTGAGGAAGTTTTCGGGGTCGAACATAGCGAATCCAAAATATTTTTAAAAAATTCAATGTGGCAGATCTATTATGGCGGACAAAAAATCAATTTTGTCCGATTTTCTCCAAAATTAGTAAAGGGGAGTTCTCAAGGTCACACATAACGAATGTGAAACTATTTTTATAACATTCAATATGGCGTATTCAATATGGCGGAAAAAATTTATTTTGTCCAATTTTTTTCAAAATTAGTATGGGAGAGTTTTTGGGGTCGCACATTACGAATCTGAAACTATTTAAAAAAATAATAAATATTCCGGATCCAAGATGGCGGATTAAAGATTCTGCATCTAAAATCAGGATCGGGGGATTTTTGTTAGTGTTAATTACGAATTTAAAATATTTATTGAAAAACTCAATTTGGCGGATTCAATATGGCATCCTAAAACTTTAAATTTTTCGATTTTCTCCAAAACTGAAATATTGGATTCGAGAAGATGTAAACTATGAACTTAAAAGTATTTTTTCAGGATTCAATATGGTGCATCCAATATAACGGACTAAAAATTTTACATTTTTGGATTTTGTTCAAAGGTGGGACTGAATCGTTTTTGAAGATGTAAATAGCGAATATAAAATTATTTTAAGAAAATATAATATGTCAGACCAAATATGACGGTCTGGAAATTTTAAATCTCCGGATTTCATCCAAAAATTAGTATTAAGGGGCTTTAAAGGGTTTAGATTTAGATTAGATTAAGGCGTTAAAATTATTTTTTTGAAATCCAATATGGCGGAAATTTTTTACAGCTGGTGATTAGATAGAATATGAGAGAATGAAAAATTTACATTTTTCTATTTTGTCTAAAATTAATATCGCGGGGTTCTTGGGGCGTGTACAAACACAGTCGATTCAATTTTTTTATAAAAATTTTATATAATAAAGGATTACATATAATAAATATATTTTAATTTTATCCGCCATTTTGTCAAAATATCCATTATATGTGCCCAGTAACTTTTTTTATTTTGATTAAATATCCTTATTCCCAATGAAATTATTTACAAATGATACCTCTTGAAGTTTTTCATCTGCTGCACTGTTTAAAAGAACAGTTATTTAATAAAAAAATACAAGGAATCACATTTTTCATTTCTTTTATTACCTACACTGGCCCCTAAATGAAAAAGTGTTGAGACACAGTTCTTGCTTTATTTTTAACCAAGATTAAACAAGGTATGACAATAAAATGACAAAGTGTGACAATGTTCTAGCTGAATGAAAAATAATAAAATAAATTATTTAAAAAAAATAGGCTAAAAATAAATTTAAATAAATTAGTAAGTCTTTTATGTTGCAATTAATTTAATTATCATAGATGTACTTATTTACTTAGCATTTTTAAGAAGCCAGCTCAAAAGAAACAATGATAGAAAATACCTTTACAAAAATACTTTTGACTAAAGCAAAAAATGAATGAAACCCAAAACAAATGCTATATTAACAATACGATATGATATAGAAATGAAACCGGTTAAAATAGCAATTCATCTAGAAGTAATTTGCAACTAACCCCTTTAAATAATATCGCCCGCAATTTCTAATTTATTTTTTGCATTTTAGTGTAATTTGTTCAAAATGGAATGAAGCAAATTATTTTATAGACTTTCTATAGGAAAAAACTCATTAAATTTATTTTTTAGTAAGAATAACGGAATCGCGGATAAACCAAGACTTGTCATTTTAATTTGATTCAATTTCTAATATGCAAAATACATTTTTCATCCGATATATTCAAATCAAGTCATAAAAATCAAAGGATTTAATTGAAAAGTCATTCATCAAATTTTCATTTTCTAAATAATTTACTACCTTAGTGTTCATATATAGTATAGTGAGGAGCTAGAAATCAGGAAGAAATTCATAATTTAAAAAACGCTGGGTTTGTTGAAAAATCATTCGAACTTAGTTTTTTTGGTACGAATTTTTTTCAATATATAAAACTCAAACACATTGACTTGCAACAAGCTGTGGTTTGATTTGTTAAGTAGTGATCTTCCATTGTTTATACACTTTTAGACTCATTGCAAAATTCTCAGCACCACACGTCCTATACCTAAATTTTTCGATTTATATATAGTTAAAACTTGAAATGAAGTAGTAATAACAGTTTGATTTAATTTATCATTTTATTAAATGTTGCCTACCATTGGTTAATTAACAGTAACCTAAACAATTTATAAATTCATTCTGAACATTTATGAATACTTCTATAGTAGTTAACCGCATTTCTTGAATAATCCGATTATTTAACTCTTCTGTCAGTTGGCTTTAATACCTTTAAGGTAACCTGTACAAAAAGAAGTCAAGAGGGTAAAAGTCTGGAGACCTCGGTGGTCATTCGATCTGTTTCCTTCTTTCAATCCATCTGTTCGCGAATCAATCATAAAAAACGTGCCAACTTCGGCTGCGTAATATATCGGGGCACCATCTTGTTGAAATTAGATATCTTGATGAGGTAAATCTCTATTCCCTTCTTCAAGAAACAAGGTCAAACGTGCAGGAATAAGGTCTTCTCGTAGAAAGTGAAATATTTTTCAATAATTAAAGAAGATCTGCCCTATAACAATATTTCCCATGATTCCAGCCCACACATTTACTTTTTGTCTATACGGAGTGTGTCTCCCTCCCATCCAATTTGGATTTATTTACGACTAGTATCAATAATTTTGTATGTTAAAATCATTATTTAAGCAATTCATTCATCAATTCGTCGAAAAAAAAACAATGTTTTTTAGTATGTATATATTTAATAGCGTTGTTTTCGCAATATTCAAGTTTGCAGCTATCTTTTTATAGTTAATATGGTCACTATCTTGGAAAATTAATAATACCTCTACGCCGATGAAATTTTTGTTCAGTCTGTCGATTTTGAAATTAGCGAAAAATTGAAATATTTTTCTTGAAACAACTGACACATTTCTTGTTGGATTCTTACCCATCAACGTATCCTATCATCATAAGAATTTTTATCCTCTGTGCCTCAGTAAGTTTCATTTTTAGCTAAAATCAACTCATGGTATCCGTTTGACACAATGTGATAAAGGAATAGATCATTGAATCTGTTATGCTTGTAAATAATATAGATCTTCAAGATTCTGTCATGTTGGCATGTTGGAGGGTCATTTCCGAAGTAGTTTGGTACGTAGAATAGGCCCATGACAGGTCTTTTTTTTAGTTACGTCACTAAATACTACTGGTACCCTTCAAAGCTATTGTGTAGTCATTTACTTGCTAAGTTGTGGCAATAATAAAATATATCCCAACAATGTTATGAGTATTCACATTAACCCTATGAGACATACATTTTTCTACTGTAGACATTTATTTCGAAAACTTATACTTTAGGGTTTTTGGGGCCGCTGAGTATGAATATGAAGTCAGAAAATTGAAATTTTATTTTCCAAGATGACAGATTCAAAATAAATCATCAGAATTTACATAAAATGATACTGATAAGTAAAAAATTTCACTTAGTGATTTTTACTGATTCCAAATATTACGTTTATTTTTAAGGTAGCCGATTTAAAATGGCGGACAGAAATTTGCAAAAAAGAACGATAATTACCTCAAAAAACCTGCTAACCTGTACTTAAAATAGCCGCAAGAAAAAAATTGTAAGTTTCCCCTCAATAGCTTATTTTAAAGGGTAAAAATAGTAATAAATGATGCAACTAGAACAAAAGACAAAAAAAAAATTAACATCCTGCCCATAACCTCAAAAGTAACCAAAAAACAATTTTTGAGTATATAATCTCAAGTATCTCAAAATTCTGACCTCTTATTCGGATTCTACTTATCAAATTACTTCGGAAATGACCCAGCTGCTGACCTCATTTATTGTAGATCATTTCGAGTTGTAACGATTGATAAATCGAAAACGGTTATACATATTATGATATAGGATATATAATAGAAAAAAAAGTGAAAGTTATGCAAGCAGTGTAAAAGTATACAAAAATTTTAGGTCACTATTTAACAAATCAAAGTCGATTTTAGCACAGCTTATTTCGAGTCACACTGTATGATTTAATATATTGAAACAAAAAAGCAAAGTCAAGGTGTCCGAGCGATTTTCCAAAAAAGCGTTTTTTAAACAATGGATGTATTCCAGACTTTAGTTTTCATTGTGGAATCACTTTTATAGGTTTCTTGATGTTGCTTCGAGAAACTCTTTATAATACTTCATTTAAATATTTCATTTCTATAACCAGTTTTACGATGATTTCATCGCACGTACTCTATACCTAAATCAAATATATTTTGAGATATTGACAACATCAACTGCCTTTCCTTGACCTATACAAAGATTTTTAAAACACATTTTTCGGACATTAAAAATAAGGATATTAAACTATTAACTAGGTATTTGAGAAAGGAACTAAAATGTTAAAGTGTTTTCGTTGTTTCATACATTCAATTGACATCCAGTTATGACAAAAACACAAAATGCTACCATGCAAGGGTGCCTGTTTCAGATTAAGCTAGATCTCTCCACTTCTTAGTTTTTTGAACTTTACCCGAAAACTATGCATTTGTCGTAGAAAAGTTGTAGGTAATGAAATTCCTAATTGAAATTATACTTCATATGCTGCAAAAAGTCATTTTTCAAAAAAGACACCCCAAACACAAAATTTAAAAAAAAAAAATGTAAAAGTCTTATTTTTTATTTTTCCCCGTAACTCTTTTCCCAGTGAAGTTAGGTATAAGCATTTCTTCATAAAAAGAAAAGCTAACGTCACCTCTATTAAAATGAGCTCTTGCAGAAATCTATAGGATAGAAAATGAACGAGATATGGCGTCTGAAACTTTGCTACTTTTCTCGATATTAGCACGTTTATATTTTTATTTTCAAATTTCGTCCTACAACTTTTTTGTTTGTGAATTTAGGTATAGACATTAACCTCTTTAAAAGAAAGCTGACATCATGCCCTTTAAAATCGTCCCGAGCCGAAATCTGTACGAGGAATAGTAACCGAGAAATGGCATCTCAAATTTTCGATTTTTATAATTTTGTACCCATTATGTAATTTTATATTTTTTTTTTTGGGTGAAAATGTTTCTTTATTTAACGTACAAGCTATTTGACAGTGTTTAGTGATAAAAATAACTATATTATGAAAAAACATTAATATGGGGTATGGAATAAAAAATAAAATTAATTACCACATTATTTTATATCTTTTTTAATTTATTTTTTTTATTCAAAAGGTGGATTCGGTTAAATTATTGTCAATAATTTTATCACTTTCTTCGTCACTATCTTTGAGAATATCGTCTTCAACAATGTGAGGTACATCAGCATTATCACAATTTAAACTCACATGTATATTCTTTATAGAACATGAAGCAATTGATTCCCAACTTTCTGCAACCACAATTCCCTTGACATCTTTCGGTGCATCCACTGGCTACTCTTTCAAGCAAAGTTTGCAGTGCAATAAATTTATTTATAAAAATTTGCATCAATCTCTTTTTCGACCTTTTCCCACCCCAGTCGAAAAGATTTATAAAATATTCGCTTTCCATTGTTGCATTTGCAGGTATGTTCTTAAGCCTTGTTGTTTAGTAGCATCAGTTGTTAGAGGCAGTTGCGATAAAGTAAATGTTCACACTTGTTGAACGCTTTTGCAATAGCTGATAGCGACAGGTGCTTCGGCTCTCAATTTTCAAGCCGTAAAATCAAGTTACGATGCATTTGGATGCAGAACCAACGTCTTCAAGACTTGCATTTTCGCCCAAAAATACATCAGAATATATTGGTTTTTATCTAACCTAAAATAATTTTTTTATTAAATAACGAAAAGTTTTTACGCAAAAAATATAAAATTACATAATGTGTAGCCATTTCTCAACTACTATTCATGTTACAATTTCGGCTGGGGATTATTTCAACGGACGGGATGCCAACTTTCTTTTGAAGGGGGTTCAATACCTCAATTCACTTGCAAAAAAATAAGACAAAATTTGAAAAAAAAAATTGCTAATAT
Source organism: Diaprepes abbreviatus (assembly GCA_034092305.1). Taxonomy (NCBI): domain Eukaryota; kingdom Metazoa; phylum Arthropoda; class Insecta; order Coleoptera; family Curculionidae; genus Diaprepes; species Diaprepes abbreviatus. Next base: position 208,680 of record JASJET010000379.1, on the reverse strand, counting down.
CGAGAAAAGTAGCAAAGTTTGAGACGCCATATCTCGATTGCTTTTAATCGTACAGACTTCTGTAAGAGCTTATTTTAACGAGTGTAATGTCACCTTTTTCATGAAGCATTACCTATACCTAACTTCACTGGCAAAAATGTTCTGGAGAAAAAATTTTGCATTTTTTTTTGCATTTTCTTATTTTTTGAAAAATACACTCTTCGTTAGGTATCATTTTGACTGGAAATTTTATTACCTAAAACTTTTCTATAGATATGTACCTAAGTAAAACTGAAAAGGGGACAAATCTACCTTAATCTCAAAAGGTACTCCTTAATTTGGTAGCACTTTATGATTTGGTCATATTTGGAGGTCAGTTCCTTTCACGCTTTTTTTTCGACATAGTCAATAGCCTATAAGTTTAAATTTAAATTATATTTTGTTAAAATTCTTTAATTAAACCAAATTTTAAAAATCTTCTATAATTTATAATTGCGGTCAACTATTAATAATGTAACTTTTAGATTTGCTTTATTTTGATTTTCCGAAATAAACTTTTTAGACATGGGTTTTATCGTAAGATGAAGCTTTGCAAGGTTGTTTAGAGCAAGGTAGTCTAGTCCCTAAGGACATAAACTCTCGATTACTCCTAAACTTAGTAGACATCTGAAACCCTTCTCAGTGAAAATAAAAAAATAAAATAAATAAATGTATTATTATTAATAATTAGCGTCAACTCTTTAAAAAAAATAAATAAGTAAAAACAGGTCGATCACTTGTTCAAATGAATCGTTTTCTAAATTGAAAACTGACTTTGATGAGTTACTGTTTTTCTTTAGAAGATAGTAATCTCAGACCTTAAAACTAACATTTCATCTTATTGCCATTTTTATTATTATTACATATCTTATAATTTAATAAAAATAAACCTATGTTTTGTATGTAGTAGGTATTAAGTAGTAGAAGTTACATATACATCTTAAAGTTATTTTTCTCCTCGTCTCCCATTCTGAAAGGGTTCGTTCTATTTCTCATTTACGCTATATATATATATATATATATATATATATATATATATATATATATATATATATATATATATATATATATATATATATATATATATATATATTATATTCCCGAAAAATTATCAGCTAATTTTTTATTAGCAAATACATTATTAATAATTACGGTGTTGATAATTGATAATACCATTGAGGTATCAGGAGCAAACATAATCGTTAGATCGAATTCAAAGAGAATTAATGGGAACCACAGTCTTTATATGATTCATACTGTCAATATTTACGAAAAATTTTCTTTAAAAATATAGTTTGGTCCAATCCTTCATAATGTCCTTAAATCATATTTACTGATGAAAATTAAGTATATAAAATTCATCGGATAATTTTTTTAAAGATCCTCTACAAAAAATCACCTTTCTAAGCTAATATATACAAAATCGCGAATAATTTTTTTTTCTGTAATATCTGCGAAACGGCAAACTTTTGTTAAAACAATAATTAGACACTGCAAATGTTAAAAAAAAAAGACTTATTTTCAAATATGAATTTGGCTAAAACCAATATTTTGTTTTTAAATCAGCAATATACAGTACACTTGATCGTAGCGAAAAATATATTTCATCCATTTGAAAATAAGTATTATATATTTCTTGGGCCAATTAAGAATTTCAGATTAAAATAATTAAACATGATCAATTGCGAAAATATTGTTCCGCAATATCGGGAATATTAAAATATTACAAATTTCACATTTTGGTCCTCTAGTGAGGTCGTCATGCTTTCTGGTTTACATAGATATTCAAAGCCATCATTCCGAAGAAAAGAAAAAAAAATAATATTACTAATCGTTTTTTCTGAAACGATGCATTTAAATTGAATCAATTCCTCGAAAAACTATTTAAAATTTATTTAAACAAATTTTAAAACTACTCCCACTTTAACCCGTATATGCACAATAATGTATATGGGTTCGTTTTTTAAATATATTATTTCTCCTTTATTTTCGTTAATTAATCATTACAGCTAAGTTTATGTTGCTGCCAAATAACAATAGTTCGCGTGACTATAGATTAATTTAGAACGAATCATGGAAAAACCATTTGAAAATAATTTAAAAAGGAAAAAAAACGGCTCTCGCTTTTATCCGTGTGTACACTGGAAGGAGGGAGCTACGCAAACATACACGTGAGCTCTTCTGTACGTTCTACCTATCTCCCTCTAATTGCGCGCCTGCCAAAAAAAAACATTTTGAGTATTTGTTACAACTTTGATGTATTTTTTCTCTATCATTATGAAGTACAATTGTTAATAAACATTTTTATAGGTGAAAAAAGTAATTGAAAGGCACAAACATAAAAAATATGGTGCCGCGCGGCTACACAAAACACAAAATAGTATACAAAATAACAAATAACATTTATAAATGAAAAAAATAGTGGATTTTTTACTTCTCCCACATGTATATAAAATTCCCCCTGTTGTAATTGACAACGAAATCAGAAAAGTCATGAATCACGAAGAAGACAGTTACATCACAAAAATCATCTCACCGACACGTTCCGCCGTAGAATCACTACAAGTATTAGTTTGAAGGTCATAGACAATGATGTTTCTTGCGAAGTAGTAGATATCTGTTGGACTTTCACTGTCTTTATTTTTGTTGAATATCATAACGTTTCGGCTATTAGTTATCTTTATTCAGTTTCACTTGAAAACGGCTAGAAATAACTATTAGCCGAAACGTCGTGATATTCAACAAAAATAAAGACAATGGAAGTCCAACAGATATCTACTACTTCGCAAAAAACAAGTATTAGTTCCACGCAGCGTGTCTAGGAAAGATGTCAGCGGATCAAGTGATGAATACAACCACTGGCACGGTGGACGAAACACGCCTGTAATTTTTAGTGGCAAAATCTGTTTGTAATTCTGAGCATATGCAGGGACATTGTCGGCTCGGATCACAACATCCCCTCTATCTAGATAAGCACAAGTGTACGCTGCAGGCTATTCAACTTCGCATTTTATTCGTCACATATCACCAGGGTACCTATTCTCGTTCTTGAGAGTTCGATCATCTTGATGGAAAGTGGGCGTGATTCTCACGAAAACGTATTCAGAATACGGTTTCTTACTTTTTCGTAAGAACCACGGCCACTTTCCATCAAGATGATCGTTCTCTCGAGAACGAGAAAAGCAACCAAGAATACTGTTTCATACTTTTTCGTGAGAACCACGCCCAATTTCCATCAAGTAATCGTTCTCTCAAGAACGAGAATAGGTACCCTGGTCTAGGCAACCTTGATTGAAATAATCGCAGCTGTCAATATATTGTCATCCACCGGAATATTTGACCAATCCGAATATTCAAATAAAATTTAAATTGTCAATTTATTTAACCAATCACGTTGTTGCATTCTAGCTCAAAGATGGCAACCCTTTTTTTCCATTTCGCGAAGCCGCGTTTGTTATGTCGTAGTTAGAAAAATTTTGTTGTCTTTTTTCTGGAATTTATTTGTGTTGTGATAAGAAAATATGGTAGAAACTGCTAATAAGATATTATAATTACCTTTTGGTAAGTATGAGTCGTTTATTTTGTATATTCGTGGTGAACAGTGTTTGCATATGAAGTTTCTTAAACATGGCGATAATATTTTATGGTGTATAAATTTTTTTCAGAAAAAATGAGTCAAATAATATTGTTACATTTTAACACAACATAACTTTATTATAATTACTTACTACACCAATATCATTGAACGGGAGAGTTGAAACTTTGGGCTCAGTGTAAAAAAACTGCAAAATTGTTTATAAAGAATAATAGTTTATTTTATATAAAACAATAAAAATATTAATTTAAATACTTACTGGGAGATTTTAGTGGTTGGGGCTATGCCTAATAAAGAATAAGTAATGTTTATAAGAGCTATAGCAACAATTTACCGATTTTTAAAATAAATATCTATTTTTTATTATATTATAGAATTAAAAAACGTAAAAATTAAAAGCAGTATGTTGCACTTCCACCATTACGCTATATAATTAATTCAGCTTTATTTTCTATTTGTTTTGGCTATTTATATATTGACTTTTGTACCCGATTTATGATATTTATTCATTTTGTTAACGTAGAAGATAATTCTGCCCAATTTTTCTTTTGTTTAGTGTCGACTGAAGTCCACCATGATCTAAGGACCTGCACCTGAATAAGTCCTCCACATATTGAAGATCTTTACCTGTACCTTGATTGCGAACTCGAGTTCCTTTTTGTTTTTAAAGATATTTTATTTTTTCTATATAGTTTTTTAAAACATATTTTAAAAAAGATATACTCTTCGTTATGATTTACAAGCCAAACGGCTTCGCACTCCCTCCAGGGATTATTCACTCATACCAGGCATACAAAGACACCAAAAGTATGAAGCTCCGTGGGAACCCTTTCCATGTTATCGGGTCCTAGGTGACGTTGTCTGCTGTATTTCCTACGAACTTTCGGACGGTTCGCGCAGTTGCTAGGAGAATTGCTTTCTGCATCGGCTTATACAGATGCTCACTAAGGCCCAGTCCCTTGATGTTCTGCAGGAGATTCTTTGGTATCACTCCAGTTGTTGACACTATTATGGGAATCGTTTGAACGCTGTTCATTGCCCATTGTCTTCGAATTTGCACCTCCAGATCTCTGTATTTGGCGATCTTCTAGTTGTATTTTGGCCTTAGGTTGTTGCTGTTAGGTACAGCAATGTCGATTAGTGTAGTTCGCCTAGAAATTTTATCTAATAGTATAATGTCTGGTCTATTATGAGCTACTGTTTGATCCGTCAGAACCGTTCGGTCGCAATATAACTTGAACTGGTTGTTCTCAAGAATAGGCTCCGGATTGTACTGGTAATAAGGCACTTTTCCTACCTGTAATAGGTTCAACTTTTCTGCTAACTCTATATTTTATATTATTATTATTATTTATGTTGTTATATAAGAAAATATTTTTCCTAAAGGCAATTAGAAATTATTATTATGTTTTTAAAGACTTTTTTTTTATTTTGCTAAATACATATGCTTTTAAATGTGATGATTTGAGACAATAAGAGCAAAGTTGTGAAAATTAGTTGCTTTGCTCTGGCTTTTTTGGGTTTCTGTATTTAGGATTTATATATATATATATATATATATATATATATATATATATATATATATATATATATATATATATATATATATATATATATATATATATATATATATTAAGCCGTAGACTTTATACAATTATTCTGTTTTTTCTCTTGAATATAAACAATATGTCCCTTAAAATTTATATTTTTATCTTCTGTTATTATTTATAAGTAACCTAAAAAGCTTATATTAATTATACATATTTGTTGTTTTTTTGGGAAAAATTATTTTTTGTTTACTGTATATTTTTGAAAATATTGTTTAATTTTGTTGTATTTATATATGATTTTAAATGTGGACATTTGGGGATTTTAGGGCAAAGTTGTGAAATAATTGGCTTTGCTCTGACTGTATTTATGACTCTACACTTCATATAATATGATTTTTTTATTTAAAGAAATTCAGTTTTTCATTTTTTGCAAGATAGCAAGGCATTAACATTTATTATTATTAAGAAAATCTAATATGTTATTGTTTGCCTAATGTTTTTGCCAAAACTAGATTGAAATTATTATTTCTTTGTTCTCATACTAACATCGTTATAAAGAATATTTTGTATTTATGTATAGACATATTTTGTATATGTAATAAAATATACTTGTTGAAATTTATAGAACTCTCCTACCGATTTGTTTCGGCTGTATATTTTTTTGTCTTTTTTCTGTTTAACATATCACATTTTCTCAATAAATTTTTTAAAACATACCCTAACCTTTACAAAAATATGATGGTATGATAATCCTTACACTTTCAAACTATCAATTTCAACAATTTAAATATTTAAATAGTTTTAATATTAAGATGATTTTAATTTTCTTAATATAACTTCAAAATGCAAAATAACGAAACAAAAGTATATTCAACAGAGTGTTTGTTAAAATGTACGTAGCAAAAATATTTTGTTTATAATAATTAAAATGTTAATTTTTGCAAGTTTTGACCAATTCATCGAGACTGTTATTTATAAATATTCAGAAAATATAAACCTAATAAAAAACCATTCCTGAATATGTAACCTTTTTATGTGGTATATTAATATTTTGACGTCTTATGCTTTCATTGTATTCATTTCTGTTAACACAATTTTTTAATACGACAAAAGTAAAAAACGCCAAAATATTAATATTCCTTAATAAATAAATAATAATTTCCCTCATGCACATTCGGTATAGCACCACCGTTGGGGACGACACCATCGATTTTTACGTCATAGCCGTTTCGACCAACTAGCACGTACATAACGTTTCTTATATTTCATGTTTTGTGTCTATCACTTTTAGCAACTGCACTACACAAAAGCTTTAAATAGAGATTATATTTTACTTACCTTGACGCATTTCTCCATGTACAGGGTGAGTCAACGATTGGATGAAGTAGGTTTGTGCCTTTTCGGTGAAATCAACAAAGAAACTATATTTATTGTTTGATAACGTTTATTTTTACGCAGATTTTAAAAATATTTAGGACTCTACAGGGTGAGCCAAAAAAATAGGATAGCATAAAGTTGTATTTTTTTAAATAGAACACCCTATATACGAATCGTATTTTCGATTTAGCTTATAATTTTAAATCTTTTTTATTAAGGATTTACTATAACAAAACTTTATAGTTTCTGAGATAATTAAGTTTAAAGAAAAAAAGTCACATTTTCAAGCATCAATTCAATCCTAAATAACGTTTTCAATTTTGTGACAAATATATTCAAATTTGGAATTTAGCAAGGCCAAGGACAAGTTAACATAATTTTTACCTAATATTTGCAATAAAAGCTACAGGGTGTTGAACACATCGGCTCAAATTTGAACAAGTTTAAATGAATAAATATCTTTTTTTTTTAAATGGTACACCCTGTATATTTTCATGTTATTTAATAGAGTAATAAAAACCCTAAAAGTTTTGTTTAATATATCCTATATCTATTTATAATAGTTTTTGAGATATTTCAGTTTTTCTTATTTTCCATACTTTTTTACAGAAATAGTCTTCATTATCATAGTAGCCATGGCAACAATGTAAAAGAACATTTTTCTGTGTGTCAAATTTATAACCGCAATCGCTTCTTTTGGTTTTTATGTAGTGTAGTTTGGTTTTTTTTTGCATTCATCTTATATTGTAAAATGAATTTTTCAAAGAATGAGTTAATAGATATGATTTATACAATAGGAGAGGCTCAAAAAAATTGCCTTCTTGCTCAAAGAATTTACAAAATGAAGTATCCTGATCGACGCCAGCCTAATACCCATACTTTTCAAAACTTAATGCAAAGATTTGATTCTTCTGGTACTGTTGATTATCCAAAACGTAAAGTGGTCAACAAACCAGTAACTAATGAAGAAAAAGAACTACAAGTATTGTTAAATGTTCAGGAAAATCCTTATATTGGTAGCCGTCAGTTAGCAGCATTATGTGAAACATCACAATCCACCGCTAATCGTACTACCAAGAAATATAGGTATCATCCATATCACATGGAATTACACCAAGAATTGCATGGACAGGATTTTGAAAGTCGTGTAAACTTTTGTCGTACAATAAATGTGGAAATTCAATTAAATCCAAATTTATTATGCAAGGTAATGTTTAGTGATGAAGCTACTTTTAGAAGTAACGGTGCCGTAAATAGACGCAACATGCATTATTATGCCACAGAAAACCCATTTTGGATTAGAGAATTGCAACATCAAAACCACATTCATTAAATGTTTGGTGTGGTATTCATCATAATCGAATTATTGGACCCCACTTTTTTAATGAACCACTAAATGGCCATAGTTACCTGAACTTTCTACAAGAAGAACTACCCCAACTGCTTCAAGGTCTCGATAGTGATGAGCTCGACAGTATGTGGTTCCAGCACGATGGTGCGCCTCCGCATTACCATCGTGAAGTTCGTGCGTTTTTGGACCAACGATATCCGCAAAAATGGATTGGACGTGGGGGTTTCATTGAGTGGCCAAGGTCTTGCGACATCACCCCATTAGATTTCTTCCAATGGAGTTATATTAAAAATAAGGTGTATGTTAATCCACCAACAACAGTGGAAGATATGCGAAACAGGATTAGGGATACCTGTAGAACAATAACGCCACTAATTTTGTCCAGGGTCCGAGAAAATCTGCAAAAAAGACTAAATTTGTGCATTGCACAAGAGGGTTGTTTATTCGAACACTTAATAAAAAGAAATAATTAATCTCAGTATTTAATAGGTAATTTTTTTGTTTCAATTCAGTATAAAAGTAAATATGTATTTGCCTTGTCGTTATTGTTGTGTTAATTTTTTCACATCATGTTTAATTAAACTATTGCCGTTGTAATATAACGAATAATGTATTTCATCATATTTAACCACATTCTGTTTGTTTCTGTAGTTTCTTTTTATTATTTTACATGGCTACTATGATAATGAAGACTATTTCTGTAAAAAAGTATGGAAAATAAGAAAAACTGAAATATCTCAAAAACTATTATAAATAGGTATAGGATATATTGAACAAAACTTTTAGGGTTTTTATTACTCTATTAAATAACATGAAAATATACAGGGTGTACCATTTAAAAAAAAAGATATTTATTCATTTAAACTTGTTCAAATTTGAGCCGATGTGTTCAACACCCTGTAGCTTTTATTGCAAATATTAGATAAAAATTATGTTAACTTGTCCTTGACCTTGCTAAATTCCAAATTTGAATATATTTGTCACAAAATTGAAAACGTTATTTAGGATTGAATTGATGCTTAAAAATGTGACTTTTTTTCTTTAAACTTAATTATCTCAGAAACTATAAAGTTTTGTTATAGTAAATCCTTAATAAAAAAGATTTAAAATTATAAGCTAAATCGAAAATACGATTCGTATATAGGGTGTTCTATTTAAAAAAATACAACTTTATGCTGTCCTAGTTTTTTGGCTCACCCTGTAGAGTCCTAAATATTTTTAAAATCTGCGTAAAAATAAACTGTATCAAACAATAAATACAGTTTTTTTGTTAATTTCACCGAAAAGGCACAAACCTACTTCATCCAATCGTTGACTCACCCTGTACAGATATCACATCACGCTGTCTTTAACATTGATGGAAAACTCCCTGTATTAGCTGAGAGATTTGTGAACGGCGCAAGAGGTTTACAAATATAATTGGAAATTATTTTAATAACCTCTGAATTAATTCGTCTAGACTCTTAAGAGCACTCCTCATTTTGGCTTTATTGAGCCTTTTGTTTTAAAGAAACAGCGTTCTTCTATAAGAGGTAGGCAGGGATCAAACATAGTTTTTATTTATACTATCATCTTAAGACTGTGATATTTTAATTCACGGAATAATTCTACCGTAATGGTATAATTACCTCCTAAAATTATTAGAGATGAGTTGATTAATGGGTTGAATATTTTTTAGCAGCTCCAAGCCACAAGAAGCTGCGTCAGCTGGATAGAAACCAGTCTAAAGCCAGTTATGAAATAGCATCGACTCTACTTTTTTATTTTAATCAAATTACGAATACACAGATCTGAAAAGTGGAATGTATTCGAGACGAAGGTAGTAAAAAGTGATTATCTATGTATTATAAAGAAAATTTTATATTACCAAAATAATGTGTAAAGATATAATTTTTTCAAGTAGTAAGAAAAACTATAGAGGTTTTCGAAAATGTTCGAGAGGAAGAGATTAAATGTACACTTTAGAATTTAAATACTTTAATTATAATAAGAATCATAAATAATCTAATTATAATGTATGGCTAGTTCTTTTTGAAATCTCTAATATAAGTGCAAAGTGCAATTTCCTGTAGAGCAGCCAAAAAAAATTACAGTGGTCTTGCAGCAGTTTTTTTTTTTCGTTTTTGGGAAAGAAAAATTAAACTTATCTCGGGAACGAGTCTATTGATCCACTTGAAATTTTATACATATTGCATATGTAAAAAATATTTTTCATTAGGAATAAACAATTTTATTTGTTAGTATTTTTAAAATATTTTTTGCAATAATTTGCAGTAAATTGATCGATTTTGATATTCTTTGCACCTCATTTTGTAAGCTATTCAAATGCGCACAGCTCCGAAAAACATTTTTTTTTACACCTTCATTTATTAGTAACAAACTTTTTTATGATACCTAGATTACCACCATCGTCCTGAATATATCTCATCCAAACTTTGAATTGTAATGGCTTTTTCTTGATGGAAATCCATTATAAATAATGTAAAACATAAACACAAGTTTTTGTTTAATTTCCACTATATTTCGTAGTTTAGAAAACACATAACGCGTTTCGCTACGATGCAGTTTCTTTGGACGTTTGATGTACTATGAATATTTACTCTTTAAGATACGACTTTGTTTACCTATTCTAGGTACTAAAATTAAACTGAGTAGGGTGCTGACTTTTACTTGATGGAAATCCATATCAACGATGAATAAAAGACGAATATTTGTCAAATTTCCACTATATTTAACTAAAAAAACGCGTTTCGCTAAAACTGTAGCTTCATCAGAAGTTCTATTTTAAATGACAAAATATTTGGTTACTTGAAAAACTTATACCTAGATTTACAATAAAGGATAAGTGCAATACCCTAATTTACATTTTATTACTAATTATTTAAATTATTGGTAAATCCACACTGGTTTTTGTTAAACGATATTTAGCAGGGATGAGGTGTTGATATCTGTTTGGTCATTTAATAGATTACCTGTGTTCTTTAATCGATTTATTTCTATGGCTTCTAAGAAATTCAGTTTATAACCTTTCCTTTCTACATGGAGAATTTCAAAATTATCCTCTAATTGATGATTTTGTTCTATTAAATGATTTGCGTATGAAGAACTGTTTTTATTGTGTAAAAAATTATTTTTGTGTTCCTGAATTTTTTTTTAAAACGATTTGCCTGTTTGGCCTATATACACTTTTGGGCAACTTCCGCATTTAAGTTTATAGACCCCAGACTTGCTATAGCACAAGAAAACAAAAAACGCAACTTTACCGCTTTAACATATTCTGGTAAATCATCAATTAAAATTAAAAAGTTTCTGAATAAAAAAGATATTGGGGTAGCCTTCAAAACAAATAATTCAATAGGAAAACGCTTAAAAAATTATGAAACAAAAACAAATAAAAATAACAAGTCTGGGGTCTATAAACTTAAATGCGGAAGTTGCCCAAATTTATATATAGGCCAAACAGGCATATCATTTAAAAAAGGATTCAAGAATACAAAAATAATTTTTTACACAATAAAAACAGTTCTTCATACGCAAAGCATTTAATAGAACAAAATCATCAATTAGAGGATAATTTTGAAATTCTCCATGTAAAAAGGAAAGGTTATAAACTGAATTTCTTAGAAGCCATAGAAATAAATTGATTAAAGAACACAGGTAATCTATTAAATGACCAAACATATCAACACCTCATTCCTGCTAAATATCGTTTAACAAAAACCAGTGTGGATTTCCCAATAATTTAAATAATAGGTAATAAAATATAAATTAGAGTATTGCACTTATTCATTATTGTAAAACTAGGTATAAATTTTTCAAGTAACCAGATATTTTGTCATTTAAAATAGAACTTCTGATGAAGCTACAGTGTTAGCGAAACGCGTCAAGTTTTTTAGTTAAATACAGTGGAAATTTGACAAATATTCGTCTTTTTTTCATCACAAAAATTTAAATTGAAAGGGTAGATTACCTCAGGTGTTACAACAAATTAGATCGACATTATACATAATGCATTTAGGCCAGTGGAATTAGCATCTGGAAAAAAATTATTGTTGGTAGACTTTTTATTACTTAGAAACCTTCAGAAAAATAATAGTAATTATGTAGTATCTTATGTCTCATTTTCTTTTTTGGAGAAATTTTTTTATTTAATTTAGATGTGAAAAAACAGTTTTTTCAAGTTCTAGGAAAATCTATTGGTTTTCAGTAAAAAAGTTTCAAACAAAAGTTGTGCGCATTAAAATTCCCTATCCAAATCGAATAATTTGTTTATTAGTTATTGCAAAAAAACCTGCTAAAATGGCTGTTTTTTCAATTGTTAATAAACAATAGAAAAAATATTGCATTAATTTTATACTACACCGAAAGGAGCCTCTCGTTGTATACAACAAGTTTGCCAAAATTTCAAGTAAAAATAATGAATCATTTTTTGCACAGTGAATTTGTTTTTAACATTTTATGTTTTTTTGATTGTTTATTCTCAGCAATCTAGGGATCATACAGTGATCTGCAGGTACGCAAATGAAAGCTCGAGACATATACTAACAATAACAAAAGAACCAAATTAATTGTTGATTTTAAATTGTTGAAACAGATAAACAAAGTTGTGGCTGATTTTTTCATTATAAACAAATAGAATAACTCTTCGACAATTGTCGATATGGAAATACCGATAAGTGGGCGTGATAGGTGAGATTTTGGAGCATATTTCGAAAAAAAAAAAACAATTCTGTACGACCAATAGAAGCTGAGAAAGAATTTTTCTTTCAAAAAATCGCTGCTGCTTGTTTATTATTAAGGGATTATTTAAGTAGGAATTCATAGAGAGATGGTTAAACTATTATATGCAGCAGTTTTCAACTCAATGGTTTCAAAACTGATGATGTTGTAATAGTTTAAAGTTACACCTACAGTAAGAGTCAAAAAGTACGCAATGGAGGGGGGGGGGCGTTTTTTCAGCCTGCGACGCGCGGAACAAAAAGTAACTCGGACGCTTCACATTCGTGTCGTCGGAAAAATTTGCATTTTCTCGGCAAATATTGGTCGTAGAATCTTTATTTTTTTTTATTTGTAGTTTCTCGACTAGATATGAACTATGGATGATATGTTCTTGTAATCAAATTATTTTTAGACATAGCAATAAACAAATTATTGTATGTACTTTTCAGATTGCAAAAAAAAATTATAGTGGTCAACAGTATACTACTAATTGGGAATATTAAAAATCAGAATGTACCATTAATATTTGGAGTTATAGCATGAAACAAATTGCGACTGTCATTTGCCGCCAAATTATAGGTTGTACAAGAAAAACCCATGTTAACTTTTTTATTTATTTTATTGGACGAATATTTTTTACATACAAAATTTTTTGCTACCATACATATTTTTTGCTTAAATCTATACAAAATATTTATTTCCATCTCTGTTTCTTAGACATCGATGGACACTCACTATCGAATCAGTTTCATTACTATCATCACATCTATCATCATCATTATCACTCTCATCGTCATCATTTTTATTACTCTCATCATCATCATCATCATCATTCTCATCATTGACATAAATATCATCATCACTATTATCATAATCATAATTATTTTCTCCCCTATTACGTTCGTCGTCTTTGAAAGTCATATTACAATAATTGGATAATCGCTGACAATATAATCGTGAAATCTAGTTTATTCTGCATCTCGAAAAATAATAATGCTATTAACAAATGTTGCTATTTGTTTCATGCCATATCTTGATAAATATTAATGGTACATTAAAAATCAATCTAATTTTTATATTCCTAATTAATAGTATACTATTGACTAGTGTAACAATTTTTCCGCAATTTGAAAAGCACGTAAGTATGGTAAAATTATTATTATGCATAAAATGTATAAAAGTGCAACAATTTGTTTATTGCTATGTTTAACAATAATTTGATTACAAAAACATATCATCCATTGTTCGAATTTGAAGCGTCCGAGTCACATTATTTTCTGCGCGCTGCAGGCTGAAAGAACGCCTCCTCCACTGCTCACTTTCGGAGTAGGTGCAACTTTAAACTATTCCAACTACAACAATTTTAAAATAATTAAGTTAAAGACTGCTGCATACATTAGGTTAGCCATCTCCCTATGAGTTTCTACTTAAATAATCCCTTAATGTTAATAAACAACTTCGCAGGGATTTTTTGAAAAAAAACTCGTACACAATTTTTTTTTCAAAATGTGCGTCAAAATCTCAGCTATCGCGTCCACATATCGGCATTTCGATATCAACAATTGTCGAAGAGTTATTCTATTTGTTTATAACGAAAAAAACGAACTCCAATTTTGTTTATCTGTTTCAACAATTTAAGATCAACAATTCATTTCGTTCTTTTTTGTTATTGTTAGTATAAATCTGGAACTTTCATTTGCATACTTGCAGATCACTATACGACCTCTAGATCGCTGAGAATAAACAATCAAAAAAAAAACATAAAAAGTTATAAACAAATTTATTGTGTAAAAAACTATTAAACATTTTTATTTGAATTTTGTATATTTATTGTATGCAATAAGAGGCTCCTTTAGCTGCAGTATAAAGTTAATGCAAACAAATTATCCGATTTGGATGGGCCTTGGCTCATTTTGTTGGTATTTTAATGCGCACTACTTTTGTTTCAAATTTTTTTACTAAAAAACAATAGATTTTCCTAGAACTCGAAAAAACTGTTTTTTCAAATGTTAATTGTTAAATAAAAAATTTTCCCCAAAAAGGAAAATGAGACATAAGATACTACATAATTACTATTATCATTCTGAAAGTTTCTACGTAATAAAAAGTCTACTAACAATAAATTTCGAAATCACCTCTTATGAAGTATTGTCAAATAAATTATTTGGGTTTTTCCTAAATATTCCTGGTTTTGTCTACCTACTGTCATAAATCAGAACTTCCATGTTTTTGTTTTATATAACTTGGAAATTCTCCCTGAATTCTTATTATGAAAAAAAGATTTAATAGAGCATTTTAAAATTTTTTAAACGGTTTATCTCGAGGCTCTACTATAAATTTAGTTAGTTAGAAATGAAAAGACAAAAACTCAATCTATATGAGAGCCTCGAGATAAACCGATTAAAAAATTCAAAAATACTATTAAATGACCAAATTACACTCAATCAATCACCTCTGTTAAATATTTTTTTCATAATGAGAGTTCAGAGAGAATTTCCAAGTAATATAAAGCACAAACATGTAATTTCTGATTTATGGCAGTAGGTAGACAAACCGGAGGTAATATATCCTAATTTATAATTAATTTTAATTTTAGTACCAAAAGTAGGTAAACAAAATTGTATCTTAAAGAGTAACTATTCATATAGGCCAGGAAACAGTGTTAAAAAACTCAACTACTGCCTGCGATCCGATTGCAGGTAGTAGAAATGACGTCTCATCTCGTGTCTTAACAAATTTTGGTTGGAACATTGTTTTCTTTAACAAATATGTTGAAAAATGATTTTCCCCCATTTTTTGGATTTTACGGAAAAATTAAGGGATTTAGAGAAAAATGCTCCATAGACGAATTGTACGTTTTGAAAATATCTTCAAAATTAGTTTTTGTTTGTCCAAATCGGTCTGTAAACAAAAAAGTTATTGCAAATTAAACATTAAAAATGGCCTATTTTTCAATTGTAAATAACTTTCTTCATATTTATTGAATTGTTTTTAACTTTAACCAGACTATGAGTTTTAAAGTGCTTAAAAAGTGTGCGGAAGTTGGGTGCTGTCGGTCAGATAGTTTTTGTAAAATTGCAAATGTTTTTAATGGGTTCTTTTTTGGTCCGAGAAGGTTGAACATGTGCCCAATATTATTTTTTTGGTAAGCTTTCCCAAAAAATCAAAGAATGAAAGCTCTACGTTATTTAAAAGCGGAGATATTGCTAATTTTTCAAGCGCGCGCCGATTTGAAGACTCGCTCTCACTTTGTACTCGTTGAGATTCGGTTACCTCCTCCAACTTACCTTATCTGGCGTCGAGCACGTACCCTCAGTTTAGCGATCTCCTGAAGGGTTGATTGTGTATAAATTGAACCTCAATTGAATGATTTCATATACTTTTCATTACTTTATTAATGAACTGTAAAAAATTCATCTCTTAATATAAATAAACAATCGCTCTATGATTTTTTCAAAAAAAAATTGCTAACTCGGCTCCTGATATGCTTCATTAACAAATCGGACAAAAAATGCGGTTGTTAATTAATTTATTTATAAGCGAAAAACTACCCATATCTTCATGACGATTTTGCATAAACAAAATATGAAAAATATCCACTTTTTTTACTATATGATAGCTTAAGTCTTTACAAAGAGAATGAGCACTGACAGAACTCTGTGGCAGTTTCCTAGACGACGGTACAGCCAATCGAAAATAGTAACTTTTTTCGTTTTTCTAATAAACAATTGCAATTTTACAAAAACTATTGGACCGACAGCGCCCAACTTTCGCACACTTTTTAATCACTTTAAAACTCACATTCTGGTAAAAGTTGAAAACAATTCAATAAATATTAAGAAAGTTATTAACAATTGAAAAATAAGCCATTTTTAATGTTTAATTTGCAATAACTTTTTTGTTTACGGACCGATTTGGACAAACAAAAACTCATTTTGAAGATATTTTCAAGACGTATAATTCGTTTCTGGAGCATTTTTCTTTAAATCCCTTAAATTTTTCGTAAAATCCAAAAAACCGGGGAAAAATAATTTTTTGACCTATTTGTTAAAAAAAAAAACAATGTTCCAACCAAAATTTATTGAGACACGAGATGAGACGTCATTTCTACTACCTTCTCCTATCCATTTCTGCAATCAGACTGCAGGCAGTATTTGAGTCATTTTAACCTTCCAAAAATCGCTTCGTTTCCTCGCCTAATAGTACATCAAACATCCGAAGAAACTACATCGTAGCGAAACGCATTATGTGTTTTTTAATTTACAAAACATAGTGGAAATTAAACGAAAACTTGTGTTTATGTTTTACATTATTTATACCGCATCCACTTTCCAAATATCTATTAATAATTACCGCTAATGCAAACCATTATTTCATTACATTATTTCAATTTCACTCAAAAAGTAAAATATTTTTGATATTACGAATAAATTAAATCTTCTAAAAACATTTCATTTTCGAAAATGTACTTAAAAAAATAAAGTCTTTTGTATCCTGCGTTTTTTTTAGAAAAAATAAATTGAAATTTAATTAGTTAGTGTTAATTGGGCCTGATTTTCTTAGGACACCTCGCCCTTCCACTTTTCATATTATTTTGATCTCTCTGTAAAAAATTCTTCAAAATTGATTCAAGTGAGCATGAAGTCTATACCAAATTGGTTCAAATAACTAAGCAAATTATTCAGTACAATAAAACTAATCCTTATATTTACCAATAATTTAATCTTTACAGACATAAATTAACTAGGCTCTTTTTATTCAGAATTTTCTTGCAAATAAATTACTACGTATAATATAACAACAACCAATTATTTTTATGAACTTACCACAAATACTCCCTTGAACTCCTTCGGAAAAGTAGGAAAAGTCTCTATACGAATCACGCACGGCACACCACGAGTTTTCCGCGAGAACCCTTCTTTCTAGGTCGAAAAATGCGGCGTGTAGTGTTGAATTTTCCGGCTGTACTGAGATTTTCTCTAACGCCGACCCACGCGGTCGGACAGCGCTTGGGGTAGGGGTGAAAATACTGCCAATGTGACCCGTATGAGGATAACTCAATTTTGAGAAAATTTCAAATGTAAATGGGGCTTTAATTTAGGGTCTGAAAGGTGATTATTTGGTAATTAGTGAAGCCACGGAATTGGATGTAATTTTTTATCTTGTGCCGTCTCGTATTTAAATTTGAAGCAGTTTGTCTCGAATGATAAGATAAAAACACGTCGAGGCAAAAAGATACAGCTAATTTTATATACAGTGAACTCTCTCTTGAATGGACAGCACTTGTGTAGCATAAAGTGTCCTTTGAATGGAGGTGTCCGTTGAATGGAGAAAATAAAATAAACTTCAAATATTTAAACATGTATATTACGTATATGTAGTCAATGTTTAAATGTTAGTTAGCAAAAACACAAGTTTTTAATACTAAATATGTATATAACCTATGTATATGTAATTAAAATATGCACATAAATCATTTGTTATTTAAAAAAAAACTTTCAAGGGTGGTTTGCTTAAGGCCATTTAATTTATTTTTAACAATTTGGGTTTCTACTGAACTTACAGCTTGGGAGATTTGTTGTGCAATGTTAGAATTTCCCTGTAATACAAAAAATGTTTCAATGTCTTTTAGTTTCTTGTAGGCTTCATTAATGTCTTTTATATTCGAAGTATTCGTTTCTTCGTCGTCACTTTCACTTTCAGATAATGTTTCAACAACCTGATTCACCTGAAACTCACGTACACACTCTTGAATACTTAAATCGGGATTTTCAGTCAACAAAGTTCCATCAATTTCCGTATAACTTAATAAATCAATGGAAAAGTGTTTGTTTTTTTTCCATAATTCAGAAAGTGGCAGATCGTCCTCGGAATCTTCTTCAGGCTCAACGTTGTCCTGTGTACCGAATCCAGCTTTAAGAAAGCAATTGTTGATAGTTTTCGGTTGTACTTCCTTCCATGCAGTTACAGTCCAAATCAAGGCATTGGTAACGTTAATAGACTTCTCAAGTTCCCCTATAGAATCAGACTCTTCTATCGACGATAGCAGTCTTCGGATCAATAACTTTCTGTAGTAGCTTTTGAAACATTTTATAATCCCCTGATCTAGGGGCTGGCATTCAGATGTAGTATTAGGCGGCAGAAATATCAATTTAACATTACATAATACAAGTTGTGGATGAGACGCAGCATTGTCTAGGAACAAAAGTACTTTTCGATTTTCTCTCTGCATTTTTCTGTCAAATTTATTTAGCCAATCTGTCATGATTTCTCTTGTCATCCATGACTTCTTATTGTAATACCATTCGATAGGTAATTTTTCTACATAGGAGTTCTTGAAACAACGAGGATTCTTGCTTTTTCCAATTACCGGTGGCTTTTCTTTGTTTCCAATCATATTGGTGCAAAACAGAATTGTGAGTCTGTCTTTGGAAGCCTTACCTCCAGTGCATTTTTCTCCTCTCAGAGCATATGTTTTGTTAGGCAAGGCACGAAAAAATAGTCCCGTCTCATCTGCGTTAAAAATATCACGAGGAGAGTATTCTTTCATTATAGTGAGCAGTTTTTTCTTCCAGTCAGCAACCACTGATAAATCTACAGCCGCTGCTTCGCCACATATAGATTTGAAGGAAATATTGTGCCGCTTACAAAACTTCTCGAGCCATCCGCTGGAAGCCTTCATGTCAAAATTTAGTTCCGTTGCAACTTCTAATGCTTTTTCTTGAATAATTTTACCAGAAACAGGAATGTTTTTAGAACGCACTTTACAAAACCAATCGAAAACAATTTGATCTAATGCAGCACCCTCAGTTTTCAAAAATTTCCTTTTCTTTTCGGTGTTTCCGCTCTCAGAAAACTGCTTAATTATATCACTCTTACGTTTTAAAATTTCACTAGCTTGACTTTTTCCAATTCCAAACTTTTCTGCTAACTGTCTAACACTTAACTTATTCGTATCCGCATAATGGATTACATCGACTTTTTCTGCCAAACTTAAAAACTTTCTTTTGTTGGTAGCCATGTTATTCGCGTCACAAAACGTTTATGCAACTAAAATGATATTATCCTTTCCGCAGCAGTTTTAACAATACGTACATAATAAAGTAAAATGTGCTTAATAGAATTCACGTGCACCAATAAAATTCCTTGGAAAACCCTAAAACCCTAATTACCTACCAATATACCTGGCTGCCGCCTATTTTGTGGGTATTTACGCAAATAAAATGTGTCTTTAATAAAATTTAAAATTTAGGCAAATATTGAAAGGAAAAT
This sequence comes from Diaprepes abbreviatus, assembly GCA_034092305.1. Taxonomy (NCBI): domain Eukaryota; kingdom Metazoa; phylum Arthropoda; class Insecta; order Coleoptera; family Curculionidae; genus Diaprepes; species Diaprepes abbreviatus. The sequence goes on along the minus strand of JASJET010000379.1, from coordinate 188,798 downwards.
AGTAAAATATTTGTCCGTTAGAATTATTTTTTATAAATAATTTACTGTCCGTGTCCGTTGTTGAGAGCGTCCATTGGAGGGAGGTTTAAAAGTACAGACTGGTATATACGAATGGTTTTTGTCTCAAAAATTGCCCATATAGAAGAGGTGTCCATTGAATAGAGGTGTCCGTTAAGAGAGAGTTCACTGTATTTACTCCGTTAGAGAATTTTGTTACTTAGTTTCATCCCAACAAACCATATAGAAATAAGAGGTCCATTATAAGTTCATATTACAACTTGTTTTACACAATAAAACCCACATACATATTTGATACGTTCGCTTTATAGGTATTCAATTAAGTTTATGGCACGTCTTAAGTATGTTGATACCAGTACATCCTTCGGAGTTTCTAAAAAAATTAAAAACTTTAAAGAATTGCGCTCAAAAATAAAAACTAATATAATAATTATTTAACATGACAGCTAATTTAATAGTCATTGATTTTTATATTTACTTCTTTGAAATCGGAGCAGCAGAAATTGAATTTTGAAATTGATTATGGATAGATTGGTGTTTCTTTCACAACATTGTTATGAGAGCTATAACACATTCGATTTGTATTCTGTTTCTTTCTACATAAGTTAAGAATGTGTTTTTAAAAATTTTAAAACTTGCGCTGATTCCAAAGGGTGCACTGTTAAAAATACCTTTAAATTTAATGCAAATTTTATGTCCATTTTACATTAAAATTAATGATTTTGTACCAAAAATTGTGAATAATTTACATTTACTTTGAATTTAAAGCAATTCATTAAAATATCAGTTCGTTGGACACTAAATTTTATTAAATGGTATCTTATATTTCAACATAGTAAGAGATATTTCAAATTTCTGTACATTAAAATTAATTTACATATATTCTAATACTAAAGGAATTTACATTATTATTTAACATATATTGCATGAGATTCCGGGAGATGGCGCAAGTTGTATTGAACTTTTTGTTTAGTATGATGTAAGTTGACTAAAATGTGGTTGTCGGACTTGCATTGTCTTTATTTTTATTTATTTTTACGACTTTTCGACTAGGTTGTATCTCTAATCGTTATCAAGTAAAAACTGAATGCTTTGTCTTAAGACTACGAGTTTATATAGCGACTGTGTCCATTGAAGTGCTTCACTTCACTATACACACCTCAATGATTTGATGTTACAAAGTAGTGGTTGCTAAAGATTAGGTATCTCAACACTAGGTTTACTAACGATTCCTTTGTTTTTTTAAATGTAATCTATAAGTTTTTTTTCATGTTGGGTTCAATATATATTGCCGCAACCTCAGACCATTTTATATGGTGTTATTTATCCCAGGCGTGTTCTGCAATACCTGATCTCGACAATTCCCCTTTTTAACCGACTTCTAAAAAAGGGGGTTCTCAATTCGTCGACTATGTATTTTTTTTATGTATGTACATCGATTACTCTGGAACGGCGGCACCGATTTTAATGAATTTTTTACGTTATGTTCAGGAAGTTGCTGCGTCGATCCCATATTTTTTTGGACGAAACTGGTGCAGTAAAATCCAAGATGACGCTGACAATATGGCGGCCAAAAAAACTAATTTTGTCCGATTTTCTCCAAAATTGGTATGAGGAGATTTTCGGAATTGTACCCAACGAATTTAAAATTATTTTTAAAAAATTCAATGTGGCGGATTCAATATGGCAGACTAGTAAATTTAATTTTTTCCGATTTTCTCCAAAATTGAAGACTCCCCGTCTTCGGTGTCGCACATAACGAGTCCGAAATATTTTTAAAAAATTCAATATGGAGGATTTAATATGGCGGACAAAAAAATCAATTTTGTCTGATTTTCTCCAAAATTGGTACGCGGGAGTTTTCGGGGTCGCACATGACGAATCAAAAATCATTTTTAAAAAATTCGATATGGCAGATCCAATATGGCGGACGAAAACATCAATTTGGTTCGATTTTCTCCAAAATTGGTATGGAGGAGTTTTCGGGATCGTACATAACGAATCTGCAATTATTTTTTTTTTAAATTCAATATGGCGTGTCTAATATTGAGGATAGAAAATAAATTTTGTCCGATTTTTTCAAAATTGATATGGGGAAGTTTTTGGGATCGCACATTACGAATCTAACATTATTTAAAAAAAGAAATAAATATGGCTGATCCAAGATGGTGGATTAAAGGTTATACATCTCTCGATTTTGTCTAAAATCAGTATTGGGTGTAAGGTACGAATTTAATAGTATTTTTTTCAGGATTCAATATGGCGGACTAAAAATTTTACATTTTTCGATTTTGTCCAAATGTGGGACTGAATTGTTTTTTAGGATGTAAATAGTGAATATAAAATTATTTTAAGAAAATCTAATATGTCAGAGGCAATATGAAATTTTGAATTTCTGGATTTCATCTAAAATTGGTACTAGGGGGCTTTGAAGGGTTTAGATTTAGATTAGATTAAGAAGTTAAAATTATTTTTTTGAAATATAAGATGACGGCTCCAATATAGTGAGTTGAAAATTTTACCTTATTCGCATTTTATCAGATTTGGTATTAGGGTGTTTTCGGGGTCGTGTATTACGAATATGAAGTTAATTTTTTACAATTTTAGGTTGACAAGATACAATATGAGGGAGTGAAAATTTTACATTTTCCGATTTTGCCTAAAATTTATATTACGGGGTTCTTGGAGCGTAAACAAACTCAATATGCAGTATAAAATATATCGAGCTAAGAAATTTACATGTTAAATTCTTTAAATATCGATATTACCAATATGAAAATAACTATAAATTTTTATATGAAAATGAAATTTTTGAAGTCGGCGCCAAACTAGATACTAATCGAAATTAGTGTACCTCGCAATGACTCCAAGGTGGCAAAGAGTACCCATTTTATCCAAAGTTGTAAATCACTCTAAAATAAACCACCAAAAATTTTTTTGATTCTTAGAGTTCTCCAAATACCAGTGAAATTGTGCCAAACAAATATTTACTCTGTTATAGTAAATCCATTATCTAAAATTTTAAATTAATTTAATAGGCCTCAAAACCTTCCAATCTCGATATTTAAGACTCGAGACGTAAATTTCTTAATTCGATATATTTCATACTACATATTGAATTTGTATACGCCTCAAAGAACCCAGCAATATCAATTTTAGACAAAATCAGAAAATGTCAAATTTTCAGTTTCTCATATTGTATCTTATCAACCTAATAGTTATAAAAAATAACCTTCATATTCGTAATACACTCGACCCCTAAAACCCCCAAATACCAAATCTGAAAAAAATGTGAATAAGGGAAAATTTTCAACCCACCATATTGAATTAAAAAAAAATAATTTTAACGTCTTAATCTAATCTAAATCTAAATCCTTCAAAGCCCCCTAGTACCAATTTTGGATGAAATCCGGACACTTAAAATTTCTACACCGTCATATTGCATCTGACATATTAGATTTTCTTAAAATAATTTTATATTCGCTATTTACATCCTCAAAAACGATTCAGTCCCACCTTTGAACAACATCGAAGAATGTAAAATTTTTAGTCCTCCATCTTGGATTCGCCATATTGAATCCTGAAAAATACTTTTAAATTCATAATTTACACCCTCAAGAACCCCCTATATCAGTTTTGGAGAAGATCGAAAAATGTAAAATTTTTAGGACGGCATATTGAATCCGCCAGATTGAGTTTTTCAAAAAATATTTTAAATTCGTAATTAACACGAATAAAAATCCTCCAGTACTGATTTTAGACAAAATCGAGAGATGTAGAATCTTTAATCCGCCATCTTGAACCCGCCATATTTACTTTTTTTAAATAATTGCAGATTCATAATTTGCGTTCCCAAAAACTTCCTCATATCAGTTTTGAAAAAAATCGGGTAAAATTAATTTTTTATAAGCCATATTGGATACGCCATATTGAATTTTTTAAAAATAATTTCAGACTCGTTATGTGCAACTCCGAAAACTCCCCCGTATCAGTTTTGGAAAAAATCGAACAAAATTGATTTTTTCGTCCACCATATTGAATTTTTTAAAATTAATTTCAGATTCGTTGCATACGACTCGGAAAACTCCCCCGTACCAATTTTGGAGAAAATCGGACAAAATTGTATTTTTTGTCCGCCATATTGGATCCGCCATATTGAATTTTTAAAGAATATTTTGGATTCATTATGTGCGATCCCAAAAATTCCTTTGGAAGACAATCAGACAAAACTAAATATTTTAGTCCGCCATATTGGATCCACCATATTGAATTTTTTAAAAGTAATTTCGGATTCGTTGTGGACCATCCTGAAAATTCCCCCATACCAATTTTGGAGAGAATCGGTAAAAATTAATTTTTTTGGCGGCCATATTGTCAGGGCTTCTTGGAATTTACTGCACCAATTTCATCCAAAAAAATATGGGACCACCGTAGCAACTTCCTGAACATAACGTAAAAAATTTCATGCAAATCGGTGCAGCCGTTCCGGAGTAATCGATGTACATTTATAAAAAAAAAAACATACATACTCGACGAATTGAGAATCTGCTTCTTTTAAAAGTAGGTTAAAAATTAATTCATATCGGTGCCGCCGTTCCAAAGTAATCGATGTGTATATATAAAAAAATACATAGCAATGGAATTGAGAACCTTCTTGTCTTAGAAATCGGTTAAAAACTTTAAATACTGTAAAAACAGAATTATTAAAGCTATATATATATATATATATATATATATATATATATATATATATATATATATATATATATATATATATATATATATATATATATATATATATATATATATATGCTATAAGCAATCTCTAAACATAGAAGACATGAGAAGCAAAATTCATACGTTGCGAGTCCAATCTAATGGATAAAAAAAATTTGTGTGCGCTTAAGACCACACGACAGAAATAAAAACAAAAAATACGGACAGAAGTAAAAACTTCATAAAGGCGACGTTGTATGGCGTTGAACATAGGTATATTCTTTTGAGTAATTATCATTTTCAGTTCGGTCACTTGAAGTAATCATGATCACTTCCACCCAATGACAAGTAAATGCATATTCAAAAAAATATGAAGTTATCAGTTTCACTTTGTTTACTTTGATCAGTGATAATTTACTCAAAAGAATACAGCTTATATATCTCTCGCTTCCTTAGTCGACTCGAGCCGACTTTACCCGAACAAGCGTTCCATAGCCGAGCGTGACGGCTCAGTCTCATTCAATACCACAAAATCAAGTGTTCAGCGCGCCTAAAGCAGTTTGCATTTCAAAAAGTAGCTTTTCTAAAAACGGGTTCAGACACAGCTGAAGTATATGAACTCAGGATGAACTCTCACTGTGGTATTTTGAAAACTTGATGTTTTTAAAGGACGATGAATATATAGGTTTATGTAAGCAAATAATTTCTGACTACCAATACCGTCAAAACAATTTGATATAGTATTGTTAAGCTAAGAAACTTAAAAAATATTTAATAAGGATATTTAATTTTGTAGGAACGTATTGATTTAACCGAGACAATTGAAGAGTCAAATCAAAACTTTGATTTAGAAATATTTTTGATAGCTCGGTGGAAAAACTGAATATCGATATGACAAGCCCAATACTTTCCACCTCTACGAGATCAAGGAGTATTCAGTACGAAGTGACTACGTTAATAAGCCATGCAGCTGAAATGTTGAAAGAAGATTGTAGAAGAGATGATGGGAAACGACCTCTGTAGATTTCCAAGGTACTGTTTTGAATATAAAATTTAACAATATTTGATTTAAATTTCTGTAATCAGATAAACTCGTATCTTTGTAAAAAGGTCATTTTTGTGAAAGTTCTCGATGAATATTATTACCATTGCCAATCTAGATAACAGTTAGTTATGTCAAATAAAGGTAGCTCTATAAAAATGAATATATTTTTCTTTCATATGCACATTTAGTCTAGTAATTAATAGTAAATAAATTTCCTTTTTTTTGGTTTTTAGAAATAATAGAAAGTTTCAAACATATATTAATTTATTTATTAATTTACTTAAATTAACAATATCTCAATATACAGACGCTTGAGAACTCACTTAGTCTATATTAATATATTACCTTGTAAAGCTTCAGGCATATACAGGGATTTTTTTCTATTTAACACATTAACCAGAGGCTTCATTACAAGTGGCGAAAAAAAACTTTAAATACTTGTCTTTAAGATTCATTTAAAAAAAAAAAACAATGACAAATCATAAAGTTGAAAAGCAAGTGCAATTTTAATTCTTTAAATGGAACATCCTATATATTCTCTACTAGAATGAAAGCTCTGTTTCAACTTATTTCAAAAATGTATAATATGCTAATGTTCGATGTTTATTTATTCTGTGATTTTTTATATATTTATGTTTGACTAACAATAACTTGATGTAAAAAAAAAACAAGGTGGCTTGCAAAACAAATGCAATCCATATTGATACGTCACAAGACACAAAATCATCTTTTAAGATAAGGTAATCTAAATGAGTTCTTGTTATATATTACCTGGTTTAGTGGAATGATCAGCCTAGAACCTAAAAAAAACATTGCTTGCTTTGCAAGATACCCAAGGGTAATAATATCCCTAGGGCAAGCTGAAATTGCTTATCTAAATTAAATTTTTATAAAAAAATTGAACAGACTTCTAAAAGTGCACTAAAAAGTGAAAAATAATTATAAATTTTTATGTGAAATTGAGCTTTTTATAGTCGGCGCCAAACTAATATCTGACAAAATGTGATTTGCATAAACAGATTAAAAATACTTTATTTGTAATTGCTTTCTTACCATAATTTGTATATATCAGTAGTTATTTATTGCATAGAGAAATAATTTGGCGCCGACTTCAAAAAGTTCAATTTCATATAAAAATTTATGGTTATTTCACTTTTTAGCTCACTTTTAGAAATCGGTTTAATTTTTTTATGAAAATTTTATTTTTCTATTTTCAGTTTTAGAATTCATTATGATATCCGTAAATTATTTGAACTAAGTACTAATCGAGATTACCTCGCAATAACTTCAAGGTGACAAAAAAGTACCCATTTTATCCAAAGTTGTAAATCACCCTAAAATGAACCACTAAAAATTCTTTGGTTCTTAGAGTTTTCCATATACCAGTAAAATTGTGTCAAACAAATATTTAGTCTGTCATAGTAAATCCACTATCTTAAACTTCAAATTAATTTTAGATTGGTAATATAGGCCCCAAATCCAATATCGATATTTAAAGAACTTTAGACGTAAATTTCTTAGCTCGATATATTTTATACAGCATATTGAGTTTGTTTACGTCTCAATCAAGAACCCCACAATATCAATTTTAGACAAAATCAGAATATGTAAAATTTTCAACCTAATAGTTGTAAAAAATTATTCGTAATACACGACCCCGAAAACCCTCTAATACCAAATCTGAAACAATGCCAATAAGGTAAAATTTTCAACCCACCATATTGCATCCGCTATATTGAATTCCAAAAAAATTATTTTAAGTCTTAATCTAATCTAAAAAGGTTTAGTTCTCCTAAGCAAACGTGGCTTTATTCATTCGTAATTCACACTTACAGCCAGATTCACTAAGAAGATTTAAGACTTAAACCCAATCTAGTAGCCATAAAATTTAAATCTTATAGTCGACCAATTTTGTTTTGCTTACGATATTGTAATAATTAATATTACATATGTAAACAAATAAATGCTTATATAAGGATATTAAGGATAAGGGTCTAGCATTAAAGCCTTGAAATATGTAAGAGAAATAGTTGTATCCCGAAAATAAATAAAGTTTCCCATTTTGCCGCTTCAGCAATAAAATAAAAAGATTTTCTTATACTTGTATTTTTCGCGTTTAAAACTTGCTTGACTTATTGTTGCTCTTGTCAATTTAAGTTCTCTGCTGTCAATTTAGGATGGTTTTAAAGCTGAACCATGTTAGTGAATCCGGCTGTTATATTTTAAGATCATCTAGTTCATTCATTAAAATTTCCTTTGCTCTTCCGCAGTAGACAACGCGAAACCACCATAAACGATGCTTAGGTAACAGAAGAGCTACTAGTCCACAAATAACTGATACAAGTCCTAATTCTTCCAAGTCCATTTTTAATCGACTTCTAAAAGAAGGAGGTACTCAATTCGTCGACTATGTATGTTTTTTTTATGTATGTAGACCGATTACTCCGGAACGGCGGCCTCGATTTTGATGAAATTTTTTAGGTTATGTAAAGGACGTTTCTGCGGTGGTCCCATATTTTTTTGGAGGAAATTGGTAAAGTAAAATTGAAGATGGCGCTGACAATATGGCGGTTAAAAAAATTAATTTTGTTCGATGTTCTCCAAAATTGGTATAGGGTAGTTTTCGGGATCGCGCATAACGAATCCAAAATATTTTTTAAAATTCAATATGGCGGACAAAAAAAATCAATTTTGTCTAATTTTCTCCAAAATTGGTACGGGGGAGTTTTCGGAGTCGCACATAACGAATCTAAAACTATTTTTTAAAACTTCAATATGGCGAACGAAAAAATCAATTTTGTCCGATTTTTTTCAAAATTGATATGGGGGAGTTTCTGGGACCGCACATTACGAATCTGAAATTATTTAAAAAAAATTAAATATGGCGGATTAAAGATTCTACATCTCTCGTTTTTGTCTAAAATCATTATTGGGGGATTTTTGTTAGCGGTAGTTGCGAATTTAAATTATTTTTTGAAAAACTCAATCTGACGGATTCTTAAAAATTTTACATTTTTCGATTTTCTTCAAAACTGATATAGGGGGTCTTGAGGGTGTAAATTAATAATTTAAAAGTATTTTTTCAAGATTCAATATGGCGAATCCAGTATAGGGGAATAAAAATTTCACATTTTTCGATTTTGTTCAAAGGTGGAACTGAATCATTTTTAAGGATGTAAATAGCGATTATAAAATTATTTTAAGAAAATCTAATATGTCAGATGGAATATGATGGTCTAGAAATTTTAAATTTCCGGATTTCATCCAAAATTGGTACCCGGATTCTTTGAAGAGTTTAGATTTAGATTAGATTAAGATGTTATAATTACTTTTTGAAATTCAATATGGCGGATCCAATATGGTGGGTTGAAAATTTTCCCTTATTCGCATTTTGATCAGAATTGGTGTTAAGGGATTTCGGGGTCGCGTATTACGAATATGAAGTTAATTTTTTAAACAAACTCAATATGCAGTATAAAATATATCCAGCTAATAAATTTACGTCTAAAGTTCTTTAAATATGGATATTGGAAGGTTTTGGGGCCTATATTACCAATCTAAAGTTAACTAGAAATTTAAGATAACGGATTTACTGTGACTATATGTTTGACACAATTTCACTTGTATTTGGAGAATTCTTTGGATAAAATGGGTACTTTTTTGCCACTTCATTGCGAGGTACATTAATTTCGATTAGAACTTGGCTCAAATAATTTATGGATACCATAATGAACTCAAAACTAAAAATCGAAAAATAAAATTTTTATAAAAAAATTTAACCGACTTCTAAAAGTGCGCTATAAAGTGAAAAATAACTATAAATTTTTATATGAAATTTTTGAAGTCGGCGCCAAATTGTTTCTAAATGAAATAAATAACTACTAATATATACAGGGTGAGTCAACGATTGGATGAAGTAAGTTTGTGCCTTTTCGGTGAAATTTACAAAGAAACTATATTTATTGTTTGATACAGTTTATTTTTACGCAGATTTTAAAAATATTTAGGACTCTACAGGGTGAGCCAAAAAACTAGGACACCATAAAGTTGTATTTTTTTAAATAGAACACCCTATATACGAATCGTATTTTCGATTTAGCTTATAATTTTAAATCTTTTTTATTAAGGGTTTACTATAACAAAACTTTATAGTTTCTAAGATAATTAAGTTTAAAGAAAAAAAGTCACATTTTCAAGCATCAATTCAATCCTAAATAACATTTTCAATTTTGTGACAAATATATTCAAATTTGGAATTTAGCAAGGCCAAGGACAAGTTAACATAATTTTTACCTAATATTTGCAATAAAAGCTACAGGGTGTTGAACACATCGGCTCAAATTTGAACAAGTTTAAATGAATAAATATCTTTTTTTTTAATGGTACACCCTGTATATTTTCATGTTATTTAATACAGAAATAAAAACCCTAAAAGTTTTGTTCAATATATCCTATACCTATTTATAATAGTTTTTGAGATATTTCAGTTTTTCTTATTTTCCATACTTTTTTACAGAAATAGTCTTCATTATCATAGTAGCCATGTAAAATAATAAAAAGAGACTACAGAAACAAACAGAATGTGGTTAAATATGATGAAATACATTATTCGTTATATTACAACGGCAATAGTTTAATTAAACATAATGTGAAAAAATTAACACAACAATAACGACAAGGCAAATACATATTTACTTTTATACTAAATTGAAACAAAAAAATCACCTATTAAATACTGAGATTAATTATTTCTTTTTAATAATTGTTCGAATAAACGACCCTCTTGTGCAATGCACAAATTTAGTCTTTTTTGCAGATTTTCTCGGACCCTGGACAAAATTAGTGGCGTTATTGTTCTACAGGTATCCCTAATCCTGTTTCGCATATCTTCCACTGTTGTTGGTGAATTAGCATACACCTTATTTTTAATATAACCCCACAGGAAGAAATCTAATGGGGTGATGTCGCAAGACCTTGGTGGCCACTCAATGAAACCCCCACGTCCAATCCATTTTTGCGGATATCGTTGGTCCAAAAACGCACGAACTTCACGATGGTAATGCGGAGGCGCACCATCGTGCTGGAACCACATACTGTCGAGCTCATCCCTATCCAGATCTTGAAGCAGTTGGGGTAGTTCTTCTTGTAGAAAGTTCAGGTAACTATGGCCATTTAGTGGTTCATTAAAAAAGTGGGGTCCAATAATTCGATTATGATGAATACCACACCAAACATTTAATGACCAGTGGTTTTGATGTTGCACCTCTCTAATCCAAAATGGGTTTTCTGTGGCATAATAATGCATGTTGCGTCTATTTACGGCACCGTTACTTCTAAAAGTAGCTTCATCACTAAACATTACCTTGCATAATAAATTTGGATTTAATTGAATCTCCGCATTTATTGTACGACAAAAGTTTACACGACTTTCAAAATCCTGTCCATGCAATTCTTGGTGTAATTCCATGTGATATGGATGATACCTATATTTTTTGGTAGTACGATTAGCGGTGGATTGTGATGTTTCACATAATGCTGCTAACTGACGGCTACCAATATAAGGATTTTCCTGAACATTTAACAATACTTGTAGTTCTTTTTCTTCATTAGTTACTGGTTTGTTGACCACTTTACGTTTAAGATAATCAACAGTACCAGAAGAATCAAATCTTTGCATTAAGTTTTGAAAAGTATGGGTATTAGGCTGGCGTCGATCAGGATACTTCATTTTGTAAATTCTTTGAGCAAGAAGGCAATTTTTTTGAGCCTCTCCTATTGTATAAATCATATCTATTAACTCATTCTTTGGAAAATTCATTTTACAATATAAGATTAATGCAAAAAAGCCAAATTACACTACATAAAAACCAAAAGAAGCGATTGCGGTTATAAATTTGACACACAGAAAAATGTTCTTTTACATTGTTTTTGCCATGGCTACTATGATAATGAAGACTATCTCTGTAAAAAAGTATGGAAAATAAGAAAAACTGAAATATCTCAAAAACTATTATAAATAGGTATAGGATATATTGAACAAAACTTTTAGGGTTTTTATTACTCTATTAAATAACATGAAAATATACAGGGTGTACCATTTAAAAAAAAAAGATATTTATTCATTTAAACTTGTTTAGGTAAAAATTATGTTAACTTGTCCTTGGCCTTGCTAAATTCCAAATTTGAATATATTTGTCACAAAATTGAAAACGTTATTTAGGATTGAATTGATGCTTGAAAATGTGGCTTTTTTTCTTTAAACTTAATTATCTCAGAAACTATAAAGTTTTGTTATAGTAAACCCTTAATAAAAAAGATTTAAAATTATAAGCTAAATCGAAAATACGATTCGTATATAGGGTGTTCTATTTAAAAAAATACAACTTTATGCTGTCCTAGTTTTTTGGCTCACCCTGTAGAGTCCTAAATATTTTTAAAATCTGCGTAAAAATAAACTGTATCAAACAATAAGTATAGTTTCTTTGTAAATTTCACCGAAAAGGCACAAATTTACTTCATCCAATCGTTGATTCACCCTGTACAAATGATGGTAAGAAAAAGCAATTACAAATAAAGTATTTTTAATCTTTTTATGTGAATCACATTTTGTCAGTTATTAGTTTGGCGCCGACTTCAAAAATTTCAATTTCATATAAAAATTTATAGTTATTTTTCACTTTTTAGCGCACTTTTAGAAGCCGGTTCAATTTTTTTATAAAAATTTTATTTTAAAATAACATTAACTTTACTTAGTCGTTTATTAAAACGACAAAACACGAAAAATTATTAAAAATAATAAAATAGATAGTTTCTCAACGCATCGGTATCTTTATAATGTCAAAGATACTAAAACTACAGAAAATAAATTACTAGAAATTAAAACGCTAGTGAAAAAGTAACAAATGTATACAAGTTTGGGTCAATAACCCGGGATGAAAAAGTGGTAAGTGAGAACAGGCCTTTAAATGAGACGCAAAAGGTTTTCTTTCTTCATTTCGTCCACAACTGAACATTAGGAAAGACTTATTACGTAAAAATAAAACGTCACACATATTTTTTATTATCCTAAGTAATTTGATTGTCCACCTCCGTCAGGCAATGAGCTTTGTAACAATATAAAACTTTGTGCCATTAGGTAATTAAATATTATAAGGTTACATTATTGGTACAATATAATAATTTTATTACAACCGAAATAAATTACACGAAATAAAGGAGACTTTCAATTCGGCATATAAAGTGTTATGAAAGTAGTTTATAAGTTTATACTAAAAGGAGTTATTTTCAAAAATGTCTAATTATACAAGATGAAAAAGAAGTAAATCTCTAAATAAAATATGATATTAATACGCTATATACTTGAATAAAAGTGAGTTCAAAAGTCTCATAGAAACTCGTTCATGAGATAGAGCGCGAAGAGTAAGAAACGCTCAACAGTTTGTATATCTGATAACGCTAAGTCAACTGTATAATCGAATATTTGTTACGGTTCATTAAGTTAATTATTTACTATAAATATTATAATTATCAAGAAACCTTAATATGATATTTTCAAATACAACCAAAGCGTCAGAATGTAACAGAAAGCGACGGACAACCCGTTTAGCCATCTTGAAGAAGTGAAATAAAGCATTCTGTTGTATCGTAACTTGCTTCCTGGTTTCCAGCAAAAATGGTATCAGGCAAGGACCTTTCGCTGGTTTCGGGTCGTCAAAACACAGTGGGTCGAAAGCACGGATTTGATATCACTACCTTCTTTGTTAACAGCTCTTTTCTCATTCTCCAATACGTACGAATTGTTATCCGAATCCTTACTATGTCAAAAACAGTGTAAGGGTCCATCGACGCCAAAAGTTATGGAATACATCCTCCATTTTTTTTTCGAGAAGATTATCGGGCAAAGTCTAGACGATAGTTTACCTATCGATAATGTTGCAAATACTATGATGTCTGGTCAATCGAGTAAGTCATTTGTGGATTCCTGTTGGAATGTTATACCACGAATATCCTTTGAAGAATCATCTTGCTGTTTGAAGTTTGTATTCCCAAATCTTCTCTATTGCAATTTAATGTCCGCTTATAGTTTGCAAAATGACGGGAAACCAGAGGATCAGTTTTCGCTTTACTCTTGCCATTGTTAGTGCTTTCTAACCCTTTCTTTGGCATGTCAACAAGAAGTCCTAATCTGTCTCCCTAAAGGCCTGTTGGATGATAGCTTTTGAATGTGCTTTCACCTCTTTGTCTTTCTGCTTACGGGCCCACCACTTCTGGGTGTCACGTTGGTACAACAAATACAAGGAGCATTCGGAGAATCGAATACATGCGTGTAGAGTTAACAGTTGTAGCTTGAAATACTCTGTATTTACTGGGACACAGTATCAATGTTATTGAACTAAGATGTTGTTTGTCAGAGGTAACAACGTTGGACCGATTTCGCTCCAGCCAAAGCATTCACCTAGCCGTCTATCATCGTCATAAATAAATTGTACTGTACTGAAGCTCGGGTGGAAAAGAGAACTCTTTTATATGGTTATCTGGTTCGAGGTCATAATTTTCTATTTTCTTTAAAGACTTTTGTTCGGTTTTCTTAATAAATTCAAATTTCAGAGGCCCACAATTCATAGTAGAGCAGGGTTCGGAATTGTACAACACAGTCTGTTTTTGTTGAGTTTGCGTGTTAATGCCTGCTAATTGAAGTGGAATAAGAGAGGTTAGGAATAAGTTTGTATCAGAAATATTCGGATCAGTGAATTTCATTTTGTACTGGCTGACCTGACGTTCCATCGAAGCCCCATTTGCAAATGAAACTCATATCTACAAATCTAATTTATCGATTTGTTCAAGGGCGTCTAATTGAAGCAATATAGTTCTATCCACTGTATGATCCAGTAAGCCTTGGAAAGAAAAGACTGGCCGTTCATATTTCCGAGGTTTAATAGAAACGTTACTATAGCCAACCTTCTATTTTAAATTTCGTTTTCTCAAATTCTATCCCACTAAGCCCGTCAGATTAGTTCGGGACAGAAGATCGTAGGGATCGCCTACGCCCATTATTACCCCCGCTAACTTCCGTGCAACACGAAGACGAGCACTATCTTGAAACGAATGAGAGGATGTAGTTACTTTTTGTCTAAACTTATAACGTAATCGACGGAATTTGGAATATTTAATGACTAATACATTTATTGTTTTAAATACATCAAATAGTCGAAATACAAAAAAAAAAATAGTGTTTGTTGGCCATTGAGGGTAAAGAAAATTGATATTTGTTACAAAATAAACATTTATTGTAATAACAATACTAGTGAAACGCAACGGTAATTTCTAAGTAAATAAGCTAATAGACCACTTTAAAATTAAAAATCATTCTCAAAAATAAACTTTTATTCGGGTAAAAAATAAAAGTAACACGTTCAGTAATTGTAAATAAATAAACACCTAAAAGTCTACAAGAAGTGTTCAAACACACCTCCACTTTGAACGAGACCTAGTCTATTGTAAAATACGGTTCGCGTATTTGCCAAAACTTCAGGGGTTATATCCCTATCAGCCCTTTCTATCATGTCCTCACAAAACACCATACGTGTTTCCTGGTCTTTCGGAAAAATTTATTCTCAATTTCTTTCAGCGATATTTGTTCCGCTGTAAAATATTCCGAACTGTTCGAGCGTTCATATCAAGTTCTTCGGCAATTACGGTACTATTGTAAGGAAAATTAATTTCTGCTTAACTACAAACGTCAGTCTCCCGATTTGCTCGTTCTTCAGTAATTTGGGGAACCGGTTGCTCCTCATTATTATCAGTGCATTTTTTGCAAATTTTTTCACAACTGGTTGTTTCAAATTTTTTAATAATTTCCGATATTCTAAATTTTCAAGGAACTGAATGATTTTCGCACGTAAATGCAAATCTGCCGATTATCTCATCCATATCTTTACCAGAAAGTACCACTTAATAATCTGCACTTTTTATTCCGTGGAATAAACTACCATTTCAAATACAAAAAAAATTTGGCGCGAAACACGAAAATACCAATACTCGGTACTTACGCTTCGACGGCCTGAAGGAAAGCCAATAACTTGGGGTGCGTTCCACTAAGCACTCACAACAATCACGTTCATGATCGCAGTTTTTCCCGTTCCACTAGCTTGTGAGCATTCTAATCATAAACCCAAGTGGAATGGGATTGTGGGCGTTGAGTTAAATATTACAAATGGCGGATTTGAAAACAAATCAGGTTATGTTATAATTTTTAAGCTTTAATTTTAATAATTGATTATAATTATTGGTTAACTTGCTTTATATTAAAGAAAAATACTATTTAGTTTCTTATATTTTATTTTAGTGGAGTCTTTAAGTAATTTACGTTGAAAAATAATCAAAATATCTTTTGTGACGACAGTTGGATATTTGTTGGTGGATCGTAATAATGCTTCAGAAAGTAGTTCATCTAGTTCAGATGAAGAATGGTATGCAGTTTTACAAAATCGAGAAAAGCGAAAAAGGCCACGTATTATTGATGATGATAATGTTATTAATCGTTATTCAGATAAAGAATTCAAAAGTCATTTTTAGGGTAAATTTTATATAATTACTACATTCTATAAATGTACTTGTATATAATTACTACATTTTTATAAATTTATTTTTCAGTAACACCTTTTGTGGATTGCACTACACCGTGTAATTCAGTGTATTTTGAATCTAAACTAAATTATACTTATTTTTTCTCATATGTTACACTGTAATTTGGAAACTCTTACATTCAATTGTCTTTAAATTTAAAAAAACGCGCCAAAATTCTCAACGTCCACTTTGACCCACCTTTTCAGATGGGTCGTTGTGAGCTCGGCGTGAGCGAGAAGAATGACGTCATTAATGACGTTTTCGCCACGACCGCAACGAACGTAGTCGTCATGTGGAACGACTGAAGGAATATTTTGGGCGTTGTGAGCGCCTAGTGGAATGCACCCTTGGAATCCTCTTCTGTGCTAGGGCGTGGCGTATGCTGCCGCCCGCTCTCACCGCGCCAGCATGTTATTACCCCTCAGCCTAGGGCCAAACTGGTAATTTACACGTATGTCGATGCTTACGACTGTCTCATTCTGATTTGATGAATAATATAGTATTTTCTTTATCATACTTAAGAAACGTCGAGTTTCTGGTTTGGATTTTCCAGACCTGTATATGCATATGTAATTACCTAATTCATAAATGTTGTTTTATATTTATCGTTCTCTCTAGTTAGTAACGAGTAATAATTTTTTATTTAAACATATTATATCTAACGATCTTTTTGAAATGATTTCCAAATATTAAAAATGGCCGACAATTTTATTTGAATTGAAGTTCGGTAGGGGTACCAGGCTTAAAAGAGTATTGTTTTTGTTTTTCTTCTTACTTCAAAAAAAGAAGACAAAACATATTAGGCCTTTAGGGCACGATTCAAGCTTGAAGAAATGATCGACTTCGATCCGACCAATGACAGGCCACGTACCATCATATTCACGCTCTCAATACTGCCAGAAGAAAAAATTATTTGGGAATACCAAATAGGTTGTTCCTATAACTATGGAATAATTTTTATAAAATTATATTTGTAATTATACCAAATCATTTTTGATATTTTAAAGTTGCTTATTTTGTCCATCCAAGATATTTTAAACATTCTTCTTTTATACCCATATTTCAAATAATTCGATTCTTTTGATGTTACTTTTCTTAAGCATCCAAACCTCCGTTCTGTATAGAGAGATTGGGAAGACTGCACCATCCGCGATCTCAATCCCAAACTCAAGGCTTTGTAAGTGAGGAAAGATTTAATTTTCATAAAAGTTGTTTTTGCCAGTTGTTTTGTTTATTTCTCCGGTATGATAATGTTCTTGATGTATAGTCGTTCCTTAATATTGGTATTTGATTACTCTGTGAACGAGGAGACGACTAACTACTAGTGGCTGATGTACACTCATATATGAAAACATGAAAAAAAAATTATATGAACATAAGTCCCCAAATGCGCTTTAAGGGAGCTGTTGCCGTTGAAAAATCAATATGGTGACCGATATGGTTGACAAAAAAATCAATTTTGTCCGATTTTCTTCAAAATTGGTATGGGGGAGTTTTCGGGGTCGCACATAACGAATCTGAAATTATTTTTAAAAAATTCAATATGGCGGACGAAAAAAATCAATTTTGTCCGATTTTCTTCAAAATTGGTATGGGGAAGTTTTCAAGGTCGCACATAACGAATCTGAAATTATTTTTAAAAAGTTCAATATGGGGGATGTAATGTGACGGACAAAAAAATTAATTTTGTCCGATATTTTTCAAAATTGGTATGAGGGAGTTTTTGGGATTGCAAATTACGAATCTGAAATTATTTTTTTTTAAATTAAATATAAACTCCAAGATGGCGAACTCAAGATTTTCTTGATTTTGTCTAAAATCTGTACTGGGGATTTTTATTAGTATGAATTACGAGTTTAAAATATTTTTTGAAAACTCAATATGGCATCCTAAAAATTTTACGTCTTTCGGCTTTCTCCAAAACTGATATAGGAGGTTCTTTAGGGTGTAAAGTATGAATTTAAAATTGGTTTTTCAGGATTTAATACGACGAATCCAATACAGCGGACCAAAAGTTTTACACTTTTCGATTTTGTTCAATGGTGGGACTGAATCGTTTTTGAGGATGTAAATAGCGAATATAAAATTATTTTAAGAAAATATAATATATCAGATGCAATGTGACGATCTAGAAGTTTTAAATTTTCGGATTTCATCCAAAATTAGTACTAGGGGGCTTTGAAGGGTTTAGATTAAATTAAGACATTATTCAATATGGTGGGTTGAAAATTTTACCTTATTTATATTTTTTCAGATTTGGTATTAAGGGGTTTTCGAGGTCGTATATTACGAAAATGAAGTTAATTTTTTACTACTATTAGGTTGATAAGATACAATATGAAGGATTGCAAATTTTACATTTTCTGATTTTGTCTAAAATTGATGTTGCGGGATTCTTGGGGCGTATACAAACTCAATATGCGGTATAAAATATATCGGGCTAAGAAATTTACGTCTAAAGTTCTTTAAATATCGATATTGGAAGGTTTTGGGGCCTATATTATCAATCTAAAATTAATTTGAAATTTAAGTGGATTTCCTATGACAGACTAAATATTTGTTTAACACAATTTCACTGGTATTTGGAGAACTCTAAAAATCAAAGAATTTTAGTGGTTTCTTTTTAGGGTGATTTACAACTATGGATAAAATGGGTACTTTTTTTTACCACCGTGGAGTCATTCTCATTTAGTAGTTAATTCAAGTAATTTATGGATAATATAATGAATTCAAAACTAAAAATCGAAAAATAAAATTTTTATAAAAAAAATTTAATCGGCTTCTAAAAGTGCGCTAAAAAGTAGTTATTTTTCACTTTTTCTCACACTTTTTAAAGTCGGTTCAATTTTTTATGTAAAAATTTTATTTTCTGATGTTAAAAATAAGCTGTGAATTTAGTCGGTAGCATCCCAATAAAAGGGCGGTCAGGTTTATTTATTATTATTTTTTCTTACGTGACACTTTTTTAGAATTCTACCTAAAAATTGTGGATCTGCAAAATTATTTACAAAAAAAAATTTTTGTAAAGTGTTACTAAACTAGTAGTTTAGGGGAAAACCCGCGTTAAGGTTTATAATGACTATAAAGAAGCAAAAAAAAACATCAAGTACCTTGTGGTTAATATCAAAATAATAAAGAATAAGAAGATATTAAGTAAGAACCCGCGTTCGAAGATCACTTTTAAACAGCCGTAGCTCCTTTATGACACATTTGCGAACCTATGTTCATGATTTTTTTTTTCATGTTTTCTTATATACAGGGTGTCTCAAAAGAAAGTAAACATTTGTTTTGCTTATTGCGTGAAGGCAACTATTCCGAGCGGCGCGGGGGGTATGTCAATCGGTAGCCTGGCTCTTGGGAATTTAGTCGCTATGAAGCGTTTCTCGGGAGCGGACCGTGCTTTGTGCGTACGTGAGTTTTACAAAAACGGTAATTCGGCGACTGTAGCAGTAGAAAATTCTGCAATTTTCGACATATTCGTCACTTAAATGATGCGCCAAGCGCTCGGCTTATTGGAAAATGGGTCCAGAAGTTTGAAGAGACCGGTTCAACACTAGATAAACCAAAATCCGGGCGTCCGAGATCTTCGAGAACGGTCGAAAACGTAGAGAGTGTTACTCAGTCTGTTCGTGACGACCCAAACGTTTCGATTCGTAAGCGTGCTGTTGCTTTTAATGTGCATAGGTCATCATTATTCCGCATTTTACACAAAGATTTAAAGCTAAACCCCAATAAAATTCAGTTGGTGCAAGAATTGAAGCCTCAGGATGCTGGTCAGGGGCTTGACTTCGTAAACCAGATGACTGAACGCTTTTCAACGTTTACCAACATCTTCTTTTCGGATGAAGCCCATTTTCATCTTAATGATCATGTAAACAAGCAAAATTATCGTTATTGGAGTGCAAACAATCCAAAACACAAACTTCAGAAACCTCTACATTCGCCGAAAGTGACTGTATGGGCTGCGATGTCGGCGCGAGGAATTATCGGCCCGTACTTGTTTGAAGATGAAAGGGAACGCACAGTAACAGTGACTTTAGAGCGGTATGTGGAGATGTTAGACGACTTCTTCGTGCCTGAACTGCAAAATTTTCCTGGCTATAACCAAAGAACATGGTTCCAGCAAGACGGAGCAACTTCACACACGTCCAACATGTCTCTGCCACGAGTGCGTGAAATTTTTCCTGGCAAATTGATCTCAAAGAAATTTGACAAAAGTTGGCCTCCACGCAGTCCTGATTTATCACCTATGGACTTTTTCCAATGGGGTTATGTCAAATCAAAAGTTTACGCCAACAAACCGACTTCCCTGGCACAATTAAAAGAAAATATCCGCAACGAAATGGCAGACATCACGGAGAATACCTGTCGAGCCGTCATGGGCAATTTTAGTGCTCGATTAAATGAATGCCGTGAGCGCAACGGATTACATTTGGACGATATCATTTTTAAAAAATAAATTCCCAAACAATGTATTTTAATATGTAATAAACATTTTTTCAATAAAGTCCTGACTTTTTTTTAAATCGATTTTTTAAATGTGAACTTTCTTTTGAGACACCCTGTAGAATCCATTTTTAAGGTATACAAATGGAATTTCTGGACGCCGTGTATTAAAAAGAGCTTAACAAAAGATTTTTACCAAAATATGGATTAGTTATTAAATATTAAGTTTTTCTTTCACCTTTTTGTCAAGAGCCTATAAAAATGATGGTTGCTGAGCTACACGAATATTATATTTATGTTTTATCAATATGGTAGTTACATTGCAAGGTGTAAACAAGGTAAAAGGGATAACTTAACCTTAATAATTTGACAAGAAGCGACGTCGTGCAAAATATTTATCTTTATTTAAATAATTCTAAAAGACGAGGGAAAATGGAGTCTAGATGGTATCTTTTTCCTGGTATGTATTGATGTATTCATATTTTAGACCTAGAAACGTCTGAAGTATTATTTTTTTATCCAGGTACTTATACATAGAAGGAAAATTCATTAAAATATATTAAAAAAAAATATTTGTCAAGGATATAACAACTGTTTCATAAAAAATCAATAAATATTGTTTTCACTTATTTCCGAAATTATGACTATCTAATACACAGATTTTCGGACAATGCACTCAAGATACTTGTAGAGATAATTCCACACGATAAAATAAATGTAGTAATTAATACAACAAAAACTCAATACTTCTTGAGTTACAGCCTGTCAAATATCATTTTTTTTCTTATTTTTAATATCTTGAAGTGAATTAAATGAAGCTAGTTTGTAAATACAGGCCTATGCCAACGACCTGGTAATTTGTGCTCTGGTTGCGATAGCCAGGATATGGAAGTACCATTGACGCGAGCCCCCCTGATCGCGAAATGATGCTGTTACAGCGAAGGGTTCTAAACGAGGAGACTCCTCACAATTACATTGATGAGAAGGATCCTTCAATACAAGGGAACAATTAAATACCTGGCAGTAATTCTGTAATAACAAATACCTTTTTTAAGCTACCTAAACGTCGTCTCTATACATGGAAGTCACCAGCTGATAAGGACAACAACATAGTTAGAAACCAGATTCATTACGTCTTGATAAAAAAACAGATATCGAAACGCAGTACATTCAGTAAAGGCGTACCCAGGTGCGGATGTATTTTCGGACCACAATCCCCTTATCGCTAAATTCCAACTTAAATTAAAAAAGATACAAACAAATCATAACATCAAAAAACTAAATATACAAATATTAAAATCAGAAGAAACGAAAGAAAAGCTGAGACAAGACATCAACACAAACTTAGAAAGTAGACGAGGCAAGCCTGGGTTAAACGATGACAACGTTGAACAACAGTGGCAGTTTTTCAAATCGTCAATTATGGAACCAAGCAAGAAAGTACTTACAACATCAAGATACAAGAAAGAAGATTGGATGACAGATGATATTTTGGAGTTGATGGATGAAAGAAGGAAACACAAGACCAACAAGATCCGATATCAACAGTTGCAAATTCAAATAAGAAGAAAAATAAGAGCAGCAAAAGAAGAGTACCTTTCTGGAAAATGCAAGGAAATAGAGGAGTTGCAAAACAAGTACGACAACTTCAACTTGCATAAAAAAGTCAAAGAACTAGCTGGAATGGCGTATACATGTTTATGAGGCTTTCACAGATTCCTCCGTGTGAGATGCAATAGCAGTGGATATATCCACATCCGGCGGGAGGTCAGCGAAGCCGCGTTCAGTGTTGCATACTTCCTTCTGACCTGTCCTTTGCACAAACAGGTGCATGTCGGTACCATGATGAGTCTAGTAGAGACGAAACATGTACCTCTGCCGTATCACTATGGCGGGGAGGGTAAGTTCATACTTTCTTCTCGGTATGGTGGTACAGGTAGGCCATCATCTCGATGGTGGTGTCATGGGATGAATTGTGTTCTGTAGCAATTCATTCAACTTGTGCAACCTCTAACACGGAAAGGATATGATGGAACGAAGTTTGCAACTACTGTTCGTATTTTACTTTATCTATTCACGGAGTTGCATATAGTTGTACGTTTGCTGAATGTGATTTCAGCACTACAACGGCATAATGTGGATATATCCACTGCTATTGCATCTCACACGGAGGAATCTGTGAAAGCCTCATAAACATATATACGCCATCCGGCGGGAGGTCGGCGAAGCCGCGTTCAGTGTTGCATACTTCCTTCTGACCTGTCCTTTGCACAAACAGGTGCATGTCGGTACCCTGATGAGTCTAGTAGAGACGAAACATGTACCTCTGCCGTATCACTATGGCGGGGAGGGTAAGTTCATATTTTCTTCTCGGTATGGTGGTACAGGTAGGCCATCATCTCGATGGTGGTGTCATGGGATGAATTGTGTTCTGTAGCAATTCATTCAAATTGTGCAACCTCTAACATGGAAAGGATATGATGAAACGAAGTTTGCAACTACTGTTCGTATTTTACTTCATCTATTCACGGATTTGCATATAGTTGTACGTTTGCTGAATGTGATTTCAGCACTACAACGGCATAATGTGGATATATCCACTGCTATTGCATCTCACACGGAGGAATCTGTGAAAGCCTCATAAACGTATATACGCCATCCGGCGAGAGGTCGGCGAAGCCGCGTTCAGTGTTGCATACTTCCTTCTGACCTGTCCTTTGCACAAACAGGTGCATGTCGGTACCCTGATGTGTCTAGTAGAGACGAAACATGTACCTCTGCCGTATCACTATGGCGGGGAGGGTAAGTTCATACTTTCTTCTCGGTATGGTGGTAGAGGTAGGCCATCATCTCGATGGTGGTGTCATGGGATGAATTGTGTTCTGTAGCAATTCATTCAAATTGTGCAACCTCTAACACGGAAAGAATATGATGGAACGAAGTTTGCAACTACTGTTCGTATTTTACTTCATATATATATATATATATATATATATATATATATATATATATATATATATATATATATATATATATATATATATATATATTTATGTATCTACACCGATTACTTCGGAACAGCGGCATCGATTTGAATGAAATTTTTTACGTTATGTTCGGGAAGTTGCTGCGGTGGTCCCATATTTTTTTTGTACGAAATTGATGCAGTAAAATCCAAGATGGCGCTGACAATATGGCGGCCAAAAAAATTTATTTTATCCTGTTTTCTAAAAAATTGGTTCGTGGGAATTTTCGGGGTCGTACACAACGAATCTAAAATTATTTTTAATAAATTCAATATGGCGTGTCCAATATGGCAGATAAAAAATTAATTTTATCCGATTTTTTTCAGAATTGATATGGGGAAGTTTTTGAGATCGCACTACAAGATGGTCAATTAAAGATTCTACATCTCTCGATTTTGTCTAATATCAATGTTGGGGGATTTTTGTCAGTGTTCAACTGATCTGGCGGATTCAATATGACGTTTTGTAAATTTTACATTTTTCTTCTTTACTTCAAAACTGATGTAGGGTATAAATTATGAATTTAAAAGGATATTTTGAGGAATGAATATAGCAAATCCAATATAGCAGACTAAAATTTTTCGATTTTGTTCAAAGGTGGAACTGAATCGTTTTTGAGGATGTAAATAGCGAATATAAAATTATTTTAAGAAAATCTGGTATGTCAGATGTAATATGACGGTCTAAAAATTTTAAATTCCCGGATTTTATCCAAAATTGGTACTAGGGGGCTTTGAAGGGTTTAGATTTAGATTAGATTAAGTCGTTAAAATTATTTTTTTGAAATTCAATACGCCGGATTCAATATGGTGGGTTGAAAATTTTACCTTATTAGAATTTTTTCAGATTTGGTATTAGGGGAGTTTTCGGGGTCGTGTATTACGAATATGAAGTTAATTTTTTACAATTATTAAGTTAATAGGATACAATATCAGGGACTGATAAAATTTTACATTTTCCGATTTTGTCTAAAATTGATATTGCGAAGTTCTTGGGGCATATACAAACTCAATATGTAGTATAAAATAGGTCGGGCTAAGAAATTTACGTCTTAGGTTCTTTAAATATCGATATTGGATTTAATGTGCCAAACTAAATATTTGTTTGACACAATTTCACCGGTATTTGGAAAACTCTGAGAATTAAACAATTTTTGAATGGTTCATTTATAGTGTGATTTACAAGTTTAGGCAAAATCAGTACTTTTTTGCCACCTTGAAGTCAGTGCGAGGTACACGAATCTCGATTAGTACTTAGTTCAAATAATTTATGAATATCCTAATGAATTCAAAACTAAAAATCGAAAAATGAAATTTTTATAAAAAAAATGGAACCGACTTCTAAAAGTGCGCTAAAAAGTGAAAAATAACTATAAATTTTTATATGAAATTGAAATTTTTGAAGTCGGCGCCAAATTATTTCTAAATGACGTAAATAACTACTAATATATACAAATTATGGTAAGAAAGCAATTAAAAATAAAGTATTTTTAATCTGTTTATACGAATCATATTTTTTCAGGCATTAGTTTGGCGCCGACTTCAAAAATTTCAATTTCATATAAAAATTTATAGTTATTTTTCATTTTTTAGCGCACTTTTAAAAGTCGATTCATCTTTTTTTATAAAAATTTTATTGCAGTTTTGTGCTGAAGCCATTCGGGTATCGGATCTGGATTTGGTGCGTCAAAAGCCTGCGGAAAAGTATAGTCTGATTTCTGGTTGAGAAAGTTGGTCTAATTTTGTCAGCATGTGTAATTCTTAGGACAATAATATTTATTTATCGTAACAGATGGAAGTGTTTATTAAAAACACTGATTTTATTAAAAAAAAAACTTTATCCAAATATCATCAATAAACAAATCTGGGAACATCAATACTGCTGCTCTGTGCTCCTCCGTGTGTATATTAAATCATAAAGTTAAATCCTACGTTTAAGTGATAGTATAAATCAAAGTAAATTGTAAAATGGTTCAGACTAAAAAATAAAATTTTTGTTAGTCATATTGCTGCAAATAAATATTTTTTTAAAAAGACTTCAACTCGCCCACGATCATGTATGTATATATATATATATATATATATATATATATATATATATATATATATATATATATATATATATATATATATATATATGCATATAATAACAGTCTATTGATAATATTAATACAGCACTTTTATTATTTTAGGGCAGACATTAGAAAACACAAAAATATCAGATCGAGTACATGCTCTTCATATTACAAAGACAGCGTGGGCTGGCATAACGAGACACTTAGACAGAACAAAACTTTTACAAGAGGCAGCAGACAAAGAAGCTGCTATCAAGAGGTACTTAGATGAGGGGTCGAAAAATATGACCAAAGGATGGGAAAATTCTTTAGAGGTAAAATTTTTCATTTTATCCCTCTTTTAAACACCAACATCAGAACTTTAAGAATTAAAATGGAATTCAAAGAAAAGAGGGCCCTTGTATCGGTCTGAAGAAACCAGCCGTTCTGTTTAGGTTATCTGTATGCTTACCAAAATGTTATCGACCCATTTCTATTCTTAAAATTATTTTTTAGAATGTTCGAAAACGAAAAGAGGAAGAACGTTTAAAAATGATAGAACAGAAAAAAGATGACAGAGAACTAAAATTTTTGGAAATAAGAAAGGAACAAGAAGAAATAAGGAAAAAATATATGGACAAAGTTAAGAAACAGATTTTTATGACTACTGGACATGCTAGGTAAAAAAATTTCAAATTGGTTACATTTATACGTACATATATATGTATATATATATATATATATATATATATATATATATATATATATATATATATATATATATATATATATATATATATATAGGGCGTTCTTTTTCAAGTGGACCACTCCTACATTTTTTATCGCAACCAAAATAGCTTATATTGGATATCTAGTTTCATTTGCTATATACGGTTTTTAAAGTAGCGAATCCAAGATGGCGGACTTATGAACTAAATTTCATTATTTTGCTGTGAAAGTATACTTTACGAGACTTAAATTCCACAAATATAAATTTTCATGTGGTTAAATAATTTTTAATAAAACAAACGATGTTTCCTAAATCTCAAAATGGCGGATTCAAGATGGTGGGAGTTGAAGTGCTTAAATAAATTTGCAAGCGCCAAACTTCAGTTCATATAATTTCAAAATAGTACATAAAGATGGCGGTTTTAGGGAATAAATTTCATTATTTTGCCATGAAAGTATACGTTATGAGATTTAAGTGCACTTATAATTGATATTAAGGTACAGTCATCTAATAAATTTTTATTACATGAAGTATATAATAGAAAGTAAAAACTTAAGGCGTTAAAGATATACAGATAATAAAAAGAAATAATTGAAATTAAAATAAACACAAAACAATTGACGTTTCGCCCTTTATTCAAGGCATTTTCAAAATATTTTCTTCCACGTGCGGCCCATGTGATACTTCTATCCCCTTATAAAATGTCATAATGGATGTTGTTAGTAGCTTCAACCCAAACTATTAATATTTATTATCTCGATTCTTGAAAAATGATATTGTCACTAGTACTGTACTACAACATCAGCGTGAATGGTATCCACTCTTTCGACTCACCGGACAAGGCAACATGACAGCATCCTCCAGACAGACTCTTAAAAAGTGATTTAGTGCAGTGGTGCGAAGCTTTAAAAAACTTTTAAAAGACTTTTTTCGTATAATTAAGTTCGTTTTTTTCCTAGTTTAGTAAACAGGGAGTCATGAAATAGGAAAAAAGTAGAATTTTTTGTTTCTATTCAATTTTAATATATATAATATTTTTTTTCCAGTTTCTACTTTTTTTCTATTCATCGCTGGGGTCCAGCTCTCTAAGACCGGGGGATGTGTCACATAGGGAAAAACATAAAAAACATAATAATTCATAAATTTGCATTTTCCAATTTTACAAATCTTTTATTTTAAATTTAAACAATAACAATCACGTTACCTCTTATAATTTAATAACCTTTTAATTATGAAATGTTATGTTTATTCACTGACCGTCGATCGTGCTAATTCACCAAGTCAGCAAGGTCGCTTTCCGGGTCATGAGGGATCGAGGTTGTAAGAAGGCGATTCGTTGACTTGATGAAAAAAACAAAACAGGATAAAAAGGACGGACATGCTGGGGAATGGGGGTCAATTGGTTCTATCGGTTCAATCGGTTGAATCGGTTCAATCAGTTTAAGAGTCAGTTGATCTGATGTAGAGCAGCTAGTCTATCGCGACTTAGTTAATGGTTAGTGAAGCGAAAATCCCAAGCATGTCCCAGTCCTGAGCAGGTCGACAAACAGAGTATACTAGTGACAACCCCCGTGAAGAGTACCAGTATGAAGATAGCCTTAATGTAAGTTAAAGATTTAGTGTTAATGTTGTACAGTCCAAAATGTTAATGTCGTTTATTTTTAATTAAACTATTTTTTTATATATAATCCGTAGTAAAGAGTTTATTTTGAGTGTAACCTCTGAAGATCAAATTCCTAAATGCTACGTCCCTAGTCACACCTCAAAATTGGGCGTGACAATATAATCTATGGTTCAAGAATCGAGATAATAAATATTAATAGTTTGGGTTGAAGCTACTAACAACATCCATTATGACATTTTATAAGGAGATAGAAGTATCACATGGGCCGCACGTGGAGGAAAAAATTTTGAAAATGTCTTGAATAAAGGGCGAAACGTCAATTGTTTTGTGTTTTTATTAAATATAGAGCCTAAACTCAAGAAAAGACAAAATAAAGGAAAAATGATATAATCTATGGTTCAAGAATCGAGATAATATATGTATATATATATATATATATATATATATATATATATATATATATATATATATATATATATATATATATATATATATATGTGTATGAGGCTTTCACGGATTCCTCCATGTGAGATGCAATAGTAGTGCTAAAAGCACATTCAGCAAACGTACAACTACATGCAACTCCGTGAACAGATGAAGTAAAATGCGAACAGTAATTGCAGACTTCGTTCCATCATATCCTTTCCATGTTAGAGGTTGCACATTTTGAATGAATTGCTACAGAACACAATTCATCCTATTACACCACCATCGAGATGATGGCCTACCTGTTCCACCATATCGAGAAGAAAGTCAAGACTAACCCTCCTCGCCACAGTGATGCGGCAGAGATGTATGTTTCGTCTCTACTAGACTCATCAGGGTACCGACATGCACCTGTTTGTGCAAAGGACAGATCGGAAGGAAGTATGCAACAATGAACGCGGCTTCGCCGATCTCCCGCCGGATGGCGCATATATGTTTATGAGGCTTTCACGGATTCCTCCGTGTGAGATGCAATAGCACAGAATATATCCACATTATTCCATCGTAGTACTGTTCGCATTTTACTTCATATATATATATATATATATATATATATATATATATATATATATATATATATATATATATATATATATATATATATATATAGTGACTGGCAAAAAGTGGATGAGAAAATATTTATCTTTGAATTTAATGAATTTATTTTATTTCGAAAAAGTTCTGTATGTCCCCAAATCCAAAAATAGAGAACCCTACAAATTCGTTGAAAGTCTTATAGTAAACGAGGGAGAGTCAAAAATTTAAAATTACGCTAAGAGTAAAGTACCCCTTTTCCTCACTTTAGAAAATATTTGTTAAATGTTATTTATATTTAAAGTTAAATGCAATTATGGAATTGTGTTTACTTTAGACGAAAAATAAGATTTAACCTTTTTTTTTTCTGAATAAACTTGAATAAAAAATAGATCGCCACCATATAGTCCATAATTCCTATTTTCTATTGATTTTGTTAGGTAAAACTGAAAATATTTATCAGATTAATCAATTTCAGAAATGTATAGCCTTTGAAAATAAAAACAAAAATTTAATAAGTATTTTGATACTATAATTTTGTAATATACTTTAGCACAAAACCTTCATTAAAACAGTATATTTATTTCTTAAACTCCAGTTTTTAACCGACTTCTTAAAGAAGGAGGTTCTCAATTCATCGACTATGTATGTTTTTTTTTTATGTATGTACACCGATTACTCCGGAACGGCGGCACCGATTTTAATGCAATTTTTTACGTTATGTTCAAGAAGTTGCGGTGGTCCCATATTTTTTTGGGTGCAGTAAAATCCAAGATAGTGTTGACAATATGGCGACCAAAAAAATTAATTTTGACGGATTTTCTCTAAAATTGATATGGGCAAATTTTCGGCGTTGTACCCAACGAATTTAAAAGTATTTTAAAAAAATTCAATAGTGCGGATCCAATATGGCGGACAAAAAAATTGAATTTTGTCCGATTTTCTCCAAAATTGGTGTTGGGGAGTTTTCGGTGTCGCACATAACGAATCCAAAATATATTTTTAAAAAATTCAATATGACGGATCCAATATGGCAGACAAAAACATCAATTTTGTTCGATTTTCTCCAAAATTGGTACGGGGGAGTTTTCGGGGTCGTACATAACGAATCTGAAATTATTTTTTAAAAATTCAATATGGCGTATCCAATATAAGGGATAAAAAATATATTTTGTCCGACTTTTTCCAAAATTGATAAGGGGAAGTTTTTGGTATCGCACATTATGAATCTGACATTATTTAAAAAAAAAAAACAAATATGGCGAATCCAAGATGGTGGATTAAAGGTTCTACATCTCTCGATTTTGTCTAAAATCAGTACTGGGGGATTTTTGTTAGCGTTAATTAAGAATTTCAAATATTTTTTGAAGAACTCAATCTGTCAGATTCAACGTGGCATCCTAAAAATTTTACATTTTTTGATTTTCTCCAAAACTGATATAAGGGATATTTGAGGGTGTAAATTATGAATTTAATAGTATTTTTTTCAGGATTCAATATGACGGACTAAAAATTTTTAATTTTTCGGTTTTGTTCAGATGTGGGACTGAATCGTTTTTAAGGATGGAAATAGGGAATATAAAATTATTTTAAGAAAATCTAATATGTCAGTGGCAATATAGCGGTCTAGAAATTTTAAATTTAGATTAGATTAAGACGTTAAAATTATTTTTTTGAAATTCAATATAATGGATCCAATATAGTCAGTTGAAAATTTTACCTTATTCGCATTTTATCTGATTTGGTATTAGGGTGTTTTCGGGGTCGTGTATTACGAATATAAAGTTAATTATTAACAATATTAGGTTGACCAGGGAGTGAGAGAGTGAAAATTTTAAGTTTTCTGAGTTTGCCTAAAATTGATATCGCGGGGTTCTTGGAGCGTATACAAACTCAATATGCACTATAAAATATATCGAGCTAAGAAATTTACGTGTCAAGTTCTTTAAATATCGATATTGGAAGGTTTTGGGGCCTATATTACCAATTTTAAATTAATTTAAAATTTAAGATAGTGGATTTGCTATGACGACTATATATTTGTTTGATACAATTTCACCGGTTTTTGTAGAACTCCAAGAATCAAATAATTTTTAGTGGTTCATTTTAGGATAATTACAACTTTGGATAAAATAAGTACTTTTTTGCCACTTTGGAGTCATTGCGAGGTACACTAATCTCGATTAGTACTTAGTTCAAATAATTTATGGATATGATAATGAACTCAAAACTAAAAACTGAAAAATAAAATTTTTATAAAAAAAATTGAATTGACTTCTAAAAGTGCGCTAAAAAGTGAAAAACAACTAGGAATTCTGTATAAAATAGAAATTTTTGAAGTCAGCGCCAAGTTATTTCTAAATGAAACAAATAACTACTAATTATGGTAATAAAGCAATTACAAACAAAGTATTGTTAATATACTTATGCGAATCCCATTTTGTCAGGTATTAGTTTGGCGCCGACCTTAAAAATTTCAATTTCATATAGAAATTTACAGTTATTTTTCACTTTTTAGCGTACTTTTATTAAAATTAAGAAGGTGTTCTGCGGACGAGATTTAAGCCTTAAACTTAAAATTCGCCTTGTGAGATGTTACGTGCTGTCAGTTCTTTACTACGGAATGGAAGCGTGAACATTGAAAAAGATTGATAGCAAGAGGATAGAAGCATTTGAGATGTGGATGTACCGTAGAATATTAAAAATATCGTGGACAGAGAGAGTAACAAATGTGGAGGTTTTGCGAAGAATGCGGAAAGAGAAAGAATTAGTACTTACTATTAAAGAACGCAAACTGCAATACTTGGGACATGTTATGAGGGGAGATAAATACCAGTTGCTGCAATTAATTATCCAGGGAAAAATAATAGGCAAAAGATCCATAGGAAGAAGAAGGCATTCATGGTTAAAGAACTTAAGAGAATGGTACAATTGCAGCAACCGCCAACTGTTTAGATCTGCAGTGTCAAAGATACGCATAGCTTTGATGATAGCCAGACTTCGGAACGAGGACGGCACCTAAAGAAGAAGCGTACTTTTAGAAGTCGGTTCAATTCTTTGTAAAAAAAATTTATTTTATTCAGGTCTTAATCGTGATCGGCATTAAAAAAATGAAAAATGAAAAATATTTTTTGTATATAATTTATTTGCCAATAAATAAAGCTCAACATAATTTTGACCACAAATAAATAAATGCATATTTTTCATTTAAATTTATTTTCATATAATCTCATGAACAATATAACTACAATAATTTAGATGTAGTGGAAAAAACTATAAAATAAAACTATTTACATTAACAGTGATAACTTTCCATAAAAGTGTTCTCCTGTATTTTCGATATATTTTAGAGTTCTTGTGTGGAATTATCTGGTTACATTCCTTAAAAAATCAGGATTGGTTCGAACGATACAATAAGTGTAAGTGTATTACAAAATTTCAGTCGGATTAAATTCTTTTGATTTCTCAAAAATAAAATACGGTTTGAAGCGAAGATAAAATTAATTTATTAAATTCAAAGATAAAAAGTTTTTACCATATATATTATATATATATATATATATATATATATATATATATATATATATATATATATATATATATATATATATATATATATATTGTAGGACGAAATACTAACAACTGCCTTGATCTATATATATATATATATATATATATATATATAATATATATATATATATATATATATATATAAATAGATAAGTTTTGTCCATGTCATTTATAATAAAATAGAAATAAATCTTGGCTAAGCGGACGTGAAATTTGTCAATCCACATGATTCTCGTGTTAAAAAGTGCAGAGCATTTCAAAGTATGGAAAAACTCCAGGTCCGAAAGATGGCGACAGCGCTGTTTCGTCCTAATATGGGACTCGTCAGGCCACCGCATTCGGTACAAACCATCACC
The DNA here is from genome assembly GCA_034092305.1 of Diaprepes abbreviatus. Taxonomy (NCBI): domain Eukaryota; kingdom Metazoa; phylum Arthropoda; class Insecta; order Coleoptera; family Curculionidae; genus Diaprepes; species Diaprepes abbreviatus. Next base: position 155,568 of record JASJET010000379.1, on the reverse strand, counting down.
CGCCTTTGTATCCTATAAACTGAATTTAAAATTAAAAACAGCAAACAAGACGACAAAGGCGACATCTCGATGGTTCACTTGATAACACAAGAACCACACAAATTAACAAAGTTTGTAAAAACCGCCATGTGGTGGCGCGACGGTAAATTAAAACAGAAATATACAGAAATATGTAAAGTCGAGTACACGAAACGCGCTACCCAAAGGATAGGGGTCGCATTTTTCGGTACTAGGCAACCGGACTCGGAGTTTTTCCGTACTTTGGAATGCTCTGCACTTTTTAACACGAGGATCATGTGGATTGACAAGCCAAGATTTTTTTCTATTTTATTATATATATATATATATATATATATATATATATATATATATATATATATATATATATATATATATATATATATAATTTTGGAAGGAGTTTATCGGGTTGCGGTCTGTAGGATAAGAATAATTAACTCATTTTTCTTTTAATACTCAATATTTCGACATTTATTTTATGCCTTCTTCTTACAATTTACAGTTCATCCTTAGCTAAACTTTATTGCTTACCAAAGATACACAAGCAGAGGTTCCACTGCGACCCATTGTGAGTTCAATAAATTCGATTACATATACTTTGTCAAAATTTTTGTCAGATATTCTAAAAAATGCATTTAAAGATCAAAATGAGTACAACATCAAAGACACTTTTACGTTCGTTAATAACATCAACGGACTCATACTACCTCCAAACTATGTACTAACTTCTTTGGATCTTGTCTCACTGTTAACAAACATTCCTGTTGACTTAATAGCTGGCATCTTAAATTCAAAGTGGACAATTATCGAACAACAAACCACTTTATCCAAAGATAATTTTCTAAAACTAATTAATTTCATATTTAACAATACATATTTTATTTTTAACCAAACATTTTATAAGCAGATTTATGGCACACCTATGGATTCTCCATTAAGTCCAATTCTGGCAACTATTGTTTTGGACCATTTACTAGACAATGTGATACCGACTTTGCCGTTTCAGTTACCTTTTATATACAAATATGTTGACGATTTGATTTGCGCAGTTCCTTCGACAAGATTCATACTCTTTTAGATACATTTAACTCATTTCATGACAGACTTCAATTTACCATAGAATTGGAAAAAGAAAACAGTGTCCCATTTTTAGACACAAAAGTAATTCGAACGTCGGGCAATAAGTTAATTCTTGATTGGTATATGAAACCGCCTACATCCGGTAGATTTTTGAATTATTTCTCAAATCATCCAAAAACTCAAAAATTTATCACCGTTATCGCCATGAAAAACAAGATTGTCCATATTAGCGATGAAACTTTTATAAAGGATAATTTGAGAAAGCTTTTTAACATCTTCTTAAATAATGGTTATCCCGGACACATCCTCAACAAACTCATATACAACTCCAATATATACCAGGGCCCAATTGAAGATTCGCCAATACAATATAAATATAAAAAGTTACCATATTTTGACAAACTTACACAATCCATTGCGTCACTGTTTAAAAGTTTTCCTGAGATTAGAATAGCTAATTACAATATAATAAAAACCGGTAACTTATTCTCTAAAGTTAAAGACAGAACACCGCTGTTAATGAACAATAATGTAATTTATAAGATGTCATGTTTGGGTTGCCAGGGTTGTTACGTGGGTCAAACTGGACAGTGGCTCAAACAGCGGGTTACCCAACACAAAAGCGATTGCCGATTGGGAAAAAACACGTGTGCTGTAGTTGGACACTATTTGAATACAGGTCATCACTTTGATTATAACAATATAAAAATTTTAGAACATCAAAACAATTATAAAAGTCGTCTATTCCTGGAAATGTACCATATTAAAAAAACAAAAAACACCATAAACTATAAATCTGATACTAACCAACTTAGCAACATCTATTGTAATATTTTAAATTTAATCTAAACTGTATATACTACCTTAAAAGAAAAATTTCTTGTTATCAGAAAGAACCCTTTTTCGTCTCGTTAATAATAATGATGTATCAGTGTATAAATATACAAACCTAAATGTTTTATTGATGTTTTACACTTCGTACGATGTTGAGTGTGTTTAGGGTTGATTTTCTTAGAAGGAAACTCTAATTTGTAAGTATTTTAATTACATATTAGTTTTGTTTGACTGTTTGTGAACTACCTGTTGTGTGTTTGATTTTTAGTTTTTACTCCTGAAGAAGGCATAAAATAAATGTCGAAATATTGAGTATTAAAAGAAAAATGAGTTAATTATTCTTATCCTACAGACCGCAACCCGATAAACTCCTTCCAAAATTATTAAGGTACGGTCGATAACAAAAAAGAAAAAACTATATATATATATATATATATATATATATATATATATATATATATATATATATATATATATATATATATATATATATAAATATGTAGATAAGTTTTTGTCCGTGTAATTTAAAATAAAATAGAATAAAATATTGGCGAAGCGGACCTGAAAATTTGTCAATCTACATGATTCTCGTATTAAAAAGTGCGGAGCACTCCAAAATATGGAAAAACTCCGGGTCCGACAGATGGCGACAGCGCTGTTTCGTCCTAATATGGGACTCGTCAGGCCACCGCAGTCGGTACAAACCATCATCTCGCCTTTGCATCGTATAAAGCTGAATTTATAATCAAAACACAGCAAATAAGACGACAAAGGCGACATCTCGATGGTCCACTTGATAATACAGAGAGAGATGATGGTTTGTACCGACTGCGGTGGCCTGACGAGTCCCATATTAGGACGAAACAGCGCTGTCGCCATCTGTCGGACCCGGAGTTTTTCCATATTTTTTGAGTGCTCCGCACTTTTTAATACGAGAATCATGTAGATTGACAAATTTTCACGTCCGCTTTGCCAATATTTTATTCTATTTTATTATATATATATATATATATATATATATATATATATATATATATATATATATATATATATATATATATATATATATATAAAGGTGAATTTATCAGGATCTAACTTTATTTATCTCATTGCTATAAGATTCAAAAATAAGTTATGTAATTTAATAACTTCATTATTTCTAGAGATCTAACGAGCTCACTAGTAACAGCAGAAGTAGGTTACGAAAGAGAGAAGCAATTAGAGTTTCAAAAAACTATTAAAGAACATGAAAAAGAAGAAGAACGAAAATTTGCTGAATATGTAAAAAAAGGGGCAGAGGAAGAACGTATCGAAAAGGAGCAAGGAAAAAGGGTAGAAGAGGAAAAAAATAAAAAATATGGAGAAATGTTAAAGCAAGCGTAAGTTATAATAATGTTTGTAGATGAAAGTCAGTACCTTGAGTATATAAGTAACTTTTACTCTAATTTCCATCTAAATGTTAAAAGTTGTTTAGTTACCAGAATATGATCCTAGCCGGTTCAAAAGAACAACAAAATTTTATTTAGAATGTGTCTACTGGGTGACTGATAAGGAGGGAAAGAACAACTAGATGCTATCAAGTTTTTTCACCTTTTAGGATTGCTGAAAAACAACAATTACAAACAACGCTGAAAGAACAAAAAGTAAGAAATGAAGCTTTAGATAATATAAAGGCGGTAAAGGAGATGGAAAAATACAATGAATTGGCAACACAAGATGTAAGTCGTAATTACCTAGTGATATTGCTAGACACAGGCGCGGATCCAAGGGGGGGGGGGGGGCAAAAAAAAAAGTTTTAGTTTATAAAATGGAACCGGTTTTGCCTCTTATACCATAGGTTTTTCAAAAACTAGAGAAAGTAATAAATCATTTTTTACCCTTTTCTTTTTTTCGCAAACTACCTGTATTCTTTAGTCCGGTGTCTTTAGCAAAATCAGTTAGACACATATGTTTTTTATAGGAATGGGTTAGAAATTTTATAATCAAAAATACCGGTTTATAAAAATGGACTATTTGGGTTGGATAAAAATAGATATTGGGAAGTGTGAAGTGTTAAAAAGGATTTGAATCCTTGTCATAGGCGTCGGAAGGAGGTTTATTTTATCACTAAGTATTTACAACTTAGAATATTATTTCGTTTTTATAATATTATTTTATGTCTTATGATTTCTTAATAATTCACATACATTACAAAATATAGATAATTTTAACATATTTAACACAAACCACAACTGTATTTTTATTATTTTTAATTTTGGCATAAAAACCGTTTTAGGCACATTCAGACTAAAAAATTTTAAATTATAATTTAAATACTTGCAAAATACCCATTGTCAAAAATACAAGAAGTTAAATATATATAAAAAAATAAATTCGTACATAAAATATTAAATTTTTTTTTTGGGGCAGTCATTTTATTATATATATATATATATATATATATATATATATATATATATATATATATATATATATATATATATATATATATATATATGAATAGTTTGGTTATTCCGGGTTTCAATCCGTTCGTTCAAAAAATCGTTTTCACGACGTTTCGCCAAAATCTCATTTGGCATTTTCAAGTGCGGTTCGTCTCGTTACTCGCTGAGAACTGAGTTCTCAGAGAGTAACGAGACGAACCGCACTTGAAAATGCCAAATGAGATTTTGGCGAAACGTCGTGAAAACGATTTTTTGAACGAACGGATTGAAACCCGGAATAACCAAACTATTCATTCTACCATCCGTGAAAATCTACGATATAACATATATATATATATATATATATATATATATATATATATAATTGTAATTTGGCAGATGGTTTAAGGGATTCAAATGTAATTAATTTTTATATGTTAGAGTTCAAATTAGACCTATTTATTTTTATTGAGATTGCACTGACATCTTAATTTAATTTACTTTATTATATGGAAATCCGATAGCTCCAAAAAAAAAAAAATAAACATGTTAATTCTACACGCTTAAGAAAAAGACACAAATACAATAATAAAAAAATTACAGCTAATTGGTATTAAATATATATAAAATTAAACAGGGAGGCACACAAAAATAAAAAAAAAATAGAAAAAAATAAAAAATATATAAACAACATTAAACAATAAAATACAACGAAAACAAAAATTTAAATAGTAAATTGTGTTTACATTGGTAAACATTACGTATCTAATTCGTAATCAAAATCAGTAAAGCTATCTTCGCTAAAATTAATTATATTTGGTTCCTCTATCTCATCGATCCACTAACGAGCATTTGGCCTCAAAAACCGGACAAAATTAATAACGTCGTTCTTTTTGACTCTAGACGTGTCACAATCAGTATCCTGGGATTTTTGAGGGCGCTAAGTTGATTTCTGGCATTATTTTACTATTCAGGTGAAGGGGGGCTGACTTAGGGTGGGGAGGGGGAGGGGAGTAATATTAAAAAAACGTAATGGTTATCGTTTTATATGTTTTTAGGTGCTCCAATTTCATTTCTGGCATGACTTTACCAATCGGGTGAAGGGGCGCTGACTTAGGGTGGGGAGGGAGAGGGGAGTAATATTAAAAAAACGTAATGGGTATTGTTTTATATGCTGACTTAGGGTGATTGTACGTTTTCCCATAAAAAATCTATCTCAAGATAAAAACAAAGTCTCTTTACTGTGTGATCAAGTAGGTCCTGAAGCATAACTTCAACACTCGTCTCCGTAACTCAGATTGACTCTGGTTTTGGATAGCAGAGTTTCTTTGCTTCTCTAATTAAAGTATACCAAGGAAATATACCCTTATTGGAATCGTATAACAACTCCCACTGCCTCCTTGTAAAGTCACCTTCAACAAAGATTTGCAAAGCTTGTTCAGGTGTGTAATTTTTTACTTTCGGTTTCTGAGCAGTATTTATTACCTTCCTGCAACGTTTGACTCTTGTTGGTGTTGAAGTTGAATCTATTATAAGTTTAGAGGCCGCGGCATTTCCAGACATTCGTTGACGTACGCTGGCTGCATAGGTAAGCTTCTCAACAGGTACCTGTTCGCGGAGTTCTTTTGTATTTCGTCGTTTACTACGATCATGTAATTCTTGGAAATGCTTCCTTGGGCGTCCCGTAGAATTCGTGGCCCAGTTATGTACCGGGTGAGTCAACGATTGGATGAAGTAAGTTTGTGCCTTTTCGATGAAATTTACAAAGAAACTATATTTATTGTTTGATACAGTTTATTTTTACGCAGATTTTAAAAATATTTAGGACTCTACAGGGTGAGCCAAAAAACTAGGACAGTATAAAGTTGTATTTTTTTAAATAGAACACCCTATATACGAATCGTATTTTCGATTTAGCTTATAATTTTAAATCTTTTTTATTAAGGGTTTACTATAACAAAACTTTATAGTTTCTGAGATAATTAAGTTTAAAGAAAAAAAGTCACATTTTCAAGCATCAATTCAATCCTAAATAATGTTTTCAATTTTGTGACAAATATATTCAAATTTGGAATTTAGCAAGGCCAAGGACAAGTTAACATAATTTTTACCTAATATTTGCAATAAAAGCTACAGGGTGTTGAACACATCGGCTCAAATTTGAACAAGTTTAAATGAATAAATATCTTTTTTTTTAATGGTACACCCTGTATATTTTCATGTTATTTAATAGAGTAATAAAAACCCTAAAAGTTTTGTTCAATATATCCTATACCTATTTATAATAGTTTTTGAGATATTTCAGTTTTTCTTATTTTCCATACTTTTTTACAGAAATAGTCTTCATTATCATAGTAGCCATGGCAAAAACAATGTAAAAGAACATTTTTCTGTCTGTCAAATTTATAACCGCAATCGCTTCTTTTGGTTTTTATGTAGTGTAGTTTGGTTTTTTTTTTGCATTCATCTTATATCGTAAAATGAATTTTCCAAAGAATGAGTTAATAGATATGATTTATACAATAGGAGAGGCTCAAAAAAATTGCCTTCTTGCTCAAAGAATTTACAAAATGAAGTATCCTGATCGACGCCAGCCTAATACCCATACTTTTCAAAACTTAATGCAAGGGTTTGATTCTTCTGGTACTGTTGATTATCCAAAACGTAAAGTGGTCAACAAACCAGTAACTAATGAAGAAAAAGAACTACAAGTATTGTTAAATGTTCAGGAAAATCCTTATATTGGTAGCCGTCAGTTAGCAGCATTATGTGAAACATCACAATCCACCGCTAATCGTACTACCAAGAAATATAGGTATCATCCATATCACATGGAATTACACCAAGAATTGCATGGACAGGATTTTGAAAGTCCTCCAATAAATGCGGAGATTCAATTAAATCTAAATTTATTATGCAAGGTAATGTTTAGTGATGAAGCTACTTTTAGAAGTAACGGTGCCGTAAATAGACGCAACATGCATTATTATGCCACAGAAAACCCATTTTGGATTAGAGAGGTGCAACATCAAAACCACTGGTCATTAAATGTTTGGTGTGGTATTCATCATAATCGAATTATTGGACCCCACTTTTTTAATGTACCACTAAATGGCCATAGTTACCTGAACTTTCTACAAGAAGAACTACCCCAACTGCTTCAAGGTCTCGATAGGGATGAGCTCGACAGTATGTGGTTCCAGCACGATGGTGCGCCTCCGCATTACCATCGTGAAGTTCGTACGTTTTTGGACCAACGATATCCGCAAAAATAGATTGGACGTGGGGGTTTCATTGAGTGGCCACCAAGGTCTTGCGACATCACCCCATTAGATTTATTCCTATGGGGTTATATTAAAAATCAGGTGTATGTTAATCCACCAACAACAGTGGAAGATATGCGAAACAGGATTAGGGATACCTGTAGAACAATAACGCCACTAATTTTGTCCAGGGTCCGAGAAAATCTGCAAAAAAGACTAAATTTGTGCATTGCACAAGAGGGTCGTTTATTCGAACACTTACTAAAAAGAAATAATTAATCTCAGTATTTAATAGGTAATTTTTTTGTTTCAATTTAGTATAAAAGTAAATATGTATTTGCCTTGTCGTTATTGTTGTGTTTTCACATTATGTTTAATTAAACTATTGCCGTTGTAATATAACGAATAATGTATTTCATCATATTTAACCATATTCTGTTTGTTTCTGTAGTTTCTTTTTATTATTTTACATGGCTACTATGATAATGAAGACTATTTCTGTAAAAAAGTATGGAAAATAAGAAAAACTGAAATATCTCAAAAACTATTATAAAGAGGTATAGGATATATTGAACAAAACTTTTAGGGTTTGTATTACTCTATTAAATAACATGAAAATATACAGGGTGTACCATTAAAAAAAAAGGTATTTATTCATTTAAACTTGTTCAAATTTGAGCCGGTGTTCAACACCCTGTAGCTTTTATTGCAAATATTAGGTAAAAATTATGTTAACTTTTCCTTAGCCTTGCTAAATTCCAAATTTGAATATATTTGTCACAAAATTGAAAACGTTATTTAGGATTGAATTGATGCTTGAAAATGTGACTTTTTTTCTTTAAACTTAATTATCTCAGAAACTATAAAGTTTTGTTATAGTACACCCTTAATAAAAAAGATTTAAAATTATAAGCTAAATCGAAAATATGATTCGTATATAGGATGTTCTATTTAAAAAAATACAACTTTATACTGTCCTAGTTCCTAGTTTTTTGGCTCACCCTGTAGAGTCCTAAATATTTTTAAAATCTGCGTAAAAATAAACTGTATCAAACAATAAATATAGTTTCTTTGTAAATTTCACCGAAAAGGCACACACTTACTTCATCCAACCGTTGACTCACCCTGTACTGGTATTGATGTACTAAGCCATTTCTCGTTTTTTTTTTCAAAAATCTTTCTTCAATATAGTTAGATGATATCCATTTTTTCTTCAAATCACTATTAAAATGTTTTAAATCGCGACTTAAGGTATGGTACTCGTTTTGGAGACATTTCATCATTTCGCAAAGCTTATATTCCATAAATGATACCTTATCTTCAAGTGTGTTGGATGTGCTTTGTTTAAAAAGCATGTATATTGTTTTACGATATACTTCAATAACATTTGATGTAAAATTTGTACCTAGGAAAAAAAATATGTATGTAAGTAAAAAATAACCAAAATTATTGCAAAAAAACCATGGAACTCAAAGCGGTTTTTTGAAGAGGTGGAAATATGTGGAAAATGTTTTGACTGTTATAAAATGGCTAATGTCTATAGTTTATTATAAAAAAAGACTTATAGCCCGATCTAGCTCGGAACATTTTCAAAAACACTAATTAGTTAAAAAAAAACAAAAAAATTAAAAATTTTCTTGCATATTGTTTTAGGTCCATAAGAATACTAAAGAGTCATTATATTTTTAAATACTATATATTAAAATTAAATACATACCTTGTTCTTCAGATTCCATCACAAAAAATTTTTTTTTAATATTCACTTTACAAAATACCAAACACCAAACACAAGTCTAAAAAAATCTATCAAGAACGAATACGTGCGTATTGAACGAAGCTTAGATTGCAGTTAACTGTGCGGAGCGTAGCTGTGTGGAGGGGCCACTTTGTCATAATTTTATGATAATACGGTTGCTCAGTTACACAAAAAAAATAATTTCGGTGATTACTTGTTTAGTTTGCATTTCTCCTTTTTGTCCGGTTTTTGAGGCCAAATGCTCGTTAGTGCGATCATGAGATCGAGTTTCCACATTTTGTTTTATTCTTTTATTATATGGATTGTTCCCAATTTTCCGCAGTAACTTTATTCAAAAGAATCTTTCAAAAGTTCAGTTAAATTACTAATTTTATAAGTTGTGTTATTTCTAGCAACTCTAACTTTTAGTTGAGAGGGATACTTCCTTCTCCAACGGACATTTTCTAAACGATCTATAAGAAGATTTCCTATCTGATTTTTTCCAGCAAAAATTAAGTTCTCTGAGCAATCTCCAGAGCTCAGTTCTTGTAATTTCAGATAAATCCCGACCTTCATTGATGTTAGTTAGAATTTTGTCGACGGTTGGGATCTGCTTCTCATAATAAAATGTATGTACAACTTCTTTCATTGCAGTTTTCATCTCTCCTTCCAACGAGGTTTTTTGTCTGTCTGTGATCGAATGTGGCTTGGGAGTACAAATAATTCCAATTGTTTTTTTCTTCTTCAGTATTCGGTACATAGTAGATTTTCCAACTCCTGTCATGTTGGAACCCATCTCAACAGTGCCTTTAACATTATTATCTAAATATTGATATTATAAGACATCATAAGTATTCATCGTAATACGTTTTTCATTGAGGAAAAAATGCCCTGGTTTAACGATTTTGGAATAAATATAGAGGTGGAAGCCATATCTTTTGGGTATCTCACTAATCTTAAATAATATATAAAAACAGATAAATCACTAAAGACACACTGTAAGGTATACTTTGCTCACTGACAGAAATTAAATTGAATTATCAGAAATTTCATTGTTGCAGTAAATTTATAAAAGCTTATAATATTTAAATATAATTAGATTTACTGCAGTCCTCAGTTACCTGCGACACTGGAGCAGGTACGTTGGAGGTTTCGGTAACAGTTTTATTACTCTCTCAAGTTCTTAAATAAAATATAGGAATGTGTATGCTTTCGATCGCCGCCCCCCCCCCCTCCCAAGAGCTTTGAGTTCTGGAAAATAGAACCGATTCTGCCTCCCCCGTTGGCAACTTGTTTTTCTTGCGATAGCCCTTCCAAGAGCTTTGAGTTCAGGAAAATAGACCCGATTCTGCCTCTTATACTAAAAATGTGTATGTTGTTGGCATCCCCCCCCCCTTGTCGGTAACTTGTTTTTTCTTGTAATCGCCCCCCTCGTCTCCAAGCGCTTCAAATTCAGAAAAATAGACCCGACCTCGCCTTTTACATTAGAAATGGGAATGTTGCTGGTGTCGCCCCCTCCCCCGTCGACAACTTGCTTTCGCTTGCCATTCTGCACTTTTGTGATATCCCCCCCTCCCAAAGAGAGAGAGGCTGAATCCGCCCCTGGCTAGACTTCAGTCAATCGTAATTGCCATACCGATGACTGCGCCTAAATGCGACAGTCATGTATCAATTAACGCCTTTATGTTTTGTAATAGAGTAACAGTTGTCTTGAAATAGTTAGTGCCTGTTTCTAAAATTATACAATCTCATCTCAAAATTGTGAAAAAATAATATTGCAATTAATTTTATATGTGAAAATCCCCTTATTTACTCAGCACTTTCTAGAAGTCTAACATTTATATAAGATACCCGGAAATTACACAGATACTCTATTAGCTAAGAGAAGAAATTAAACACAAATAAAAGATCTGTAAATAATATAATAAGACCATGAATTATATACTGAACTATTTTGGAAAAAATTATGTATTTCGTCAATTTTTTTAACAGGATTAATTAAAATAATCTTTTATTTTATAGAGACTGGCGAAGAAAAAGGAACTTTTCGAGGAAAAGAAAAAATATATGCAACGAGAAAAAGAAATAAAACAACAAAGAATGAAAGAGGAAAAAGAATTAGATGAAGTGATAACAATCTATAAAGAAGCTAAACATAGAATCGATTGTATGAGAAAGGAAAAAGAACTGGAGGTATAGTTAGTAAAGTTCACACTCTAAGAAAATTGAACCAATTTTTGACAGGAACTTTCTGGATTTTTTCTAAAAGAAAAATTTATTTTTATAACTTCTATTCTCAACCGACTAAAAACTGGGTTATCAATTATATTTTTTTAAGCGAAATTTTTATAAGAGTGAGTTATTTTAGTAATTACCTTTAATAGACGGAAGATATCTAGATAAAGTTTCCAGATGTAAAGTAGAATATAACTTAAATTGTTTCTGTTATGGACACATCTCTAGTGCATGATGGTTCTGGATGCAAGTGGGGCTTTTCACAAAAATATTGTAGACCTCACTAGGGAGGAATTATAATATATATATATATATATATATATATATATATATATATATATATATATATATATATATATATATATATATATAAAGGGTGTTTTTTATAGAGGTATAGAACTTTTAATTGGAATAAAACAAAGATTAATTTTTTAAATTGACGTGAAATTTACTTTATTCGAAAGATAACCTTCTGGCATTATAATTTAAATATGACTTCTGGCATATGACCGCCGCGGCTGGCTCGGACGTAGTTTAATTTGGAGGTCCAATTTTCGATGACTTTTTCCAACATTTGTGGCCGTATATCGGCAATAACGCGGCGAATGTTGTCCTCCAAGTGATCAATCGTTTCGGGCTTATCGGTGTAGACTAGCGACTTCACATATCCCCACAGAAAATAGTCTAGCGGCGTTAAGTTGCACGATTTTGGAGGCCAATTCACGGGTCCGAAACGTGAAACTATGCGGTTACCAAACGTTTCCTTCAATAAATCAATTGTGGCACGAGCTGTGTGACATGTTGTGCCATCTTGTTGAAACCACAGCTCCTGCACATCATGGTTGTTCAATTGATGAACGAAAAAGTCAGTAATCATGGCTCTATAGCGGTCAACATTGACTGTAACGTTCTGACCAGCATCGTTTTTAAAGAAGTACGGACCAATGATTCCACCAGCCCATAAAGCACACCAGACAGTCAGTTTTTCTGGATGTAACGGTGTCTCAACATACACTTGAGGATTATCATCTCTCCAAATACGGCAGTTTTGTTTATTGACGTATCCATTCAAACAAAAGTGAGCTTCTTCGCTAAACAAAATTCGCTTATGAAAATCGGGATCAACGGCAATCTTGTTTTGGGCCCATTCACCGAATCTACGCCTTGCTAGGTGATCGTGTGGCTTCAGTTCTTGCACGAGTTGGATTTTGTAAGCACGCAAACCAAGATCTTTCCGCAAAATCTTCCATAAAGAGAATGGACACATATCCAATTCCTGTGCACGATGGCGGATAGACTGATTCGGGTCTTCCTCTACGCTACGCTCTACAGCAGCAATGACTTCTTCTGTACTAACTGTACGACGTCTCTGTGGATGCGTATTATCATTTAGAGTAAACGTGGTGCGAAAACGTTCCATAGTTAATCGAATTAATTGCTCTGATGGACGATTATGTTGACCGTAAAATGGACGTAGTGCGCGGATACGTATTTCGAACAGAACCATGATTTTCAAAATAAATTTCATGTTGAAATGCCAAACCAAACTAAACATAAATCACTTGACAGCTGACAAAATGGCCGCCAGTTAAAAAAGTGTTGCCAACTTAAAGTTCTATACCTCTATAAAAAAACACCCTTTATATATATACTGAAGTTTTTTTCGCAGTTAAATAATGCTTTCTTTTTTTTTATAAATAAATAACTATTTATTTCCAACAGGCCAACGGCTCCCTTACTGGAAATTCAAACATAGGTAAACAAGCTAATAGGATAAAGGAAATAAACTAACTAAAGCTACAGTTAATCTAAAATCAAAAACTCATTTAAAATCAATTCACTATCCATTATAATATCGAATTTATCAGCTGTGGGCATACAATATTCTCATAAACTATCCATATGCATAACAAAATAGCAAGCTACAAAGGATACCCAGACACCTCGCGCAGATGTCTCGGAATAGTTGGTAGATCGTCAAAATGCATGTCGCATAGTGCAGAAATACGATTAAAATTTTTGCACATTTTGTAGATGGGACACTGGAATAAAATGTTTGACTTAGCAAGGGCAGTGGAGAAAGCTGGTGGATGCCTGGCACGAACACGGGGAACGTGTAATAGTTGCTCTAACAGAATCGGGCAATCGATTCTCGCGTTCAGAAGCTTGTAGAGAAATAATACGAATTGGGAGTTACGACGTACAACTAATGACAGTTTCTTGAATCTTGAGAGAATGTGATCATGATTGAAACCCCTTTGACGATAAATATTGTCCTCTCTACACATTAAATATTTTAGAAATTTCCTTTGGACGATCTCTATGGCAAATCCTTGTATATGGGGACCACATAATTGATCCATAATCTACCCTCGATCTTACGTAACTATAATACAGCAGTGCTGTGCTAGAAAAAGGTTTGCAGTTTCGCAGAATAAAACCCAATGTTCGAGAAGCGGTAGCCACAGATCAATGTGGGGAATAAAGGAGACAAAAAGATGACAACACCCAGGTCCGTCACAGTATAGCATCAATTAACGATAGAACTATTTATTTGGTAATTATACCGAACACGATTTCTTGTCCGAGAGTAAGAAACAACATTACATTTAGAGATGTTAAGATCCAGCTTATTAGCCACACACCATTGACTGATCATGTCAATACTGGGCCAACAGAATCGATGCGTTGAGATATTTTTAAATCATCAGCATTGGCCAGTCTGTGGTAGTCTAACTAGGAAACAAAATCGTTTATAAATACGTTAAAGAGAAGTGGTCCCAAGTTTGAACCCTGGGGGACACCTGTCCCAAACAACACAAATACGTCTTAAAGACGTCCATAAAACGTTTGATCTCAACATTCAGGACGTCTTATGGATGTCCATTAAAGTCGAATGACGTCCATAAGACGTTGTATAGACGTCTTATGTTACAAAAGGTAACGTCTTTAAGACATTTGCTTACAACGTCTTATGGACGTCCTTTCCCAACATATTCCACCATTAAAATTATGTACATTAAAAAGGGTCCCTTTAATTTTTTTGTTTGTCTTGTTTACAAAGTCAAACTGTGATTATTCAAAAGTCCAAGAAATAACTTTAATTAAGAAAAAATCAAGAGCAAAATATATACTACCATTTTAAATAACTACAAGTTCCGCATGACTAATTTGCTTTAAAAAATATGTTCAACATAATCTCTTTATACAAAAAAATACATAACTTAAGCATAATGTAAACTTTTTCTAATTTGAAATTTAAGAAGTGAGGTAGAAGAGCAAATATTTTCAGAACTACTACTGTTCGAACTATAAGTGAACCTATCAGATTTACGCCTTAGTTTACCCCTTCGATATAATAACTCTAAAAGGTAGACTATCAACAAAATAAAAGTTTATTAAAATAAAAAGTACACAAATCTTTAAACAGTTTTAAAAACAAGAATTTTTATTGAGTCGAATAACAAATCTGGTCTGATGCCCTTTTCAGCTATGTTTGGAATGAAATTTCCTCAATCTTCTAAGTTTTTGCCAGTCCTGTTGTCTCTGTAGATCCTAATAACAAACTGACTTTAATTTTATAGAATAAAGTTTATCATTTGTGGGAGTAAATTTTTTGATATTTTTGCGAATTTTTATAATTGTCCTCTACTATAGAATCGTGACTTATGCTATTTCAAGGTTAATATGTATAATGAAAGACAGAACTTACTCATAATAAGTCTCGCCAAGTTGGAATCGTAGAACTTTCTCTTTCCTTTTCGTACTAATCAACTGTACATGGTAATTTTACAAGCTCGCTTTACAAAGTCATAAATGCTCCCTTCTCCCAGTCTTGAAATTTCTAAAACCTTAAACAAAATTACTTCTTGTATTTAACAAAACTCTATTTTCTATGCTCTTTAAATATAAACCAATCATCAGGAACAAATTAAATCTTACAGGTTTCATTAGTGAAGCACTCCATAAATAAACATTTCGCCTTCCACTTCATTAGTAATATTTCTTCTAATATTTAGGACCAGGTTTGGATGAGCTGTGCAAGCCTTATTTGCACAGAGAATATTTTTGAAAATTTCATTTCATACTTCTAATAACATAGAGTTACTACAAAAATATAAGCGGTAAAGCATTCGGGAATTTCCTGTAACACAACCTATAAATAACGTTACTGTTTTTCCTAAGTACATATGATTCTCGATCTTACCTTAAGTATTACATAAACACGATTAAAAAAGATTTTCAGAGGCACATAGATAAATTAACTATTTTAATAAAATTATTTCAAAAGCTAAATTTTCACAGTCGGCACCCCAACAACATTAAAAATGAATAACGACATGACGAAACACAAATACAAAACTGAAAAAATGACAGTTGACAGAAACAGCGGGTTTTTTTAAAGTTATAGTTTCGCTGGCATCATATTTATGTGTGTCATTGTTATCGGTACATCAAACAGTCTGTGACAAAAAGCACTAAAGTATTGATAAAAAAGATCATGCAGAAGTTCTATTAACCAAGGTCGTAGTGAGGCTACTAAAAATTTGTCGTTCAATCAAAAATTTTAACCTCAACTTGTATTCAGCTGAGCTCTGTGCGGCGTTGCAAACTTATTTATTACCCAACTGCGACAAAATCCATAGGTAAGGAAATGCTTTTTAGTTTTTATCAACTAAATTATTCACAACTGTATTTATTTTCATATAAAATGTAGTATGTAGACTTTTAAAAGATATCTTAAAGACGTTGTATATAGACGTCTCATGGACGTCTTTAAAACAACGTCTATAAGACGCCTTATTTATGTCTTAAGACTTTCAGACATAATCTGGATATAAAAATGACGTCTATAAGACGTCTAGTGCTGTGGTGTCGTTCGATTAAACCTGGCAGATTTATATTCTTCTATTTGCACAAGCTGCGTTTAAACAAGTAGAATTTCAAGAGGGAAAAAAGGTCGTAAGAGAAGCCGAATAGGACAGAAGCTTTTTGTAAGAGTATGTGATCGTCGATTTGGTCAAAAGCTTTACAGAAATCAGTGTAAATAACATCGAGTTGACTTCTGTGCTAAGGGCGTCGCAAACTTAGGAGGAAAAGGAGCAAAGATTAGTCACACATGATCTTTTAGACAAGAAGCCGTGTTGGTCAGTCGATAATCGTTTTGAATTTTAGAAAATAATATTTCTGTAAAATAATCTCGAAGACCTTGGAAAAATCTTAACATTCAGTGTTTACTTAATTAAGATTCAAAATCTTGAGGTGCTTTTAATAGACATTTCACCTGATATAATTCTAACGAACATTGATTATCTCTCAATCAATTAAACAATTTCTAATAGAGAAATATCAACTACGTACTCATTATTCTCGTGGTGAACATAAGCATGGTGGTATAGCTCTCGTCTTTAAATCCAATTTTAATTGCGAAGTTTTCGACTTTATATCGAAGGTCAATTAACCGAGTGTTAAAATTCCAGAGCACAATTTATTTTTTAGTGTATTATATCATTCACCGTGTACCAATTATACCAATTCTTTTGTATATAGTCAATGTTCTCTTATGTGTCTTGGTATGTCCCGATTATAATGTTATTATTTGTGGTGATGTCAATACTGACGTGTCATCACAGTCCAAGAATAAAAAGAAATTTATTGATTTCATTAGCTGTCATGGACTTAAAACTATCATTGACGTTCCAACTCACGTATCTGTGAAAAAAAATAGTTGCTTAAAGAACTTTCTAATTTTTAGACATTATTTTATTATACTCGCGTCTCGAATACATATTTTTCTGAACATTTTGGTCAATTTTTTACATGTTTGTTTGAACGTTGTAGACAATGTTTAAGATTAACTAAAATGTAGTTGTCGGACTGGCATTGTCTTTATTTTTGTTTGTTTGTGCGACATTTCGATAAGGTTGTATACCTAATCAATATCAAGTGTAAACTGAATGTTTTTGTTGTAAGGCTATGAGATTATATAGGGACTATGTTCAGTGAAGCGTGAATTGTACATATCTCATTGATTTGATGTTACAAAGTAATACTTGTGAAAGATGGGGTATTTCAATACTTGGTTTCCTGAAGATTCCATTATTGTTTTTAATGTATGCTGTTTCTATAAATTTTCTTTTTTTTTCACATTGGGTTCCATATATATTGCCGCAGCTTCAGACCATTTTATATGGCTTTGTTTATCCCAGACATGTTCTGCAATACTAGATCTCGAGGTTTCTCCTTTTTGTGAATGAGTTTTATGTTCCTTAATTCTAACTTCTAGTGGACGCCTGGTTTCTCTAATATACATTCCACCACACTCACTTGGAACTTTGTAAACACGTAGGTATCGGTAGTTTTTGGTTTTGTTTTTGTTAAATGAGCTCTAAGTGTATTGCCTGATTTAAAGGCTGTTTTTATATTATAACTGCTGGCGATTCGTCTTATTTTTTCCGAATTTCCTTTAATGTACGGAATTATGAAGAAGGAATGTGTTTCTTGCGGTCCAGTGGTCTTTGTTCTAAGGTTATTTATAACGTCAATTAATTTTAGAGGATAACCATTCTGTTGTAAATCAGATTTAATTCTTGCTACCTCGTTTTCCAATGAATTGGCATTATTGCATATAGATATAGCGCGATTATAGAGATTGCGTATAATTCCCCGTTTTGTTACAACAGAATGATTAGAACTATGGTTAAGGTATTGTCCAGAATGTGTTGGTTACCTGTATACTCAAGTTTTGATAATTTCATTTGGACAGTTCACCATGACATTTAAGAAGGGCAACTGATCATTTACCTCTTTTTTCAGGGTAAATTTAATTGTAGGTTGAATGGTGTTTAGAAGTTTGTTTTAAATATTTTAAGTATATACTAGCGTTGTATTGTTGACTTTTTTTTAATTTTAGTATATTCGTTTTAATTTTAAGTTGACTTATTTTCTAAGTACATTCATATGAAGATTAATATACAGTATTTCAGTATTTTAGCAATCCATCTAGAATTAATTTCAAAATAACTCCTTAAACTGCTATAGAATCCTAACGTAAGACGTATTTAACGAACAATTAACTAATTTCTTTTTTCTTTTAGATGCGAGACGCTGTTCTAGTACGTCGAGCCAAAATTACAGAAATGGTAAAGTGTGTACAACAAGAAAAAGATGAAGATGAAAACAGGCTAATAAAGAAAGCTGTAGACGAAAGAGAAGCAGAGTAATTTAAAAAATAATAATTAAAAGTCCAAAAAAAAAATCAAATAATAGACAGAATTACATCAGAAAAATATATTAAATTTTATCAAATTTCTTTTAGGCAACTTGAAAAATTAAAAGCCAAAATGGAATTTAACGAAAAAATGAAAGAGGAACGCATTAAAAATTTTAGAGATGCCGAAGCAAAGGCAAGAGCAACGGAACAAAAGGAAAGAGAAATGAAAAAATGGGAATTACTAAATCGATACAAAGTTGATGAGATTACGCAACAGTACGAGAATGATAAGAAAAGAAAGATGTGGCAAGAAGTATTAAGGTATAGAAAGGAACTATGTGAACAAATGGTAGGTATATTCTAAATACTAAAATATTTTAAACGATTTTCTCTTTTCCTTTTCTCTATGGGTATCTACGTGGAAAGCCTTTTGCGAATTCCTTGCTCGATATTCTAACCACGTATCATATAAGTTGTTTTTTTATATCTTCTATAGTAATTGTGTTTGCTTTCATCATATATTTTATTATATCATTATAAACCCTATCCATCTTTGACACTCCATCTGATCATTGCTTGTGGTCTATTTCTAATACCAGAAATTTGCTTTCTAAGCTTTTAGATAGTTGCCAAATTTTAAAGCTGTGGAAAAATTAATGGAGGAACTAAAGAGAAAACATGATACTTTGAACATATAAAAAAAGGCTAAAGAAGTTTCTGGATTGTTCAACAGGAAGACCCCTAATATACTAGGAGAGTCAACAGGCAAACCTCTCATTGATGAACAAGAAATCCTTAAAGCCTGGAGTTCCTACATAACAATTATTTGAAGACCAAAAACTAAACATATGAGAGGATGTGCATGGAGCTGAATGACAGGAAATTCTGAAGTCAGCGGAACTCCTGCAATCAATTCATGAAGACAATATCGATATACTGGTTAAGTTTTTTAATTTTGTGTACAACACTGGAGAAATACCGGAAGAATGATTGAAATTTATTTTTATATTGCTACCAAAAGACAACGTGCTAAAAAACGTAACGAATACAGATTAATAAGTCTCACGAATCACACTTTAAAGATTTTCCTGAGTAGTATTCACTGTAGAATAAGGAATGCAGTGCAAAAGCAACTTAAATAAGGCCCAGTTTGGGTTTAGAAATTTCATTGGTATTAGAAAAGCGCTATTTGCTCTAAATATACTTCTCCAAAAGTGTCGAGACCAAGGTAAAGACATTATAAGAAAGCGTTTGACAGGATACAGCATGTGAAGCTCATAAATATACTGAAGAATGCTGGTGTGGATATGCGGATTATAGAGAATCTATATTGGCGTCTGAGTTAACGGTAAGCTTACCAAAGAATGCCAAATTCAACGAGGCGTCAGACAATGATGTATTCTCTCTCCACTTCTGTTTAATTTATATTCGCACAAAATTATTAAGGAAGCCCTACATAACAAAGTATTTGGGTTAAAATCAATAGCGACATAATAAACACGATTCGTTATGCCGATGATACGGTCATCATAAGTGGTAGCCTTCAGGATCTACAACAACTCTTAGATTCTATCAATAGAGTGGGGAAAGAAATGGGACTCAACATAAATGTTGTTAAAACTAAATTTATGGTTTTCAGTTGTCTACCATATCCAGACGCCTCACTGCTAATAAATGGACAAACCGTTGAAAGAGTCTCCCTCTTCAAGTACCTTGGATATTATATTACTGAACAGCTTCACGCAGATAAAGAAATTAAATGAAGTGTCGAATCAGCCTATACAATTTTTCTAAAAATGAGATCGTTTGTCTACAATGACAATCTAAATTTAAAACTTCGCCAAAGGATGGTTATATGTTACATCTGGTCAGCGTTGTTATATGGAGCGGAGGTGTGGACAATAAAGTCTGCCAATCGTTTGGAGGCATTTGAGATGTGGTTTCATAGGC
Organism: Diaprepes abbreviatus; assembly: GCA_034092305.1. Classification (NCBI taxonomy): domain Eukaryota; kingdom Metazoa; phylum Arthropoda; class Insecta; order Coleoptera; family Curculionidae; genus Diaprepes; species Diaprepes abbreviatus. Next base: position 134,817 of record JASJET010000379.1, on the reverse strand, counting down.
GAATGCTTCGAATACCATGGGTAGCTATGCAGACTAATATAGCGGTTTTAGATCGTGCAGATGTCACTCGTGGATTGCTGACAACTGTAAAATGCAGAGAACTAGCCTATTTTGGCCATGTTCTCAGAGAGGAATGTTACAGAATTCTTCAACTGATTATGAAAGGTAAGATCGAGGGTCGTAGAGGTGTTGGAAGGAAGCAGATCTCTTGGCTAAGGAACATCCGAGAGTGGACACGAATAGACAGTGCTGAACAGCTGTTTAGAATAGCAGAGAACCTTCGTCACCTCGTCATTTTAATTGTCAACGGAACCTGACATGGTGCATGAAGAACAAGAAGAAGGAAAACTATGCTTTTTAAGATTGCATTCTAAATCTAACTTTTTTTCTTCAACTGGGCAGATTTTAGATGATTTTTAACTGTTTTTCCTTTGCTGATCCCATCCGATTTTTCCTTTTTCGCCTCGATCTATTTTAGTACCCGAATACACCCAATGTTCACAAACTTCAATCACTTTACCCTTTTTGAAAGTAAGATCTTACCCTTCTCCACCAATACTGTTTTTTTTTATTGTTCACTGTTCGTCCACTTCTGAGAGTCTTCAAAAAGTTTTTCCATCATAAACTCTAAGAGCCAAATTCACCAAGATTTAAACCGATATACTTGCTATGAAATTTAAACCTTATAGTCGGCCAGTTTTGTTTTCCTTATGATATTGTAGTAATTTATATTACATATGTCAAAAAATAAACGCTTATATAGCAATATTAAGGATAAGAATCTTGGGATAAAGCTTGGAAGTATGTAGGAGAAATAGTTATATGCCGAAAATAAATAAAATTCTCCATTTTCGTCGGTTCGATAATAAAACAAAATGACTTTTTAAGCTTGTATTTTTAGGATATAAAACTTGCTTGACTTATTGTTGCTCTTGTCAGTTTAAGCCCTCTACTGTCAATTTAGGTCGGTTTTAAATTTAAACCATATTAGTGAATCCGGCTGTAAATATTCTTTATTCTGAGTAGTTACCATCCAATCGCCCGTAAAATCTAATGTGTATAGTGGTATGTCATTATTTAGTTCTATTCCCGTTTCACAATATGCTTTTCTCCACCTCTGCAAATGCCGCGCCCAATGCCATTGGTTATTATGAGAAGATTCAATAGTGTATTTTCTAATTTAATTCTAAAATATTGAAATGTTGTTGTAAGCTTTAATAAGATCTTTCTTCTCATTCAATCAAATTATACTGACTGTAATATTCAAGCACGATCTTCCTGCCCTCAAACTTGATTTCTGTTTAGTTTTGTTTAAAAAATATGGCGTTTAATTGATATTAATTGTATCTTTCCTCTAAAACAATAGTATGCCACCAGTTAAACAACGCATAGAAACTGTTATAGTACAACTTTTAGCTCTGTATTCCTAAATTATAAATTGTAGATTTTGACTGGATTATTAGGGCTTTCCTTTGCAAAACTACGGCTTATAAGATCTTTTGTACGATACCCTGATCTAATATAAGTCTGAGATATTTCATGACGTCTATTATTCTTCTACTTTGCTTCTTCAGGCAGTAAAGTGACACCATCCAGGAATTTTCCCATTAAATTATAGTATCGAATATATTAAAAATTTATTAAGGAACTGGAAATTTCTTAGCAAGAGACTGTCAGTGGCGTAAAAGCTGGTAATGATCATTTTTAAATATTTAATTCTACATGAAAAAGCTTGTTGATATTCATGCATTTAAAAAATAAGCTACTAAATTAATGAAATTCGAAATAAATCAAATGAAGATCAAGTGGATTTCATGTCAGGAAGACCTGTGAGAGTTTCACCTCTTTTCGGATATCACAAATATTCAATTATAATATAATAATATCCTTTATTTGCCAACAAAATTATGATCACGTAACAAAGCAACGTCAGAGAAAGAAATGTTTAACCTTAAGAATTGTAAATATATCGATCTAACTACAGTTAATATAAAAACTAATCGACATTTCGATAAGAACTTTACACAAAGGAAAACAAAAGGAGAAAAACACAGATACAAGATAATTTAAAAAAGTAGTAATAAGAAAGTCAGTTTAAACTGAACAAAGTTTTACAGTTTGCAGAATAAGATATTCCAATTTAAAAGGAATAAAATTTTTACACACAAAACAAATGCATGAGAAAAACCCACTAAACAAAAAATATTAAATTAAAAATATTGACATTACAAAAACTATTCATTAAAATTGAAAGAGTAAAATCACCTATCAGAAAGCCATTCATTTAAGCGTCTCTTAAAGCAATTAATCGACTCGGTAAGCCAGATTTCTCTTGGTAACATCCTTACAGCTTTAATCGCCATATAGTATGGTCCTCTCTCATAGAAGGTGGAGTTATGGAAAGGTACCCTTAGGTCATTCGCCCCTCTGGTAGTCATAACCATGTTTCCCCCATAAAACTGTCTATTTAGCGGAAATAATTCCGTATTCCTTCTGACAAGCCTGACTAAAAATCTAAAGTATAATGAGGGAACAGTAAGCAACTTAAACTGAGTAAAAAATGGTCGACATGAAGCTCTTGGATGTAGGTGGAAGATGCATCTTATTATGCGTTTTTGAATTTTAAATATATTAATAGCCTTTCTTGATGATCCCCAAAAGGAAATACCATAAGAGACAAGAGATTGTATTTGCCCAAGGTAGAAAAGCCTAACAGTCTCTGCAGTGATCACGTCACGAAGCCTTCGGACTACATCACACAAACTGCTAAGCCTAGCCCCAAGAGCTGAGATATGATGTTCCCAGTTTAAAGAGGGGTCCAAATGAACACCCAAGAACTTAACCTGTTCCAAAGTAGGTATAGATCTACCCCCAAGCCACACAAGCAGTGACTCAGACCTTATTGCATGCTTTGAAAAAAGAATGAGGCCGATTTTATCTACGTTTAGAGTGAGGCCGTTATCAGAACACCACTGCTGCATTTTCAATGCAGAGTTTGTGCACTTTTGAGACAGCCCTGCCATAGAAGTCCCCGCCAGAATCACTGATCAGCAAACTGGCAAACGCTATCCGCGGCCAATCCATCCCCTAGATTGTTTACATATATTAAGAATAATATGGGTCCCAGAATGGAGCCCTGAGGTACCCCCTGCAACAATTTAGTTCTATCTGAAAAGTAATGATGATTATTTTTAGCAAAGCAGACTGTTTGCTGCCTATCCGATAAGTAGAATTGCAGCAAACTGGCAGCAACACCTCTGACCCTATACGCACCAAGCTTTGTCAAAAGCAAGTTATGATCCACCGTGTCAAAGGCCTTAGACAAATCAAAATACAGGCCACTTTATCATTTGTGTTAATTCTTTCATTTATATAGGAAATTGTGTTAAATATTGCCATTTCAGTAGATTTGTTAGGTCTAAAGCCGAACTGATTTTTACTCAGGATATTGAGTCTGTTTAGATGTTCAAATATTCTAGTATATATAACTTTTTCAAAGACCTTTGACACTGCTGGAAGCAGGGAGATTGGTCTGTAATTTTTGATGCACTGGCGATCACCTTTTTTAAATATAGGAATCACTTTGGCTGTCTTGAGATTAGTAGGAAAGATCTGTGTGGGAAAATTTTCATTAACAATATTTGCTAAGGGATTACTTATGCAGTGTGCGACAAATTTTAAAACATATACGGGCACGTCGTCCAGACCCGCTGAAAATTTATTAGGTAAACTCATAAGTGTTCGAAAAATTTCATCGGAATAAACTGGTGATAAAAATATTGTAGGAAATTAACTTCAGTTTGAAACGTAAGGTTAAGATTTGAATTATTGTGTACACTGAACGGTCTGCTAAATAGTTCAGCAATATCTTTTGGGTCACTATGAATATGATCATCTATTTTTAGGGTTATGTCGTAATTCTTTTTAATCTCATTGCATTCGGCTTTAAGAATATTCCAGGCAGTTTTAATTTTATTTTTTGAATTAATAATCTTAATATCATTCAAATTTTTATGATAATCAGATAGGTATTTCCGATAAATCTTTCTTTCTGACCTATATCTTCTATACACAGCTTGACTTTTTGTCTGCTTGTACCACACATACAGGTCTTTGGTGTAGTTTGAATAGTTACGGATTTCGGTATTTACCCAGCTTGCTTTATGATATTTGATTCTACTTGTACTGGTTGGGAAAGAAAAGTCGAAATAATAGTAGAATATTCGAAAAAATGTGTTATATTTTTCGTCAGCACCGTATGCTTGATCTACCTCATTCCAAGGCTCATTTATAAGGTAGTCCTTAAAACGTAATAAATTATGCTTATTGAAAAATCTTTTTTTTGTATAAGTCTGCTGATACTCCCTATTTACCTTTATTTGCAAAACTTGGCCCCAGTGGTCAGAAATATTGCTGATATGTATCTCTGAATCAATATTATTATTCTGTATGTTGCTAAAAATGTTGTCTAGTTGAGAGCCGGAGTGATCCCGGGCTACCCTGGTAATCCCAATAATATGAGGTTTTAAACCATAACTGTCCAGTAATTGCAACAGTGAATGTACATTACTGTCTTCAGGATTATGGAAATGAAAGTTGAAATCCCCACCCACTATAAAAGTTTTGGTTGGGCAGTATAAATCATCTAATAATTCAATAAGATTACCAAAAAAAACCTCGACATTACCTGATGGCGATCGATAGATACATATGAAAATAATTTTAGAGTTTGCCAAAAAGATATCTTAACACCAATGAACAGTAGAAAATTTAAAAATTAAATTTACAGTTATTATCTTTAAATTTCATAATTTTTACGATTTTTTTTCTCATAACATCATCATATTGTTAACTGAAAAGTTATAAAATGCACTGTTCTTTGATACGAGACAAAGTGTTAAAATTACTTATTTTTCAAATTTTTTTTCTCGTAAAGGAAATATAAAAATATTTTTGTTCAGGAAGAAAACAAGATAGAACAACAGAGAGAAAAAGAAATCGGTGCTGTATCCTTCGCTCTCGAAGACGAAGACGCTAAGTTCTTTGAATATGCCAATGAAGTAATGGAATTAGCGAAAAAGAAGGGAAGAAGCACCGTGCCAATAGAAAGAGTTATATCGGTATGTATAGCCTACCAAATTTTTTAAAAATATTCCTATAAATATATTCCCGAAAATTATTTTGCTACTGTCTTTCAAAAGCAAATAAAATAGATTTTTTTTGTATCATATTTAGTAACGTATTAAAATTGTAATGAAATCTTGTGCACATGAATTTGTTTGAAGGTTGTAGACAATGATTTAAATGTGATTGTCGGTGTTGCATTGTACTCTGTTTTTGTTTGTTTTTACGGTGTGTCGACTAAATTGTATCTCTAACAATTAGCCAGTGTAAAGAGAATGTTTTTTCTTTAGGCTACGAACTTATGTACAAACTGTATCCAGCGAATTACAAAGTAGTGATTGCCAAAGTTTAGGTATCTCAGCACTGGGTTTACTGAAAATATTATTATTTTTAAGTTGCTTCTATAAATTTTCTCTTTTTCATGTTGGATGTCATGCTGCAGCCTTAGTTCATTTTATATGGTGTTGTTTTTCCCAGGCGTGTGCTTCAACACCAGATCTTGATGTTTTTCCTTTTTGTGTATGAATTCTATATTTCCAAATTCTAACCTCTAGTAGATGCTAGAAGTGTACTTCCTAATCCAAAGACTGTTTCAATGTTGTAATTGTTGGCAATTCGTCTTATTTTCTCTGAACTTCCTTTAATATGCGAGATTGTGAATAAGGAAATTGTTTCTTGCAGTACTGTGGTCTTTGTCTTTTGTCATCAAGTAGTTTATAATGCTTAAGAGCTAATTTTTTGAGATAGTAAGTGTTTTGTACGATAACTTTTATGAATGATTTTATTTAGTTTCACTGCTGCCTATGGTCGGTGGGATGTCGACTGCCTATCAAATCTTATAATCGATTTTAACTCACTTTTGATTATCCGGTCAAGCTGAGATTTGATACACATTTTGAAACTGACCTTGAATGTATACTCGTACCTGCAGCCCCACTCATTGGACCTATTTTTGACAGATGTCATTTTACAGAGCTAAAAACTGAATTTGGTCATTCCTCTTCAAAAAAGGTATTCTCGATAAAACCGGCGGTTTTCGAGATAAATAGGTTTTTATGCAAAAAACTCAGAAGTTCTTCAATACATTTTCTTATTCTTTAACATTCCGGCATTATTACGGACTTCGTTAGAATGCTGTGCTATTCTCGCTAGTAATTCTTCTCTAGTATGTACTGGTGTTGAATAAACTAGTTCCTTTAGATGTCCACAGAAGTAAAAGTCTAAGGGGTTTAGGTCTGGAGACCTTGATGGCCATAAAACAGGCCCACCTTGACCTATCCATCAAGGGTCAAAAACGTTTGTTAAGTTTTGACATATTACACGATTAAAATGAGGTGGAGTACCATCATGCATATACCATATTTTCATTCTTCTATCAAGAGGTGTCTTCTAATAAATTATTTAAATTTTGCTGCAAAAATTGTAAATAAATCTCACCATTGAGTCTTCCTTCCAAAACAAATGAATCTGTAAGGTTATTCCGATTATGACAGCCCACACATTTACAAAAATAATAACGTGCGGGTTTTCATCAGCCCAAAAATATAAATTGTGTGAGTTTATTATGCCATCTCTTGTAAAATCGGCCTCATTGGTAAACAAAATAAGGTTAGAAAAATTTAGATTTAGGTTATGTTGGTGTATAAACCAGTTGGAGTATTGAAGTCTTGCGGAATAATCATCCGGAGACATAGTGTGTACTTTTTTAATGAGCTACGATTGAAGTAACTGTTCTCTTAGAGTTTCATGTATAATCCATTTTGTAACATTGTTTTGTGTCGCAAACTTTCTTATGCTGTTTGAAGGGTTGTCAGCAATATCTTTCAAAATTTATTCCTCTACATGAGAGTCTCGTACTCTTCTGGGAGGGCTCTCATCACCACGTCGCGGCAAAAATGACCCTGAATAAAACATGTAAAAATTAATTCGTCAACTCTAATAATAATTTTCTAATAGGCTTCGATTAACCGTTTAAAAGGTTTTTGGACTTGACAATGTTCGAGCTGGAAATCTTTCAGCATAAAGTCTTCTTGCCTTCGAAGAATTTGACGGTGCTTCACCATAAATTAAGTGTATATCAGCATACTCTGCGTAAGAATATTCTTCCATTTTTTTAAATTATTTTTACTGGAACGCGGTTTTGACAATAGAATTTTCACCTGTTTGTGTTTAGCATTAGTAATTTTTGAGTTTTGCGCATAAAAACCGATTTATCTCGAAAACCACCAGTTTTATCGAAATAAATTAAGAGTACCTTTTTTGAGAGGAATGATTAAGGTATTTAGAAAATCAGTTTTCTGCTCTGTAAAATAACACCTGTCAAAAATTAGGCCCAGCGAATATGACTGAACTGAACTCCAACGAGAACTTGATGAAAGAGATAGATCACATTAAAAATGACCTGACAGCTAGCGGGTACCCAGTATATCTGGTGGACAAAATTTTGGAACAACGCAGAAATAGGACAATATCGACAACGAATGAAGAACGAAAACCAATATCCCCTTTGTTAGAGGCATTTCGGAAAAAGTTAGAAGAATAGGAAAACAATATAAAATCAACGTTGTTTTCAATTCACGTAACTCTCTGAGAAGTCGGCTCACTTGGGTCACACCAACAACTCAAAGGGACAAGAAGAACTGTGTGTATCAGATACCATGTGAATGTGTCAACTCTTACATTGGCGGAACAAAGAGACCCCTTGATGTAAAAATCAAAGAACATCAAAAATACATATCTCGAAGAGAAACAGAAAAATTTGATGCCGTCAACCATGCTTGGACTCATGGACACCACATAAAATGGTCTGAAGCTAAAATTCTAGACAGAGAACAACACTGAAGAAAACGAAAATTCAAAGAAGCCGCGGTAATACATCACAACCCGAGTTGTTTTAGTAACCCATCTTTAGATATAAGAGAAGTGTGGAAACCACTTCTTAATATTATAAATTGAAAGTAAATGCCGCATAAATGGGAATTTGGCGTAGCACGCATATCTGCACCCATTCCAATCACACTCCAGTGCATTCACTTTTATTATAAACTAGCGACCCGCCCCGGCTTCGCACGGGTGCAATGCTGATACTAAATACACTACAGAAAAACTGTGACTATTTATTTTATTTTTACAACAATTATTACATCGGCCTCCGACGCGCTATTTATAGGCACGCTGCCGCCGCCCCGGTCGGCCAGTACCGCCGCAAGCGCTACTTCCCGCAATTTTAAATCTGTAATATCTTCGAAAATATTCATTTAAATCTTGTGCTGTAAAGGACCATATAGATCTATATTAAATCAACAATGTATTTAAGCTATTTAATTGGATAAGGATTAATGCTGTATTGGTTAAAATCGCTTCAAAATTTGCCATTATTTGTCGTAAAAAGTAAATGACAAAAAAATGTTATTGTGGGATATCCATGAGAGATAGACATATACCATGGCGGAGTTTTCTGTAGACCTTTTCAATGTGTACAAATAATTAGTACATTATTTTGATAAATCTCGTAGGGTTCAGCCTGCGTTTGCAATGTAAGCGGAAAAAAATATGATAATTAACGACATCACATTAGAAACCTCAAAAATAACAGTATTTCTCCACTATTTAATGGATGTTATTATACATATAAACCTTCCTCTTGAATCACTCTATCTATTGAAAAAAACCGCATCAAAATCCGGTGCGTAGTTTTAAAGATTTCAGCATATAAAGGGACATAGGGACAGAGAAAGCGCTTTGTTTTATACTATGTAGTGATAGTACTGTAGCTTAGGAATATATTTAGTTTCACTTGAAAATAGCTAGAGATAACTACTAGCCGAAACGTCGTGATATTCAACAAAAATAAATATAATGGAAGTCCAAGAGATAGCTGCTACTTCGCAGAAAACATTGTTGTCTATGACCTTCAAACAAATAGTTTTAATTTATGTTACATATTTCAACAATATTTTAATTTTCAGAATAATAAACTAGATATAAAGCTTTAAAATCGAAAAAAAAAGAGTTGTCTTTCTGAAATGAACAAAATTTTACATTTTTGCTGGTTTAGTAATAAAAAAGATAATTTCTTTATTCTTGCATGTTAAAGGTTCAAAACTTATTTCAATTATTGTTAGACTTGTTAATTTAAATCCTCAATTGTCAATTTAGACCGGTTTTAAAGTTAGAACATGTTACTGTATTATGGGATAAATTTCCAATAATAGGTGCATAAGAACATTTAGTTCTAAATATCTCAGGAAGGTTTTAACTATCGATTTAAAGTAGAGTCCTATTAGACCTAAAGCGATAAACTGAAAGTAGATGGAAAACTTTGTTTAGTATTTCGGATTAAGAAGAAAGTTTTCATTTATAACGTAGGAATTAATAAAATGTTTCTGGATAGTAAAGTTTATTAAATTCATAAAAATATTTATTCAAATTACCAAGAAAAAGAACAAACAAAGTTTTTTTTATCTTTGATACTTTAGGACTATAATTGTAATTTTTTTCTAGAAATACATTAAGCAAATGAATGTAAATCCCCATGCTTTTGGAATGAATGCAGATAATACTAGCGAAAACAAAACCACAGAGCTGAAAAAGAAATTTATGAAACCTCCTAAAACAAGAAATTGTAAATGCTGTTGCTGTCCAAAGAAGTAGTTTTATAACTGGCAGTATACACTATATTTTATAAACCTTTAAAAAAAATATACTTTTTTATGTTTTAATAATTTTTTGTTTTTCCTTTTATCCTATTACCTTTTTTTCATTAATCGGATATGATCTTGAAAACAGATATCTCAGACGAACATTTATTCAAATAAAACTTGGATTATACCCGCACTCTCGGTCACAGAAAAATATTAAGCACTATACAGAGGACAAATAATACTCTATTTAGAAAGGAAAGCAGAAATAAGCTCTCCATATTAAATACGCTCCTCGAAAACTCTTTTACAAAGAGACAACGCAATTCCTTTAAGATACTTATTTTTATTTCAAATAATCCATTAAGCTGGTGCTTATTTTCTATACTGCTCTTGTTTGATTTTATTTTCTAGTTATAAACTTGTCGTTCGAAATTTTTAGGTAATTAAAACAATTAGAGTTATCAAGAAATCAAATTCATTGAAAAATTATATATAATATATTGTAACTATATATTTAAAATAAAAAACAGTTTAGATATATTTAAACTTTATTGTTCAGTATTAAATTATTGTCACAAATTTATTAAAGCTAATATTGCAAATAAAATGCTATACCCAACATTATGGTAACGTAGAAAATAATTTTAATTTTTATAAAAATATACACTAATATACAAATAACAAATATAAAATTTACATTCACAAAATATTTTCATAAAATATAGGGTGTAGCAGGTTAGGAATCACACGGGGATTTTTTTTTGTTCAAAGGTCCCATAATAATTGTAATACCTAACCAGAAAACACACTGTATATGCTAAAAATACGTTCTTTTATCTACAAAGATACAATAACATCAAATGTAATAATAAATAATGTCTCATATTAATTGTTGTGTGAATTTGATTATTATAAATATATAAACATATCTATATAACAAAATAATTTGGTAACTTCATTAGCCGTTAAAAATAATTTATTAAATATAAGAAAAATATGGCTAAAATAATTTCATTTATAACCACTGAAAAATCAGAAACAAAAATACAATTTATTACAGATTTAAATATTTTGTTTGTATTAAATATTATTTAATTATTATGTACATTCTTTGGTTACAATAAAAATATTTATATAGAATATCCCATATAAAAAATTATAATATTCAAGATGTTATAATTACATTAAAAAAGAAGATATACTTAAATTTTTGGGATAGTAAAAATGTTTTTAGAAAAGTTTTAAAACAGCACTAAGTGAATCTTTACTCTTTACTCACAATTACAGATATACCCCTATAAAACACTCTGGGTATAAAATAAAACTTTTTTACACTTTTAGGGGCTGGTATACATTGGATATGCTCCTATCTTAGCACGCGTTACCTGTTTCATTATACAGGGTGTCTCACGGTGATCGTTCTTTAGAATATCTCAGGAATCCTGCAAATTTCTATAATGAGGTTCTCGGTGACGTTTTCTTCAGATGAAGTAACAGCAATATTGTGCGACTTCCGGTTATACCGGAAGTTGTCTCAAACTTACTTATTTTAAACGAACTACTCTTAAGTATTTAAAATATTTTTTTTTTATTCCTGTCTTCATTTTTAATCAGTTTTACTCAAAACTTTTTGCCGTTTTTGAGGAAAAAAATATTTTTTCCAAATTTTGACAGGGTGTCGTCTAAAATTGAATATCGTTTCAAAAATAAAACAGTAGAACTCGAAATTCCGATTGTGGTTTACATATTACTGGGCTTGATAATGAATTGTCTGAAAATGAAATTTTAGTGACAGGAAAGTGAAAAAGTAACAAATTTCGAGCTTTATCAAAAAATTTAAAAAAAAAACTTAATTTTTCCAAATACGATACCATTGTGATGCCCCGAGACTAATTTTATTTTTCAAAGAAGTTAATAAATTAAAAGTATTAAAAATATTTTAAAAGTAAAAATTTATCTAAGTTTACAAAAGGAAAAGTCGGATTAAAATATATTTTATTTTAAAATAAATACATAAATCGGAAGTCTTGAAAAATAGTACAAGTATTACCTTTAATATTCAACAGTAGAAAAAAAAACTTTATTAAATTTAAAATATTAAAATTAAATCATTTTTTCTTTACCCAAGGTCAAATTTTTCTAAGTCACAGGTGTGCAAATTTTATCACAGACGTGCACTTCTTGTTTCAACTCTTTACTAAATGCGAATAAAATATAAAATAAAGAATCTAAATCGAAACCACACGATATGTGACGTATTTTGTTCTGGAACGTCGTAAATAAGTAGGCCAAGAAAGGAATCTCCGTCTGCTGACGGTCGGAAATCACGAGATATAGGTAAAAATCATTATTTCACCATATAGAGTCTCGATCATGGGACTTTTTCTTGCAAAAATAGGCCAAGAAAGGAATGTCAGTTTGGTGACGTCAGGATCACGAGACTGTGGCGAAGAACCAACATCACGCGACTTTTTCTTGCAAAAGTAGGTCAAGAAAGGAATATCGGTTTGCTGACGTCGGGATCACAAGATTGGGGTAAAAAATCAACATTAGGCGACTTTTTCTTGCAAAACAAGTAGATTCGAAAAATCCAGATTTCTGCCAAGACGTCACGGCAAATGTTTAAATACGAGTCATCTCGCTATGGAAGAGGCAGTTAGTGAAGAACAAGAGCTAAGAACGGTTAGTTGAAAGAGTTGAAACAGTTAGTTCAAAAAGTACTTAGACAGTGCCAGTAGAATGTTTCACAGTAGGGTGGAAAAATGTTTTAAATACGGTTTTAAATACAATTCTTACAGTGCAATTTTCGGGTGTGTTTGGTAGTCCAGTAGACAGTTTAGGCGGAGTTTTAAAATGGGTTAAATTAAACTTTTAGCTCGCCCTGCGTAGCGGCCAGCGTATTTGATCGTGCATAATTAGAACAAATACATTTATGCTAAATTTGTTTTGGAAATTTTTCTCCTGAATGACATGAAGATTTTCAATGCTCGAGAAGTGAAAATTATCTCTATTAAAAATACATTTTCTTGTAAATTTTAATTAATCTGCCCATATAATGTTGCGTAAAAATGCCGGATCTTCCTGTTTTCGAACTAAAATCATTTTACAGAACTTTCACGTTGTGATGCGTCGTCGGAATGAATAGCCTGAAGAAGGATGAATTTATAGGAGTACATGCCATGTTCTGTAAAATTCTTTAAATAGAAGATTGTGAAACTTTAAATTCTATTCTGCTACACCAGTAGAAGCTTTGGAGTGTAAAGAAAAATAAGCCAACACACATTATGTTATCTTCATGTGACTCTATTGGTCTGGGTACAATTTTTCTGCATTAATTGTTCCATAATTGAGATAATTTTTCCTAGTGTTTCTAAATTTCTTTCTGTTCCTTGGTATAAAGTTGGAATATATTCCGCTGAAAACTCTTGTTGACAGGACATTGTCACCTCAGGGGCCATCTTCGTAGAATCGGTGTCGAAGGCGACCGACATGCAGATGGTGTTTTGAGGATGAAACTGTTGATCATGTTCTAGGAGAGTGCCCAGAGCTCAACGGACTGAGACAGCGATATTTCGGAGATACAGATTTGTTACCGGACGTAGTTAGGAAAGTTCAACTAACGAGGCCGCTTGCATTCGCAAAGGCGATCGGCTTCGAATAACTTGCAGATATGGTGGGATGTAACGGGCCCAATGGAGGCCTAGGCATCGATGATCTAGTATCACTACCCTTTTTTCATTAATTCATTCCTTGGTATAAAGTTATCTTCATGTGATTTTATTGGCCTGGGTACAATTTTTCTGCATTAATTGTTCCATTTTCGAGATGATTTTTCCTAATATTTCTAAATTTCCTTCTGTTCCTTGGTATAAAGTTGAGATATTTTCCGCTGAAAACTCTACATCTTCGACTTTTGTTGCACTCGCCTTGAATAAAAAATAAATTTAATACGTCAGCATTTGTATACGTATTATTTTCCATTTCTTGGCAATATTTCTCAGGAACAAACACGGTAGCAAATCCTCGATAAATAATTAATTGCAACTGACAATGACACGCCTCGACATAGAAACATAGTATTAGTTTGTTTATCATGACCTTCTTCCCAAAATCACTAAAACTGCTTGATATTTAGAGGATTTTGCGGAAAAATCGTAAATAAGTTGACAGACAGGGAATGTCCTTCTGTAATTACTAAGTAAATCAACAATGGAGCATCCTAGTAGAGGAGCCCACGGAGTTAAATGGTAATTTACTCGAGCATCGTGGAGACAGAGATTTTAAAGATTATATGATAGAAAGAAAAAAAGGTTGTATGATGTATATCCTTTCACCAGGGGAGGGGGCGTTTAAGGCTTTCAAAAATGTAAAAAAAAGCCGCAGGGAAATATTCGAGCGCATCAGATAAGTGTATATTATCCATGTGTCTCTGATGACGGAGGTTTGTAAATCTGCCGGTTTGCATTGTGAGGGTTGCCGTACGGAATGGTAAAAAATGGGAAAAAAAAATTATTCCAGCGCGTCTGATTTTCAGAGGGGATATTAATTGAACCCGGAAAAAAGCTGCCATTCAAAAACTGACTCGAACGTGACGCAAGCTCGTGGCGGCTTTTTACAAATACAAAAAAATTGTTATTTTGAAGTACTTGAGCGCGTCAGATTATTATACAGACGGTTCAGCTTGATGTCCTAGTCGTGCTGACTCATAATCTAACGATTATTTGGAGGGATTTTTTCAATATAACAGTTTAAAAAAAATATATTTCATGATTTTTACGTCACGCTTAAATCGTCAGATTATTGAAATGCACACTTTTTAGCATGTAATTAACCCTTCTTCTTTAAGTGTCATATCAGGTCGCCCTGACGTTGGCAATTACATTGGCAAGTCTTTCACGGTCCTGCGCTAGCTGGAACAGTTCCCCCGCGCTACGTATACCTGTCCATTCACGAATATTCCTCAACCAGGAAGCCTGTCTCCTTCCTACCCCTCTACGTCCCTCTACTTTACCCATCATGATTAGCTGAAGAATTCTATATCGCTCCCATCTGAATTATGTCCAAGATATGAGATTTTTCTACACTTCACAGTGTTTAATAGTAGACGAGTTGTGTCGGCCCTATTGAGTACCATTTCGTTGGTCTGCCTAGCTGTCCAAGGTATTCTCAGCATTCGCCGGTGTAACCACATTTCGAGAGCCTCCAACCGATTAATCGTGGTAGCCTTAATTGTCCAGATCTCTGCCCCATATAGTAACACCAGCCAGACGTATGATCTTATCATTCTCTGTCGTAGTTTTAGGTTGAGGTTATCATTGCAGAAAAATGGTTTCATTTTTTGAAAAGTTGCTCTAGCAGTCTCTATTCTACACCTTATCTCTTTATCTGGGTTTAGATTTTCGGTGATATAACATCCAAGATATTTAAAATGAGTCACCCTGTCTATACTTTTTCCTTCTATTTGTATTGAAGCGTTAAGATGAGGTTGTCTATTAAAGACCATAAATTTTGTCTTTTTGATATTTATGTTGAGCCCCATTTCTTGATCCTCAGTGTTAACACAGTTTAATAGATGTTGCAGGTCTTGTAGTTTGTCGCTTAGGATAACAGTGTCGTCAGCATATCGTATTGTATTTATATATTCTCCATTAATTTGTACTCCCATTCGTTGTCCTTGAGTAGCTCGTTTAAAGATTTTATCTGAATATATATTAAAAAGCAGTGGAGATAGTATGCAGCTCTGTCTGACGACAGAATTTTACTTTCTTCTGTGAGTTTTCCATTTAGCCTTACTGTTGCTTTCTGCCGCCAATATAGATTTTTAATAATTCTTACGTCTCTGTTGTCTACCCCTACGTTATTTAAAATGTCTATGAGTTTTCTGTGCTGTACTCTGTCGAAGGCCTTCCCGTAATCGACAAAACATACGAATACATCCCTATGTTGGTCCCGGCATTTTTGCAGAGTATATTTAGAGCAAATAAAGCCTCTCTAGTACCTAGGGCGTTTCTAAATCCGAATTGGGTTTCATCCAAATCTGCTTCGCATTTAGATCTTATCCTGCTGTGGATGATTGTGAGAAAGACCTTCAAAGTGTGGCTCATTAGACTTATTAATCTGTACTCACTGCATCGCTTTGCTCGCTGTTTATTTGGGATTGGGACGAATACAGACCTCAGCCAATCTTCCGGGATATCTCCAGTCGCGTAAACGGTATTAAACAGTTTGACCAAGACTCCTATATTTTCCTCATGGATCATTTGTAACAGCTCGACTGGGACATTATCAGGCCCGGTGGCTTTCCTGGTTTTTGCAGATCTTATGGCAGATAGAACTTCACTGTTTAGAATTTCTGGTCCTATGTCTATATTAGCGAGATCATCGGAGTTGTGTTCATTCGGTCTGTCATCATCAAATAATTCTTTCACATATTTAATCCATTAACCCACCATACTTTAATCTGACGCGCTGAAGCATTTCTAACTATCGATTTTTTTACTGTTCTGATCGGCTGCCCTAGACGCGCCGCTCTATATAGAAGGCTTATATATGGTGTAATATGTTGATCTGTCGCGCTTCAATAAAACTCAAAATCCCCTATTCGGCTCCTCTACTATCGCAATTGAAAAAATTAAGTTTTTTAAAATTGTTGATAGAGCTCAGAATCTGTTACTTTTCCACTTCCCTATATCTAAAATATAACTTTGGGATAATTCATTATCGAGCCCAATACTATCTAAAGCCACAACTGGAATTCCGAGTTTAACTATTTTATTTTTGAAACGATATTCAATTTTAAATAACACCCTGTTAAAAATCAAAATTTAGAAAAAATATTTTTTTTTCTAAAAAACGGCCAGAGTAGGGTAAAAAACCTTGGAGTAAAAGTTATCGGAAACGGAGAAAGTAATATAAGAAAATATAACATACAGGATGATTCATTTAAAAAAAGTAAGTTTCGGACAATTTCAGGTATAACCGGAAGTCGTACAAGATCTCTGTTACTTTATCTGAAAAGAGCATCACTGAAAACATTATATACATTTGCAGGATTCAAATGGAATTACTTTCCGAGATATTCTAATGGACGATCAACGTGAGACATCCTGTACACCGTATGTTAACCATGCAAAAAGCTTTTAAAAACTACCTCTTTTATATTCACATAAGTTTTAAAATAGGAGACATCTTCTCTTATTTGCCTAATGCGCTAATCTATCAGGTTATGATATATCATAATGTCGGGATTTAATTTTGTAGTCGCGCGTGTAACAAAATTATTTCACGAAATAACCTTAAAAATTAAAAAAAGTACCTTTTTTATGCACGTCTTGGTGGTCATTTTGTACTTTAACAGAAATAATTATTTCCGTTCAACTTCATATCAAGCATATTTTCAAAATTGTTTCGACTAAAATCCCGAGAATCTTTCTCATTTAAGGTTAATTTTTTTCATTTTGCACTAAATCTAGAATTTTTCTTAGTTAACAATCATTTTGTCCTCGTTCAATGGTTCTTTCATTAATTTACACAAATAGTTATGATCGGTTAATACTTCCAAAACTTATCAACTACCACTAAGAATTTCCACTATCAACTTTCACCTGCAAGTTTACTTTGATCGGTTCTTAGTCGCAATTATAAATTAACAACACTTAATTATCAACTATGAAGTTGGTCAATTTTTAACTTTTTAAAAAGTCGTCATAATAAGTAAATAAAATTATAAAAAATTTCATTTTAAATTAAAAAAAATGATCCTAACACTTTAGAATAAAATTAAACACAACAGACAAGGAAAAAATTTACGTTTTACTTTTAGGTTAGAATATTTATGGACGATTTTGATTGGTCATACCAACTGTCAAAATTTTAAAGTATGAACCAAGTATTTTTATTTCGTAGTCAAAGGGTTAGTTTAGTGGAAATTCTTAGTAGTAGTTGATAATTTTTAGAAATATGAACCAATCAATATGTATACAAAAAAATGTAACAACTTAAACCTATTTTTCTAAATTTATATCACAGACGATCATTTTAAAACAAATATTATTTTTATAGCAAAAAAAAAAGAAGAGGAGAAAGAAAGAGAGCAAAAATTTAAATAATATGTTAAATAAAAATAAGTAGAGAGACCGGGGTTATACAGGATGTAACTAATTGTTGAAAAACACTTATTTCTAGACTATTTTTAGCTTAAGATAAAATTATGCCCTAAGGATTTTCGTTTCCAACATAGAGGACATTAAATTTTTCCTAAAATAAAGTATTTTTCGTAAACACAAACTAACGGTGCAAGAGTAATCTGTGAGATACTCCACGACAAAAACATTCTTTTGATTATTTTTTACATTCCCATTTTATCATGAAGTTTTTTCTTAATTTTTTTTATCTCTTATCCTTTCTTCGTAACTCGATTCAAATAATTTTTTGCTTCTAACTATAAAATGGGGCAAAATATATATATAGGATGTACAAGAACAGTATAACACGCCACTAATCAATATGAGAAAAAAATTCTATAAATATAGCCTCGAAAATCCATATTAGGGGAAGCCTTTCAAAAGTAAAGAAAAACAAAATTTTTCTTCTATCGTGGCTAGTAATTTTAATGATATTTTATGCCGTTATATAAAAACTTGCTTGGACCTGCAATTCGGAACTATCTGTAAGGGTTAGTAATTTATTTTATTTTACTATCATTGTATGTTAATTAAAACCTGTTGCGTTTCTATAAAAAATACATCTATCAATATTTTTAAGGAGCAAAAATCAATTATTGATGCCAAATTTTCAATATCGATGGTATAAATGGAGAACTGCTAAAAAAAGGGAGGAAACGGTCTACATCAAAAAATATATGAAATCATTTTGAAGATATGGGAACAACACAAAATATCTGAGGAATGGAATGGAAGTGTCATAATACCTATACATAAGAAAGGAAACAAGAAACAACTTCGAAATTATAGAGGTATATCTCTTATCAACACAACATATAAAATCCTGGCAATTATTCTACTAAACAGACTAACGCCTTATGCGGTAGATATTATCGGCGATTACCAATGCCGTTTTCGTGCTGGAAGGTCAACAATAGACCAGATATTTACGATGAGATAAATATTGGAAAAAAACTGGGACTGTCCACCAAATCTTTGTGGATTTCCAGCAAGCATAAGACTCCGTGAAAAGAAGCAGACTATGGCTAGCAATGCTAGAAATGGACGTACCAAGAAAATTAGTCCATCTAACACAAATGTGCGTGACAAACTCATATGCACAGGTAAGGGTAGAAAATAGAACATCAGCGCCATTCAGTGTAACATCAGGACTCAAACACGGTGACCCTCAGTCACCGTTGCTTTTCAATTTTGCCTTGGAACATGCAATGAGCAGGGTTGCGTCGGGGCTGACAGAGGGTTTTGCGAACCAAGGTTCAAAACTGGTGCTGGCCTATGCTGATGATATCGATACAGAGGCTCATTCAACAAGAGACGTGCGAGAGGTATTTTCACAACTCGAGGAAGAAGCAGGTAATATGGGTCTCCAAGTAAATGAAGAAAAAACTAAATACATGGTAGTAACCAAGAATCCAAGACCTCAAATCGGGTAGAATATATCACTGAATGAACACAACTTCGAAGTGGTTAAGGAATTCAAGTACCTAGGAGCGGTAATCACAGACGACAATCGAGTTGAAAAAGACGTCTCAGCGAGAATAGCGGCAGCAAATAGGGCGTTATACTCCCTCACATTATTGAGATATAAACTGTTAAAAAGACAATCCAAACCAACTCTGTACAGGTCAATTATTCGCCCGGTAGTTACTTATGGCAGCGAAACTTGGACCCTCAATCAACGGGAAATAAATAAATTACTCATATTTGAACGAAAGGTTCTTTGAATGATATTTGGTCTCCAAAGAGATGAAACAACAGGAAATTGGAGAAGACACCACAATGCTGAATTGGCGACACTCTATGGCAGTAAAAACATAGTCCGTTGTATAAAAGCCAATAGAATAAGATGGGCAGGCCATGTGGTAAGATCAGGGGACCACAGATTCTTGAAAACAGTATTCTTTGAGAGACCAGATGGTAGAAGATCAATAGGCCGTCCCAGGAAAAGATGGAAAGATGCCGTCGAAGCTGATTTGTATAGGATTGGAGTCCAGCAGTGGGAAATGGAAGCACAAGACCGTAGGAGATGGAGGGCGATAGTGGATGCGGCTAAGACTCACCCAGAGTTGTAAGACCAGGAAAGAAGAAGAGGAAGAAATTTTCAATCTCATATTTGTGGTCAACTTCAAATATCTTGGAATTCGCTAAATCAACAGATTTAAATGAGAGGTAATTTTATTGCCTCAAATTATCAAAAAAATTTTAAAAAATTTAAAATAACAACGTTAATACACAAGATTATTGTAGAAGATATCCCGCTCTTCCCTTTGCTTTTCATCAATGATATAAAGATCAAGTGTTGTTTTTTCACTTGCAGATGATGGAAAATTGTGCTTTATATGACACTTTTTACTAAAATAAATCATATTTTGCTTAATTATGGATTATTCTCTAAATAATACAAAAATTAAGAGAGGTACTTTATTTAAAGACTTTGAGGTTCTTCTTCTTCAGGTGCCATTTTCTATCGAAGGTTGGATATCATCATTGCCACTCTCACTCTATTTGCCGCTACTCGAAAATGTTCCACTGAGCTACAATTGAACCACTTTCTCAAATTTCGCAACCATGAAATTCTTCTTCTTCCGATATTTCTTCTTCCTTCAATTTTGCCCTGCATGATCAATCTAAGCAACTCATATCGCTGGCCTCTCATTATATGTCCAAGATATTGCTGTTTCTTTATATTTACGTTGTTAATTATTTCATAGTTTTTGTCCATCGTTAGCAATACTTCTACGTTTGTTTTTCTCTCCGTCCAAGATATTCTCAACATCCTTCTATAACACCACATTTCAAACGCTTGCAGTTTATTTATGTGTTTTTGTTTTAGTGTCCAGCCTTCCAACCCATACTGCAGCACTGAAAATGCATAACATCTTAAAATTCTCATTCTTAGTTCTAGAGTGATGTCTCTGCTGCACAGAATGGTTTTCAGTTTTAAAAACGCACTTCTTGCCATTTCTATTCTTGTTCTTATTTCTGTTGTTTGTTCATTATTTGCTGTTAACCATGTACCCAAGTATTTGTACTTTTGCACTCTTTCTAAATTCACACCTCGCAACTTTATGCTTGTTTGCATGTTTTGTTTTTTAGTTATTACCATATATTTAGTCTTTTTGGTGTTCATTTTTAATCTGTGTTGCTCGTAAACGTTATTTGTTTCGTTCACTAGTTCTTGGAGTTCTTCAGCGGAGCTAGCTATGATAGCAGTGTCGTCTGCAAATCTTATGTTGTTTACAGCTCTTCCATTTATTATTATTCCTTTACTTTTCGTTAACAGTGCTTCTTCGAAATCACTGTACACATTGAATAGTAGGAGTTACAAAATGCATCCTTGTCTCACTCCTCTTCCTATTTCAATTTCCGGACTTGTTTCGTTATCTACTATTATTTGTGCTCGTTGATACCAATATAGGTTAGTTATTATTCTTAAATCTTTGTTGTCTATGTTTTTTCTTCTTAGAATCTCGACTAGTTTTTCATGTCTAATTTTATCAAAAGCCTTCTCGAAGTCAACATAACAAATGTGTATATCGGTGTTCATATCCATACACCTCTGTGAAAGCACATTAAGTGCAAACAACGCGTCTCTGGTTTGAGGTTACTGTTGTATTAAAGGATGTTGTGATGCAACGATTTCGATGCGGCGTCATCTGTTCCTTAATTAATCACGAATCGTTCATCGATTATTAAGATTTACTATACCGAGTAAATTTTCACATTTGTTCTACCAGATCCCTTCCAGTTATTTATCCATCTCTTAAATTAATTTCCTAATTATGATGTCTTTATTTCAAGTTATGATCTTTTTCAAAAAAACATTTAAGTTGATGATTTATCCCATATTTAAATTGTAAAAATTTTAAAAAATAAATTTCTGATATATCTTTTTTTGTATTTCCAAGATATTTGATCATATTTGCTTATAAAAGGAGTTTGTATTCTGTTCAGTAGTCAAAGAAACGAACTTTTTTCTTACTTTAGTGAGTTATGTTGTACCTTGTATAAAAATTTGAGATCGCATTTCGAAAACTATAGGGCATAACTTTATAAAACAAAAATGTTTTCTGAGAATACGCAGTACTATTAGTATATTAAATTTAAGCATCTAGAGAGCATTCAGTCGACAAATTTACTATTTTAATTTTAAAATAGACGAATAAAACCTAAAAATAATTTAGTTTTACCACTGCGCTAAATAAGTTCTTGTATAAGCACTGGGATACATATTCCTCTATTTCAAGACAATGTTTTAGTTTTATTCGTCTTGGTTATGAACAATGTAAATTTTATTTAAACTTCTTTTTAGGTACAGGCCCATTAGTAGAGAAAAAATAAGTGATTCTGTGGCAAAAATACTATGAAGATACCGACCGATAGCGCCATCACACTAAAAATAATCTGAAGTCATATTTTGTTATCTTTTCCGCTCTCTACTATGATCTATTAATTTGTTATAAACAACTGTGTTTTTTTTCTTTTCATTTTTTTGCTTATAAAAGCAAAACTAAGCAAGTAATTTCGAGGGTGTAAATAAATGAATTATAGAGGATAAGGATACCAACAAAATGAACTCTGAATTCACTAAATCGGATTTTTAGTAACGAAGAAAAACCGAAAGATTGAGTGTTTTTCCATACATTTATATCTACGTCACGTTTCAAGTTATAACGCTGGTGCTTCACGAAATAATAGTAATTTATATGTATTTTATACGTGCCCAAAACCAGATACTGTTTTTGCACAATTGCCATATGAAATTTTTGGTGCACACACGTTTTAACGCGCCAAGATGCATCAGAAATAGTCTGATATCAATTTTACTTTTGCATCAAAAAGTTTGTGAAATACGTAAAAATTGCTAGCAAACATAACCGAGAACGACCGAGCGCGTGAGAAAACCGAGTAATGGGAGCAGCGCGGCTGATGAAACAACTTCTAAAGGATTAGATCGGTACTTTCACGCGCTCGGTTGTTTTCGGTCATGTCTTCACGTATTTCATATACTTTACGATGTTAAATGAAAATAAGACGTGTACAATGATACCTACTGTAAAAATCTTTTTACAAAATTAAAATCGGACCATCTATGACCAATCTAGGCGCGCTGAAAAATAGTGTACTAAAAATTTTAAATAGCACTTGTGCAAAAACAACAGCTCCTGATTCTGGCGTGCATAAAGTACATACAGTGTGACCAGTAAAGTCCGCATCGTATGGGATTTTTTTTATCAATAGCTTTATTCGAAATTTGACTTAGGCAACAATTTCTGCTCCGATCGAGATGAAAATTAACTAAACATATAGTAGTCACGTGACTAGGCATTATCTGTTAAATTTTATTTTTTTCAAAAAAAAATCTAAAGTGGGGTTATATCTCAAAATATTGAAAAAAGTTGCAATTTTTAACCCATATGCAAAATTTCAGCTGTATAAAACAATTTTGATTTTTTGCCCATTTTTTGTAAATTGCATCACTGTTGTAAAATAAGACTCAACGCAACCTGCCTAAAAATTCTTAGTTTTGACAATGCTTCATCTCAGATATATTTTGTTTCAAGTAGCACGAAATTAAATGTGTGTTTTTCTACAAAATCAAAATAGAGCTATTAAAATTTGGTCACATGTGATGCAAAGTGTATTTTTTTTGACCCTGTATAAGGTAATTTCATAAAATAACTATTTTTGAAAACGTAGGTTATATCTAAAAGTAATACACATTAATATTAAGAAAATAGTCTAATTGAAAAGACTCAAATTTTCTAATAAAAAAATCATAATATAAAAATTAAATGCATTTAAAATTTCACCTTTTTAATTGATAACAAACTGATGACACTGTGTACTTGTTTATCTTAATTATAATGTGTATTACTTTTAGACACAAACTACGTTTTCAAAAATAGTTATTTTATGAAATTACCTTATACAGGGTCAAAAAAATAGACTTTGCATCACATGTGACCAAATGTTAATAGTCCTATTTCGATTTTGTAGAACAATACACATTTAATATGGTACTGCTTTAAACAAAATATGTCTGGGATGAAGCATTGTCAAAACTAAGAAAGTTTTATGTAGGTTCCGTTGAGTTTTGCAACAGTGGTGCAATTTACAAAAAACAGACAAAAAATCTAAATTATCTTATTCAACTGAAAATTTGCATATGGGTTATTAGTTATTGGAAAAACTTTTTCTAATAACTTTTTTTGATATTTCGAGATATATTGCTATTAATAAAAAAAATCCCATATGATGAAAACTTTACTGGTCACACTGTATAAATTATCCTTATTTCGTGTAAGGCCAAAACTACAACTTGAAAAATGGCGAAAATACGAATTTTTGAGAAAACACATAATTTTTTGGGTTTTTCTTATTTTTCTCCATTAAAATGGACCAAGTGAGCCGCTCATTTTGTTGGTATTTTTCCTTGGATCGATTTTTTCCTACATAATAATCTGTAGTATTTGATATTTTTCGCCTCTCATGACATGTCCCATATAGAGCAGCTTTCCTCTCTCCTTATGCATACGTCTCATTATTTCCCCGTTGGTTATTCTTCCTACCCATGAAATAAATCCTCAGCATTCTCCGGTACATCCACATCTCAAATACCTCCAGCCTCCTCACGTCAATCATCTTCAGTATCCAGGCTTCCATCCCATAGTATAGTACAGATAGCACAATAACATCTCATCGATCGTATTTTTAGTTCAAGATTTAGATTTCGGCATCAAAAAAGCCCCTTCATTCTTGTAAATGTGCTTCTAACCTGTTCAATTCTTATTAGTACTTCTTGGGAGCTGTCATTGTTTTCATTAATGGTTGTGCTTAGGTATTTGTATTCTCTTACTCTTTCAATAGGTTGATTCTTTACATATATCCTACAAATGTCCTGAGTTATTTTTATCATCAGCATATATTTTGTTTTGTTTATGTTCAGTGATAGTCTTCGTATACTGTGCCATTTTATTAATTAGCATCTGTAGGTCTTCATGTGTTCCAGCTGAAAGAACCATATCGTCGGCGTTCCTGAGATTATTTATTGTCATGCCATTAATTTTAATGCCCGTGTCCAGATCACCAAGTGCCTTATTTACTATATTCTCCGAGTAGAGATTAAAGAGAATTGGTGAAATTGACGAACACCTCTCTGTATTTCTATTTCTTCTGATGTTATGTCATCTATTCGAAAATATCACTACAGATTGTTTTTGTGTGATGACACAGTCCTGATGGTATTTTCGTCACAAAAAATATCTTTTGATTCGCCTAGTAATTAATTAAATTAAAAATATATCAAATAACATCAATAAAACTATTTCAAACTTTAAATTCAAAGATAATACGGATAATGGAGCCTGGGACGTCGTAGTTACTAACGTCCAGTAAAACATGTCTATAATAAATTTGGAATTTTGAAATAAATAAAAAAAAATAGTTTATAATAACCTACTTGATCTGAGTTTTTAAGAAATACGTCGTTAAAAATTAGTATCGAAAATTTCCTCAGTATTTTAAACCGTCTGAAAAACGTTTAATAAAAGTATCATTCCAACCAATGAAAGAAGAGAATGGACTATTAGTTGACTTCCACTGGTGGTAACTTCTGTGTGGACTATGGATGCCATAGTTAAGGAACTTAAACTAAGTTCGCTTGCTATCCTGGGACTCTGTATATTTATCAAACTTGCTATTTTTTCAGCTTCTCTTACACATGCTTCTAATTGTAAAGGTGATGGATACCTAAAAAATCATAAAGTTTTATCTTACTACAAATAGCTTCAAATAGTAAAAAAGCAACTAGTGTTCCTATTTGAATTTTGACAGAAATGATAAATAAATTTATTTAGAAGAACTTCCTTGTATTTAAAATTCTGAAAAGAACAAAATGGATCTCATTCACCTCTGAAAGCTTGTAACTTTATTATGGACTAACTATAAAAAATGGCGTCAATTATTTTTTGATTACAACCTGTCAACTCCTTTGACGAGGGTGATGTCCCGAAAAGGTTAAAAGATGATGTCATATAAAATTAAACGCCATTTTCCATGTTTTTATCAGTATTGTATCGAAAAGCTATTTTTAATCTTGTTATTTACAGATTGAATTAATTTTTGGTTAAGACACTTATTTTACTTAATTAACTATTCATTGAATGGTGTATAAGTTATTAATGTGGATTAGGTTATGATGTTAAGTTCCATTCATTGAAAAATCCAGTGCCTGAGTCAGCTAACTCGTATTGTCATCGCAGTTTTAAATGGGCTGGGTTTTAATAATTCACTTAATATAAAATTTAAAAACAGCACTTCCTGAAGTTATTTTTACCGGAAGTTTAAATTTAATGCGCTATCTGTTGCTTAAAACTGGAAAAATGGTAATCCGAGAAGACTTAGTCTCTACAGATACTCTTCAAATTATCCCAATAAGACTGAAGATACTTGTACTAAATTATGAAATTCACTATAGTTATAGTTAAAAATAATAGAGCAAAAATGGCATGGATATGTTAACTGTAACTATAAATAATAAAGCAGAAATGGCAAACTTTATCAACGAAAATTGCCATGTCCTTTACAATACAATTTAATTTTTTTTTCAAATTTAAACAATACAGCCACTTATCTGGTAATGTTGCTATCGGGCTGCAGTCACTAAAAGATGGTCTTGGCTATATTTGAAAACTCTAACAAACGTATTTATTGTCGAATATGTATATAGTATCTCTATTAAGGACAGCAAAGCTTCAAGAACATGAAATAAGCCTCGAATAAAAACCAGAAACAAAAAACTGCGATAAAGCTTTCAAATTAGGATAATCTTGCAGAAAATAAAGTAAAACTTGAATAAATGGTTTCAATGCTTTAAAAGCTGGACAAAATTTGAAATTACTTTTATAAAGAATAGTTTAAAAATTACTGATAAGTTTAAAAAGTTGGTCCCTGAATTTGGTGTAGATTGATCCAATCAAATGATAAAACGCACAGGTGATCGCTAATTTTACTTTTTAACAATTCTACCACTTCTAGCACGACCAGCGACAAAGGAAATGACAGAAAGACCAAACTTTAAACTAGACTTCTCAAAATGCAAATTTCAAGAGGTTAACTGCAACAGAAACAGATAAGCAATTTATAGATATCTAAGAATGACAAAAATACTTATACAGTAAACCTATTTTAATCCGCGACTTCAGTTATGAACGATGCCGATAGATGGCGAAAGGTATACAATCCTTTGCGAAATTCCAGGTCTAAATAGAACAGACATAAAAGTAAAAATGAGCCTGTTAAATGGCCTGTTATTAGTTCGAGATTCCGGTTAGATACCATACGTATAAAGATTAGTAAATTTGGGGACTTTTTTAGGTATAGTCCCAAATAGGTACTTACTCCATGGAGCAAAAAAGTAGATCAAGTTATGCAAAAAATATCAAAACATAGCATCTTCGTTAGACTTAAAAGTTAGGTTACGTATTAGTTGTTACCACAGACGGCATACATAAAAGCAAGTATATAGACTGCGGATTATGTAGAAGAATTTTGACTCACGTTTAGAAAGAAAAAGAGCATTCTCAATGAGCAATACCTCTCCTTTTAATGACCGTTAGGTAAGAGGGATGACCAATGACGTTTGGGATCGTACTTGGCTAGTAAATACAGGCGGTAGCATCATTACTAAGTTATTAGTTTAAGAAAACATTAATGTGAACATAATTATTCTAATTGCTACATCCTAACTTCAAAATGCGTTATTAATAAAACGTGTACAATATACTTGCTCTAGTACGATATCGTATTTATGTTTAAATAGGATTGTAATTATTATGCGGAACATACATCAACCCGTGCACTATCAAAAGTAGTTATAATAATTGAAGCAACTACGAAAACTCAATGGGCTCCCCAACTGTCTAGAGAAGAGCTATCGCCTAAAAAGAGACAGCAAAATAGGATAGTAGTACCTCTCTTTCTATAGGCGGAGCAAAGTACGGAACCCCAAACCTCATTAGATACCGCTCTCGCCTGACCGTCGTTAGAGGAAGAGGTGCTACTGTTCTATTTCACCCTGTCTCTTTCTAAGCGACAAACAACGTGCTTCTATGGATATAGTTGTTACTAGTTGCCAAAAACATTATGACCAAATACTTAAACGTTTATGTATACAGAAGATGAGATGGAACTTCACTATCTCCTACTCAGAAAACCTCCTTACCCTATTCATTTGATGTTATCAGACTTACCTTTCTGTAGACTGTACGGCCACAAAAATGTCAGTCTCCACGGTCACATATCCCCTTACAGTACACTGGGCAACTTGTATCTGTCTCTCTAATCCCTTGAGCAACGACTTGAGATTTACCGAGTCCGTATTCTTATCTTGCAGAGCGTAAAGTGCCCTATCGATCTGTTTTCGACTGTAGAGTAATCGCAGGGAACCTCCACACAGAGGACAACAAGCTCCAGGAGGAGTAATTCCTACAAAAAAAAAGTTTTAATGAAAAAATATATCAAATGTCTTTTTATGTGTTACTTCTTACGTTTTGTTTTTATTTGTTTACATATTTATTTTAAAACTTTACCTAAACAATTTAGATCTGGTAATTTATTACATTTGACAGTAGAACATTGTTTTGACTTAACGCTAGTTATAAGTCCAATCGATGAGCATGGTCCTTCATAGTCTACTGACACCATGTCAGCATAGGCAGCGCACTCGGATGAGTAGGTCCGTCCATTAATTCCACATATCTTAAATAAAACAATTACATGTAGTTATGTTAAAAATTTACCCTCTTATGCATTAACATGATCTAATTGCAAAACTGGTCCAAGTTAACAATAAAGGGGGGTTTTAACTGACCTGTGTAACAAGTAAATCAAGCAACTTTTGAAACCTTAAAATACAAAAATTGAAGAATTCTCTTCTTCTATTATCAAAATCCAATGCTTATTTTAGGGATAACAATAACAAGATTAAACGGATTTTTGACATAACTTTTAAATATTTTTAACCGAGTTTTTAACAGTAAATATATTCCAGATTTGACCGTATATATATATATATATATATATATATATATATATATATATATATATATATATATATATATATATATATATATATATATATATATATATACGACTCGGCACATACACGAGATACCCGAAAACCCGATTACATATATACAAGGCTATTCATCCTATACGGGACGAAATATTGCGACCAAAATACGTGACTTTCAAGAAGTTTTACTTTTGGGATATATGATGGTATAATATAGTTACTTTTTAAAATTATTTTACATTATACATTATAAAGGGTGTCCCAAAAGCTCTGAAAGTATCAAAGTTGCGTTTTGTTAAATGGAACTTCCTGTATATTATTGCAGTTTTTAAATAATTTAAATTTTGACAAAATCTAACCTAATTTTCACGTTTCAAATACAGGGTCTCTCAAAAGAAAGTACACATTTGGTTTGCTTATTGCGTGAACGCAACTATTCCGAGCGGCGCGGGGGGTATGTCAATCGGTAGCCTGGCTCTTGGGAATTTAGTCGCTATGGAGCGTTTCTCGGGAGCGGACCGTGCTTTGTGCGTACGTGAGTTTTACAAAAACGGTAATTCGGCGACTGTAGCGAGTGTTACTCAGTCTGTTCGTGACGATCCAAACGTTTCGATTCGTAAGCGTGCTGTTGCTTTAAATGTGCATAGGTCATCATTATTCCGCATTTTACACAAATATTTAAAGCTGAACCCCTATAAAATTCAGTTGGTGCAAGAATTGAAGCCTCAGGATGCTGGTCAGAGGCTTGACTTCGTAAACCAGATGACTGAACGCTTTTCAACGTTTACCAACATCTTCTTTTCGGATGAAGCCCATTTTTATCTTAATGGTCATGTAAACAAGCAAAATTGCCGCTATTGGAGTGCAAACAATCCAAAACAAAAAAATCAGAAACCTCTACATTCGCCGAAAGTGGCTGTATGGGCTGCGATGTCGGCGCGAGGAATTATCGGCTCGTACTTTTTTGAAGATGAAAGGGAACGCACAGTAACAGTGACTTCAGAGCGGTATGTGGAGATGTTAGACGACTTCTTCGTGCCTGAACTGCAAAATTTTCCTGGCTATAACCAAAAAACATGGTTCCAGCAAGACGGAGCAACTTCACACACGTCCAACATGTCTCTGCCACGAGTGCGTGAAATTTTTCCTGGCAAATTGATCTCAAAGAAAGGTGACATAAGTTGGCCTCCACGCAGTCCTGATTTATCACCTATGGACTTTTTCCTATGGGGTTATGTCAAATCAAAAGTTTACGCCAACAAACCGACTTCCCTGGCACAATTAAAAGAAAATATCCGCAACGAAATGGCAGACATCACGGAGAATACCTGCCGAGCCGTCATGGGCAATTTTAGTGCTCGATTAAATGAATGCCGTGAACGCAGCGGATTACATTTGGACGATATCATTTTTAAAAAATAAATTCCCAAACAATGTATTTTAATATGGAATAAACATTTTTTCAATAAAGTCCTGACCTTTTTTTAAATCGATTTTTTAAATGTGAACTTTCTTTTGAGACACCTTGTACTTAAGAAGTATTTCAGTTATGTACTCGAAATTTACAGTGAAGTATAACAATAAATCATATTTTATATCCCAATTATAATAAACTTGCTATATTATACAGGGTGTTCAAAAATTAAAACTAATCAAATAAGAACTTTAAGTGGCTATAGCTTGATTAATTTAAATAGAACGCTATACTTTTTACCTTACCATAAAATGTACTTTTAAAATATCTATTGAGTGATATAAGGGTGTTCTATAGCTAAGTCTTCGCATTTTCACAGATTACGCCAAATAATCGTTTTCTGTATCATTCTGTGTTTTTTGAATAGATGTTCTAATATAGTTGCCTATGGCATTTAGAAACGTCACATAATTCATCTAATCTATCAGTTTAGTCTGCAAAGCCTGTTGCTATAATAGCGGTATTATTTTTTGTAATTATGAAACTTCATTTATAGAATTGAATTATTTGAATATTGTTGTTATTGCTTTGTCAAAATGAAGATTTATCCAAAGAAAGGGCGTATTGATATGATTTTTATCCTTGGAGAATCAAAATTGTTTGTTGGCTTCTCGAGTCAATGCTAAAAGGTTTCCTGAAAGAAACCAGCCGTTTTTGTGAGACTATTAAACCAGTTTTGAGAAAGTGCAAGTATCAGTTATAAAAAACCTATTATAAGAAAACCTGTTACTGAGGATGAAGAAAATGTTTTTACTGTACTTGGTTCAGTGATCGACAATCCCAATATTAGTTAGAATCATATATCCGAAAATACTAACATTAGCCAAGCAAATGTTTCAAGGATTCTTAACAAGTACAGATTTCATCTTTTTAAAATCCAACTTCGTCAAGAGATTCACCGAAATGATTTTGACAACCGAACTGAATTCTGCTTGTGGGTGTTAGATAAAATGGCAAAAAATGAACACTTTTTTGATAATGTGTTGTTTAGTGATGAATGTACTTTTCATAACAATGGTTTCGTGAATAGACACAACTTCCGTTACTGTTCTGACTCAAATCCGCATGAATATAGAGTTATCGAGAAACCAGAATAGGTAGTCGGTTAATGCTGGGTCCATACTTAATTGGACCCTACTTTTTATAAGGACCTTTAAATGGTTTGATGTTTCGCGATTTTCTTTTACACCAACTTCCAGTGTTATTGGAAGATCTTCTTTTAAATATTAGAACAACTATGCGGCTTCAACTGGATGAAGCTCTGCCTCATTATCATCGCTGTGTTCGGCAATTTTTAAATGTCAACTTTTGAAATAGGTAGATTGGGAGAAACGGATTTCAAAATTGGCCCCCGAGATCTCCGGACTTAACTCCACCAGATTTCTTTTTATGGGGATACATAAAAGGAACTGTCTACAATGCGCTTCCGACAATGCCACAATATATGAAAATATGCATTTCAAATTGTAACTCCACAAATGTTGTCCAAAATTAACAGTGATTTCAAAAAAAAAAAAAAATATGTAAGTGTTTCGAACATCTACTATAAATAGTTTGCTTCTGTTTTGTGTTATCGTCAATATAT
The DNA here is from genome assembly GCA_034092305.1 of Diaprepes abbreviatus. Classification (NCBI taxonomy): domain Eukaryota; kingdom Metazoa; phylum Arthropoda; class Insecta; order Coleoptera; family Curculionidae; genus Diaprepes; species Diaprepes abbreviatus. Next base: position 102,731 of record JASJET010000379.1, on the reverse strand, counting down.
TATTACCATTGTTGCTGTTATAGCCTGCTCGACGACTATAAATCGCCTTCCAAGTTTCTGAACATTTGTAAATATATTTCTGATTATTATTCTTATAGTTTTAAATTATCTTTCATTTCCAAATGCCATAGGCAACTAGATACATTAGAACATCTATTCAAAAAAACACAAAATTGTGCAGAAAACGATTATTTGGCGTATTCTGCAAAAACGCGAGGACTTAACTATAGAACACCCTTACACCATTCGATAGTTATTTAAAAGATACATTTTCTGGTAAGTTAAAAAATATAGCGTTCTATTTAAATTAATCAAGTTATAGCCACTTAAAGTTCTTATCTGATTAGTTTTAATTTTTGGACACCCTGTATAATATAGCAAGTTTATTATAATTGGGATATAAAATATGATTTATTGTTATACTTCACTGAAAATTTCAAGTTTATGACTAAAATACTTCTTAAGTATTTGAAACATGAAAATTAGGTCAGATTTTGTCAAAATTCAAATTACTTAAAAACCCCCAAGGTTTAGGTACTATAAACCTTATTAAAATAGGCACTTATTGTGATCCAAAAATCCAAAAATGCAATAATATACAGGGGGGAAATTAATTCAGTAAGATCCAAAATGGCGTTCATAATGTAGTGGACCAAAAAGTAACTAGGTCCGATTTCCTTCAAAATTGATATAGATTTTTCAGGATCGCAAATCATAAATCTAAAATTATTTTTGAAAAAAATTAAATCCAATATGGCAGGCCAAAAAATTTTGCATCTCTCGATATCGCTCAAAATTGATATTGGGGCTATTTGAGAACGTAAACGACTTTAAGATTATTTTTATAAAATTCAATATAGAAAAAAAAACAATATAGGGAAGTAAAAATTTATATATTCTAAATTTTTTTAAAATTGGGATTAGAGCGGATATTAGATAATGGAGCTGAAAAATTATTTTTTCAAATTTAATATTATATTACATTTCCCATATCCTTTTTAAATCGGTATGTTGTTTTTTTATAGGGTCAACAGAACACTAGCTACGGAACCACTATTGATACCTATGGGAAATATTTTCGATCATTTTCTACTGGCCACGGTCCCTCGTTTGGCGCCATCTATCTGACCAAATTACCAACATGACGTTGATTAGAGAACTGCTATAAATACCGAAGTTCAATTAATTTTTACCACGCTCTTTCATTTGGCACTACTGTTTTTCCTATATTATCTAAAGGACGCTCGTTAGAGAACAACTATAGACATCGATGTAAAAAGTTCAATCCATTTCTTCCGGCTACGGTTCTTTTATTTGGCGTCATCCACTTTACTAAATCATAGACAGAACGCTAGTTAGAAAAAGGCTCTAGTTACCGATATAAAAGATCGCCTTGACCGGCCCTGCTCTTTCATTTGACACTATTCCTTTTACTAAATCGTTTAAAGAACGCTAGTTAACGCGAAGCTTTATGAACGTACATACATCAAAGAAAGATTAACAAATACAAAAAAATACAATTTACAAAATCGTCCATAGATTATCTACATATAAATAAAGAAAAAATCCACAAAAGTAAACTTGTATGTGGACTCTCGCTATTCTATATACGGGAACATTCACTACAAAAAGTTGTATATAGAACCATGTATGCAAATAAAATACCTCTGAGTTATCACAACAAGAACAGGGACTAACAGTCTTTCATAACAAAAGCAAAATACAAAGGCACAAAGGCACTTTTATGCAATGTTTAAAAATAATTATTCTTTATATCTACATTTGTATGTATGAGAGAGTTTAAAGGGTATTTTTTCTTTTGAAATAGAACTTGGAATACTTTTAAATCTCAATTCTTTTCTACTAAAACAAGCAGAACTAGCAAAGAACAACGTGGGATTTCAAACTTACTATTTTTATTAGCAAATGTCCCAAAAAGTTTTACTTCGAAACTAAACGAAACAAAGTTATAGCTTCAGAAAAACGTTATAACTTAAAATCTATTTCATTACCGAACTTCCAAAAAGTTTCGAGACATTGTATTTCGTGGAAACACTGGCCTTAGCAACGGATTTGTTAAATAAGATAATCCTCGTTTTGATAAACTCATTCCATGGATAGTAATTAAATGTAATTGATAGGAATAATCAATTTAATATATTAGTCCGAGAGCCCAGTGACCTTTCGTAACCGATAAAGAGACATGGCTCCATCAAAGTTTTTAATATGTTGAAAATGTAGCATAATGAGTAAAATACAATATCGTACTGTAATAAGTATACCGTGCTGTTTTATCTTAACATCGATTTGTACATTATTTGTCAAGAAAATAAAAAAAGCCGTAAATTTATTGAGTGCTGATCAAGGTAGGTGTCGAATACGTGATTATGCCGATTTGCATCGGGATATTGTATTTTGTCGCTTAGATGTAAAAGCGATAAAAGGTAACTTTATAACAAACTTTATGCATATAATTCTAGAGTTCAATTATTTCATTTAGTTTCAATGTAATTTTTAGATTTTTTTTAAATGCCACATGACTAATGAATGATATAAAAAATATAATAATAATAAATATAACCACCCGGGAAATTTTAGAAATAATCAAGGAATCCCATAATTGGAAAGATCCAGATCTCGACGGGATCCAGAACTACTGGGTCAAGGAGTTCTGGTGTATGGACCATCAAATGGCTAATCTTATTAATGTTTTTTTTTTAACCGGGCAAAAATGTCATTGTTCTTGACAAAGTATAACGTATCTCTTACCAAAGGACCAACAGAACACAAATTACCCAGATAACTATAGGCCAATCTCCTGCCTTCCCACACTGTATAAGGTGATCACCTCCTACTTGACCCAACGCATTTATGCACATTGTGAACAAAATAACATCATTGCAACCCAACAAAAAGGATGCACGAGGGGAGCAATGGGATGCAAGGAACAACTGATTTGTTGACTCTGTCATATGTAACCAAGCTTGTACTAACCGAAGAAACAACTTTGCTGCTTACGTAGATTATAAGAAGGCCTTCGACTCAGTGCCACATAAGGGGCTCACAATTATATTGAGAATATAGAGGGTTGATAATCATTTTGTTTCCTTTTTAAAACGCATCATGCCTACCTGGAGAGGATCTGCCTTGTAATGAACCCACGATCACGCCGTTTGAACTCTACCAGATAATGCTTTAGTATTAGAAATAACAACGAAGAGGTAGTAAGATTGAATCATCTTCTATACATGGATGATCTTAAACTGATGGCTGGTACCAGAAACCAGCTAGAACAACAACTTAAAATTGTAGAGGAGTTCTCCGAGGGTATCGGAATGTAATTTGGACTTGACAAGTGCCGTATCTTGAATATCGTTAAAGGTAAGATACAACCAGGATCATTTGAAATGCAAAACGGTGAAACCATAACTGCAATGGAAGCAGAACAAACATTTAAATACCTAGGTATGAAACAAGCTCAAAGAATTGACCATTACACTAGGAAAGCCGAATTAACAACTGAATTTATCAAGAGGGTAAGGCGGGTATTACGAACTAACTTAAATAGTAGAAATTTGTTTAATGCACACGCTTGCTCTACACTTAGCTACTCTTTTGGAATTGTAAAATGGAGCAGGACGGACATCTAAAACTTGCAAAGAAAAATAAGAACACTTTTAACAAAAGCACATAAACACCACCCTCGGAGAGCTATTGAACACACAATGCTTCCAAGACATTAAGGAGAAAGAGGATTGGTCGATATTGCTAAGCAGCTCGATCAACAAATAATAAACTTACGTTCATATTTCCACAGGTTACTGGCTCTTCCACACTACATCGAGCAATATGCGATTCAATGCCACTGCAGCTGAGAGAACAGGATATTGCGTCTCACCACAAAACAGACCAAGAGAAGTTACAAACCTGGCTATATAAGCCACTTCATGTACGGCATCCAAATGAGGTCAATCAAGAAAAATGTCGACAAGTCAGCCTCGAACTACTGGTTGATTTCAGGACAGATGTTTCCGGAAACAGAGGGATTCGTGTTAGCTATCCAAGACCAGGTTATTCCCACGAAGAACTATTGAAAGTTCATCATCAGAGACCCCTCAATATAAAATCCAGCACATAACTGGAGGATGCCAAGCGTTTGCCTCAACCGAGTATAACGTAAGATACGACTCAGTTGCTAAGATGCTCCAACAAAAGTTAGGTTAAACCTATTGCAGATAGGAAAAGTACCCTAATACAAATACAATCCGGAGCCTATTCTTGAGAACAACCAGTTCAAGTTATATTGGGCCGAACGGTTCTGATTGAACAGATAGTTGCTCATAACAGACTAGACATACTAATAGATAACATTTCTAGACGAACTACGCTAATCGACATTGCTGTATCTAACAACAACCTAAAGCCAAAATACAACGAGAATATTGCCAAATACAGAGATCTGGAAGTGCAAATCCGAAGACAATGGGCAATGAACAGCGTTCAAACGATTGCTATAATTTGGAGTGATACCAAAGAACCTTCTGCAGAACACCAAGGAACTGGGCCTTAGTGAGCATCTGTACAAACATATTCAAAAAGCTGTTCTCTTGGCAACGGCGCGGACCGTCCGAAAGTTTGTGGGAAATAAAGCAGACCACGTCACCTAGGACCTGATCGCATAAAAAGTGTCCCCCACAGAGCTCGATACTTTTGGTATCTTTGTATACCCGATATGAGTCAATCTTCCCTGGAGGGACTGCGAAGCCGTTTGGTTTGGAAATCTATAATAAATATAAATATATTACCGCCAATGAAGTAAGTTACAATAATTTTCTACTACAAGCAGCTTGTCTTAATACCCGATAACAAACTTTTATTTTCTAATATACCATCACAAAATACACAAATTAAATTTACACCTATTTAAAGAGAAACATTACATACTTACATATCAATCCGCATTCAAACATATTAAGACAAACAATAATACCTAAAATCATCCCCATTCCCAGTACTAATTGAATAATGGCACTCTATAAATAATCTGATGCTGGTTTGGTTTTATCCACTCAGAGATTCTCATACAAAAGGAATACACATTTACAATAGATTTTTAATTCCAAAAGTAATAAAATTTGTATAAAAAAACTGAACAGACTTCTAGAAATACGCCAAAAAGTGAAAAATAACAACATAAATTTTTATATGAAATGGAAATTTTTGAAGTGGACGTCAAACTAATACCTGACAAAATGTGGTTCACATAAATAGATTAAAAATACTTTATTGGTAATTGCTTTCATACCATAGTTTACAAAAATTTATATTATTTTTTGCCTTTTAGGCGCTTTTTTAGAAATTGGTTCAATTTTTTTATAAGAATTTTTAATTGTTATTATCATATAAGGTTTAACAATCTCGAATAGATTCAATATTTTTTATAAACATTTTATTTCCTTTTTACTGCAACTTGTAAAGTCGATTTATTTAAAAAACAAATATGTTTAGAAAATATTTGTCTATTTATCTTCCACAAATGTATCGCGAGCCACATTGAATATTGTGTAGGTTTCATATTTGAAGACTATTTATTTACCTGTCCTTTATGTCGACATCTGAGTAAACACGGTCCTTTGTAAGCCAATTTGGCATTGTGATGCGCCAAAAGACATGAGTTATCGTATTGTTTGTTCTCCACATCGCAAACGGGATCTTTGGGTAAATTTGCACAGATTGCTGATCCATTAACTAAATGAAATAAATAATTAGTTATGTGTTTAATTTTAAAATACAAAATAGCATTTATTTAATTTTTTGATACTTTATACTGAAATTAATGAAAATAAATGCCAGATTAACTTAAGATGAAGAAACATGGATTTGTAAACGAAACCATCAGACTAAATAATAAGAATAATATTGACATCATTGCAAATGGAGTCATCTTAATTTTGGCGAAATGTTTTGTGTATATCTGATAGGATAAGTTTTAATTTAAAGAGACAAAACATCTCAAAAAAACTATCCTAAAAATACATGGATGTTACTAAAAGAATAATCGTTTGTTTCCCAGAACTTACAAGGTTTCCAAGTTTTTGTTCAACATCTTCTTAAACTTTTAAAAAAAAAAAATTAAAATTTCATTAAGAAAGAAATATATCTGCCGTATTTAAATAGTTGTCATATATGTAATTCTCCATTCAGGCAGAGAATATGAAAAATATATGTACAAACAGTTTATTTCCTGCAAATACCACTCTGGTCCTCTCTCCATATGCGTTTCGACCACCTTATTATCTCGTCAGTGGAGCTGTATCAGATCGTGAGCAATACTGGCAGGAAATAACTGACATATGAAATAATAATTCCAAGGCATGTCGGTAGTCTGACATCGAGGTCGGTAGGTGGCAGGTTGCAACATCCTACCGACATACCTTCTTCTTCTTCTTCTTCTAGGTAGAACCAAGTTCTTTTATCTATACAATGCCTCATCGATCCTCGTTTGAAGTCGAAATCCAGCTGTCTTTCCATCTTTTGGGGGGCCGTCCAGGCGGCCGTTTGGTGTTTGGTTTCTCTCTCATCACGGTTTTTGCTAGTCTCATCGTCCATTCGTTCCACGTGGTCTCTCCACTGCCTACGACGATTTCGAACCCATTTCACAACATCCCCCACTCCGCTGTTCTCGCGTATTTTTGCATTTCTTATCCTATCTCTTAAACTTGTTCCCGTGATCATTCTCAGCGTTTTCATTTCTGTGGTTCTCATAATTTGTTTTGTCTTTGTGGTTTCATTTCTTGTTTCTGCGCCGTAGGTCAGTATCGGCCTTACACAGACCTTGTAAATTCTTGTTTTGCTCTCAACCATCATATGTTTATTGTTCCAGATTATGTCTCTTAGTTGGCCTGATATCATGGCCGCTTTGTTGGCCTGTGTGCGTACTTCTTCCGTTACTGCGTCGTTACTTGTTATAGGTGCTCCTAGGTATTTAAACTTCCCAACCTGTTCGATATGTTTATCATCAACCATTAGTTTGCATCTTACCGGTTCTTTTGCTATTACCATGGCTTTGGTTTTCTCCACAGATATCTTCATATTATACTGTTTGGCTGTTCGATTGAGATGGAAAAGCATTCTTTGTAAGTTGTCCTCGCTATCTGCTGTCAAGGCAACATCGTCTGCGAAGCATATTCATTGATTGGTTTTTTTCTGTTCCTCAGCATGTTCCATATTTTCTTTTGTCCTCCATATAGGTCGTGTTCCATGTCTTTTGAATACTTTTCCCAGTATTCTTTCTTTAGTTGAGCTATTTGACTGTTGATTCTGCTTCTCACCGTTTTGTACTCTTCGAAATAGTTTGTTGTTTTGTGCTGTCGGTATTTTGTAAATGCTTATCGTTTTTCTTTTGCTAGTATTTTCACCTCTTCTGTGAACCATGGTTTTGTATTGCTTCGCTTGTTCGTGCTAACTGTTCCTGTTCCGATCGCCTCCCTGGCGCTCTCTTGTATATTTCTTTTCAGTTTTTCCCAGGCTTTCTCCGCTCCGTCATTTTCTAGGATTGTATTAGCTTTTATTTTCTCCGAGAGTCTCTGCTGATACAATACTTTTGTGCGATCGTTAGCGAATGATTCGGTATTGTATTTAATAAAGGTATACTTGAAACGCTGTATATCTTTAAAAATTTAGTAATTGTAACGGTTTTTAGTTGCCATGCATCAAAAAAAAATGTTCCTCATAAATATAACTAGGGTCGTTCATTTCGATTTTCTGTCCTCCTCTCGGAGTAGAGAAAAATAAGTTATTTTTACAATTGAAACAACATTTATACTTATTTCATAATTTTTAACATGTTATATTATCTAAAATTTTATAATTCTTCAAAATATCCCATTAATATTTGTATAAAAATATGAACGTTAACACGCTTATCTACTCCGTATCTACTCCAGACATAACATAAATCGGAAAAAACTGATGATTTTCCCTCCTTGTTTCTCTTAATAATAATGAAAGAGATAAAAGATATCACAGGTCAGGAGCAAGGAACGCAAAAGAAAGCCGCTGTTATTTACATAACCTTGCCTCAGACTAACTGTGTCTTTATTTTGTCCTTCTATAATAACGGCAAACAATATTATTAAAGGCATTTTTGTCGACAACGTTGCGATATTTTTATTATATTACGATATAAAATAGTTTAGACACTTTGTGCCGCTATTTAATATTGTAGTGTTTAGTGTTTGTGACTTTAAACATTTGATAGCCTATAAATTTTAGACCATCGTTATTATAATAAAAACACTTTACTAGTGCTTGTTTTTATTGGATTTATTTAGGTTTTCTAACTGGATATGGATGTACATATGGATAATTTTAATCAGCTTGATATACCGGTAAGTAACTAATAAAGAGGTTTTTCTTTCGAAAACGTTAAGCAACATTCTGTAGAGCTTTATGAAAATACACAGTATTTCAAACTCATGTGTACACTATGATTAGTTAATACAGCTTGTACAGAATGTAATTAGAAATATTTAAAATATTATAACAAAGAATAATACAATAGCTGAAAACAAGGGAAACTGTTCCTTGAAACATATGCCTGAAATGCTTAATTTTGGAAGAAAAAAATAACAAGATGAACAAAATAGTACACATGCACAAATTTTTTAGTTATTTTTACAGGGAACGTTTTAGATTTCTAGGTATTTATTGGATTTAGTGAAGATTTAGGAGATTATTAGAGTACTTTAAGGTAGTTTTTGGAAAAGAAAACAAAATCGTAGCTCCATTCTTAGTATAATGTACTCTCTAGTATACAGGATCCTATCATTTTTCCAACCTATAATCTATATGAAAGAGGCCACTTTTAGCGACTTACATTTGTGTTTTAGGATATGGAGAATCACCCTTCTTCTTCAAGTATGCAGAGTCCTAAATTCCGCCACATAAGAAGCTGTCCTATAGCCCAAGATTGGATTAAATTTACTCACGATTATGTTAAAAGGAAGCTGCCTAATTGTAATCCTATAGAGGTAAATTTGGGTTATGCTTATTTTTATACCTAAGTGTTATTAGTCGCACTTTTTAGAAATTGAATTGTTGATTTTAAAAACAACATAGTTGACTCCAGCCCTACTGTTATTTATTTTCTACTACATAACATTTTTTTGTCATATTTGTTTCTAACTTTTGTTTTTTAAGTGATTCAGAAAGTGTTTAAAATGTTTGTCAGTTTTAGTAAAACATACTTCTGACTACAAAGGAACAATACCCTGAAAATAAAATGTGAAACCTTAGTGACTGCACATTTGTCAATAAAATTATATCAATATACATGTATAAAAATATTAGTAAATTTGTTCACCCAGAACTTCCTTCATCATTAATTTGATGTGCTTTAATTGCTCAGTTGAACTCGTATAACAATTTTTTTTAAGCCAAATCACTATTTTTGATTTTAACTTAAATTTCCACCCATGTGCCGACTTATTCTGATATAATTATACATATTCAGTTGATATGATTATTAAATTCCATTACCCAAGAATCCTGAAAACGTATGACAGTGTAAATTCAAAATTAAACTTCTCCATCTACCAACAACCTCTTGTTCGTAAAATATTAAATGCTATAATTCAGGTAAGCAAGTACCTTAAAAATATTTTGAAAATACGGATAAATCCCATGGAATATATTAACTTCCATTCTTTTCACTTTGTCTTGTTACAGTATTGTTTCATCTAATTAGTTTTTGTTTACTTTTCGTTTCCGGAATATATATTTTTCAAAATTTTATATAGCTGGTATAATTGTCAATAAGAGAAAAATTACTTTTAGAATTCTTAAGTTTAAATCTAGTTTATGTGTCCCCTAATCATTTATCCAAAAATCACTTTAAAAATATTTGTTTATAGTATGAAATATGTACATTTAAAAAATTTTCCTTACATGCTAATTTACTAATTAAAACAAGTAGCAAGGGAAGATCTGGGTAATCAACTTTATGAATTTTTAAAATTCAAATTAGAAATTAAATTGCAATTTTTTTTTATAAAAATTTAAAACAACTTAGGAAACTGCCCAATGCTTACACTTATCCCATACAACTGTGAGAACTTTCCTAAATGTCCCAATAACGACAATAAAGGAAACAAGAAAAAGGAAGAGACCAAAAACTGAAGATACGCCGGAAGCAACAAAATTACAAATTAGAGATGAAATATATATGATGTATTCTGAGGGTAAGTATTTCTAAAAAATTTTATATGTTATATTTTATTCTAACTTGTTTTGTTTACATTTTCTAACCCGTCAAGGTGTATGTATAATGAAAATATAAGTTTTAAAAATAAAAAAACCCAAAAAAATATTTGTAATGAATACAAAAAGTAAACCTAATTTTACTAAATTAAATAGAATATCAAGATTTCGTCATTTCTTCATAACAATTTTTTATTTGTGAAGGTACCTCATTAACAGTCTCAATATTGTTGGAACGATTAAAGGCAAAAGAAATATACCATGGAGCAAGGACAAGTCTAGGCATATTACTAAAGCAAATAGGATTTATCTACAGGTAAACAATCATTTACATACAACAAATAAATGTTAGATACAAATATAAAGCAGTTGCAATTGGGTCAAAATAATGACCGTAAGATACTGTCAGATGACAACTTAATTTAAATATTTTTATATCGATAAATGTAAAATATAAAGCGTTAATTTTTTTGTGTTTTTTATAGGACTTCTTGAGGGAGCAGGATTTTTCACAGGAGACCTGTGTAATTTATTTTTGGAGGATACACATTTCATTTTTATTAATATATTTATATAGGAAGGATGACCCACGTAGAGCTTTAATGGAGAAACCACAAATTCAGAAAATGAGAAGAGACTTTCTTGAACAGTACTTAAAGAACGAAGAAAAAGGGGAAAATAAATTTGAGCCAGTCTTTATAGACGAGACATGGATTTTTCAAAATGGCACCCACAGACGATCATGGCAGGACGATAGCACTCGATCAGTACGAAAAATATCTGGGGAGGGATTTAGGTAATATATCTGTTATTTGCACTTACACAATTTGAATTTGTTTCATCTATAACAGGTTGCAAAAAGCTTTATTTAAATAATCCTTGGATCATTTCCTATTAGCAGGATGTTAAATATTAAATTTTTACTTTAATACTTTATTTCCTGGGGAGATTTAGAAATTTCTTACTTTAATTTCTGTATGTTTTATCAAACAAGTTTGAACTTTTTTAGGAAAAATTTTTACTTAATATGATAAAAATGTTTCCTTAATAAATGAAAGTTAACCAAATAATTTAATTTACATTTTACAAAATAATAATGATCATCTTACTTTGATACAGGCTTTCCAGAAATCCAAAAAAAAAATCTTGTGATTTCTTAAGCGGCTTTATAAAAGAATTTGATATAAACATATATCTAAAATATTTCGTTTTCAAAATACAGGGCGTTAAAAATTATGAAAAAAAAATATATTATCAAAATATAAAAACTGCTTACAGGTATTTTGCTGAAACGTGAAGTAAATCTGTATCACGAAACTAATATTTTTATATTAAAATATGGTACGTCAGTGTTCTTGCCTGAGTTCTCAGGCGAGTCAATGCTTTGCCAATCGAAACTGCTGAAATGGTATCATGTTTTATTGTGCTAAAAAAAGCCGATTTGAAATAAGTATTATACTTATTTAATTGCACACTCCTCACCCATAATTTGTACAACATAAAGGTGCTTAAAAATAAACCAAAAATGGGTATAATACAGTATATTTTTAACAATATATTATATTTCTAAAAAATAAACAGATGAAATAAATTTTCCAATTTCAAGGCATTAATGACATAAAAATTGAGAAAAATAAATTAATTTTGATATTATCCTTTAACTAAGACCATCAACACATGCAATATTCCGTGTTCTATTTACGTGAAATGAAGATCCCTGAAGATGTTTCGAGCAATCTAGGTAAAAAGTTGCATAACAATTCAAATTTGACTTGGTCTAAACTCAAGAACCACTATTTCTCAATTGACCAAAACCATGAAAGCTTCCGTTGGTTAAGACCAATTTGTGTTTCTGCAAAATATTTCAAATAATTTGTACTGCCACATACTACTCTACTTTTTTTCAGGTACATAGTACTGAATGCAGGAAATGAAAATGGATTCGTTGAAGATGCAATGCTGATTTTTAAATCAAAGTCAAAAACTGGAGATTACCATGGAGAAATGAATTCGGAAAATTTTGAAGCTTGGTTAAAAGATTTTTTGCCAAAACTGGAAACACCTTCTTTAATTGTTTTAGATAATGCTTCCTATCATAGTAGGCAACTTCAAAAATGGCCAACAAAGGGTTGGAACAAGGATGCTATGAAAGCGTGGCTGAAAGAAAAATATATCAACTTTGGAGAAGATGCTACAAAAGATACTTTGTGGTCTTTGATATCTCGGGTACCAAAGCCTGCAAAATGCTTTGTAGTAGATGAGCTAATAGAATCTTCTGGACATAAAGTTTTACGCTTGCCTCCATACCATTGCCATTTTAACCCAATTGAAATGGTATGGAGTCAGGCAAAGAGAAATTATGACCAACTGATTCTACAAGTTAAAGAACCAATAGAGGCTTGGAAAAAGGCGTTAGGAACAGTGACAAAACAGAATTGGGCTAACTATGTGGAACACACAAATAATATTATTAAAAAGCAGTGGGAAATTGAAAAGAAAATTCGAGTTCCTTTACAGCCACTTATTATTCATGTTGGTGAGAGTGATAGCGATTCCTCAGAATAAGAGAAGCCATTTTGACCCTTAATCCTCTTTTCAGTTTTTGATAATATGTGGATGTACAGACATTTTTAATAATTTTCTTTTGTGTTTTTTTTAATCTCTTTTGGCATTTTCATACATAAAAATTTCACCACTTCTAAAGTATTCTCATAAAATTCTTTTTTACATATTTTCTAAATTTTTAACTTAAATTTTTTATTGGCATTTTTTAAGCACTTCTTTTCTTTTTCCATTTCTATATAGGATATTTTTTTCTTTTGCCCATGGCATTATATAAAACAAGAAAGAGTATGGTATCATTTTTTTTATATTTATTATATATAAATAATCAATCTTAATTATAATTAGTTCATTTACGATTTCTATTTTTTTATGGCAGTATTATTTTCATATATGTGTTACTCTGTTTCAGTGAACTTGATGCAACATAGGGGCCCTAGATTTTGCCTCAGATCTAGATGCCCCCAACCGAGCCCCTTTCATTATTTTACATGTTTATATGCTTATACATTTATGTGTGAGGATGTTGCATGTGGAATCTTGAAATGAGGTTAATAAAAGACTCAGAGCCATGAGTCGTGCGATGTATTAAATCTTACCTTTTGGGGCACCCATTTTTTTAAATTTGTTTATTTATTTTTAAGAAAACTAGCTATTTAATGAAGAAGAAACTAATTAATTATTTATATTTTTATTCAATATTTTTGTAGCTTGAATACCTTAGTTTTTGCAGTCAAAGATCATAAAGTTACAATAATTTAATATAAAATACTTATCATTTCTAGGATATTGTATATATACCTATAATTTTTGAAAATAGTGTTAGGTATATAAATAAATAATTAATCTTAATTGTAATTAGTTCACTTACGATTTCTATTGTTCCATGTCTGTATTATTTTTTATGCATGTATTACTCTATTTCAGTGAACCTGATGCAATATTGGGGCCTTAGATCTGGATGCCCTGGACCGAACCCCTTTCATTATTTTACACATTTATATGTTTATAAATTTATCTGTGAGGATAGGGCATGAGGAATCTCGAAATGTAGTCAGTAAAAGACTCGAAGCCATGAGTCGTGCGTTGTGTTAACTATTATCTATTGAAGCATACATTTTTTTTAAATTTATGTATTTATTTTTAAGAAAACTAGGCTATTTGATGAAGATGATTAATTATTATATAATTATTTTTATTCAATATTTTTGCAGCTTAACTACTTCATTTATTGCAGTCAGAAATCATAAAGTTAGTCATTAAGTATAAAACACTGAATAATTTCTAGAATATTGTATACTTACCCACTGTTTCTAAGAATACTATTTTTTAGTTCCGATTCTATTAGAATAGTCAATTTATTTTTAGTTTTCAGTTAGACTACCCTAATATTGTTATACCTAACTGGAGTATTATAATAAAAATAGAACTTTATCAACAAATTGCGTATAATTTTTTCTGTTACCGAAATAGTTACCAATAATTTAGAATATAAACGATTTACTTTATAAAATAAATAAATAAAGCTTTTATTGTCATAAATTTCATAGGTGAAACATGCCAACAACATAGGTTCACTTATAAAAGTGAACATACACATAAGCACTCCACACTTGTACCTTCAGACATCAGCCTACTAATCCCAAAATTAAAAAGAGTGTGTTTAAAATTTTTAGTACAATAGTTTCTACAATTTCAAAATTATCAGCTAACAACATATTAAAAAGGCAATGCTTATTAAAGAATGTACTAATACGTAAAGTAAATTATTTTTAGCAGTAGTACATCTCTTAGTGTAGTAATATAAAAGAGGAAATTTTAATCCGCTTTTAAAATCTCTCATACTTAAAATTTCACTTAAAATATCAAACCCATTATAAGCACATAAACTCCTTCATTAAATAGCCCTATACAAATGGGATATAAAATTATCGATATGTCTAAACAGAAGGAAAAACTTCGATTTTAAAATTTTTGTGTATAACATTTTTCTTTTTTAAGGATATTTAGTTTGTGAAACTTGCTTATAAACTATTCGACAAATTTCTTGTTAAAAAAAAAATAGTAGAATGAGCCACTCCGACCCTGTTACAGTTCTCAAAAAAACAATGTCACTAGTTTGATGCATATGTCAAATTTTGACGTAAAGATATACAGCGGTTCAACTATATGTTTCTGTTTGTGCGTTCTGTTTATACTTTGTTGGGACCGGTATTTACATAATACTAGTCGGTGGTCGTCTTTTCCCAGGTCTGACGAATGCAGAGTTCTGACATCGAGTATTTGGTGGGGTAATACTTTTTTCACATACCTTGATTTTTATATTTCATATATCAGTTATTTCCTGCGAATGTTGCTCTCGGTCCGATACAGCTCCACTGACGAGATCATAAGGTGGTCGAAACGCGTATGGGGAGAGGACCAGAACCGTATTTGCAGGAAATAAACTATTTGTATATATTTTTTCCTTTTCTCTGCCTGAAAGGAGAATTACATATGTAACAATCTTCTTAAACTCATTGCGACTAATGTGTTTTAATAAAATGTCTTATACGGAGTAAAACAAAAGCAAAAAAATGCAAAATAAAAAAACCTGAACAGATGGAACTAAACAATTCAAACCAAGAATAAAATGGAAAAATCAAATTCTTCCATCCTCATAATAATTACAGACAATATAATATTAAGATTTTAAAAAAGCTTTGGTTCTCTGAAAGCAGAATGAAAAGTATAGTATTATTTTACAAATATCAAGGTCAAATGACGATTAAGTAAAAATACATTTTTTATTCAGAGGGTACCCAGCAACATAGTATCCAAGTTTTTCATAGATATTATTTTTAAATTATTGGCATTGCATCAAATATGATTCGAAAAATAATATTCACCATTTTGTCAAGAAAGATAATTTTGTTATCGGGAGAGCAATATTATATTGGAGTTTTATACTGTAGTAAATTGTCAGCTTTGTGTCCTAAGGATATTTAAATAATGTGTTCAAAGCGCCTTGCTCAAAATCAGACTAAGATCCAAGCAATAAATTTAAAAAAGGCTTGAACAGAATCAAGAAGTGGGACAGCGCGCAACGGTCTTTCAAGCGGAAATTTATGTTTTTCTGAAATGTGACCACTTTTTAAGAGGGTCAGAAACAGAAATAGGATTATTAACTTATGATCAGACGGGTACTGGTGTCTTAGTGCAGGGGGGTATTTGATAATCTAACAAAAAACCGGCTGCACAATCAGACTCGTGTGGATCCCAAGTTACTCAGTCTTACACGAAAACAATAAAGCGAATTGTTTAGCAAAGATGGGGTACGCAAGTGAACTGTACCCCAATCACGCTTAAGCTCACTGTGGCTAATTTATTTAATTTAACCTTATTTTGCAAATTCGTTATGGGCAACACAGTATCATTGTCCTTAAGTATTTCCCAGGGATTCTTTAAAAGAAAGCATTTCATCAAGTACAGTTTCGATTAATTTTATTTGCCATTATTTTGTCCTTTACTTTGGTATTTCACTACACTGTGCTTAGGTATTTTCTTATCAATATCAAACTTATTGCTACCTTTTTTTTTGTATTCAGATAGAACCTGTTTTTTTTTCCCGGCCATTTATATTTGTATTGGTTGGGATTTTAGGTATATTGGGTTGCAGAAATCAAAAAATGAGGTTATCAGGGTTCAAAATATAGTAAAGTTGAAAGTACGATAAATGGATTATTTTTATACAAGAAATTAATGAGAAATTCTAAAGGAAAATGTCACTGTGATTGTCCATACCGTGAGTATATGCATAAACAAGGTAAAATTAATAGAACTAGTTATAATGAACCTAAACGGAATTTTGAACTGTAACAACCTGTTCCAATTATTGTTGGTAAGAGAGAACTGAAACTGGAAAGCAAATTTGTCGAATACTGGATGAAAGTCTCTGGAATAAAATGTAACAAGGAACATATAATTGGACATAACAAGCGACTTACTAGGGAGTTTTTTTGAAGAGAAAAAACCGTGATGGCATTGCTGATGAGATATTATTACCCTTAAGGTCATGTTCACAGGATTGGCATCGCGAATGATCCGGTGTGCAGATGGTACCTGAAGGAGGGTGAAACTGTTGACCATGTTCTCAAAGAGTACGCGGCACTCAGAGGACTGAAATTGATATATTTCGGGACTAAAATAAATATCACCCGCTGCAGTCAGGCAAAGTCAAGTAACAAGGCCGCTTGGATTAGCAAAAGTGATCGGCCTCGAATGACTTGTGGTCATAATATGATGTAATGGGTCCAATAAGGTCTAAGCCTTGAAGATTGAGTATCACCACTCTTATTTATTGTGTTTATTGTGAAGTCAGTAATATATGGTAGTTTAATAATAGTGAAACATATTACAAAATTGGAAAAAATTTTACAGTGATAATTCGCAAGTTATGTGATCATTTTAGTGTGCATAATCGACCGTTATGACCAAAAGAGACTCCCATGAAAAAAGCTCAAAATATAACCTTAGCCCAGATTTTAATATACATAGTCTTGCAAAAGCTTTTAATATAAGGTCTCCTCATAATCAAGTGCTATATAAATACTGCTGCAGAGTTCTCAAAGAATTTCCACATTTGAGTTTTCTTGGAGCCAGAAAGGATACTTGTAAATCATGCGACAGACATGCATGTGTAAAAAAATTGGACAAACTTGCATCTTCTAGTATAAGCCTAGAGTTACAGTTGCATCATCGTAAGGCAGGAAAAGCTCAAACCGACCTTAAAGATGCTTGCGCTTCCTCCAAGCAACTGGGAAATGACACTTGTACGATAACAACAGATTTAGAAAAAGTATTATTCGTTCCAACGTTAACTCACTCTGGCAGGTATTAAATGAGGCAACTGTGTGTTTACAATTTTAGGGTGCATATTGCCGATACAAATGAAGCCTTCACCTGTGTTTGGAATGAAACCGAAGCTTTAGTGGGAACTAATGAAATTATGTACTGTAGGGTTTTGAATTCCAACGTTACAGAAAAAAAAAACTGAACATATGGTGTGACAACTGCACCGGATAGAATGAGAATCGGGTGGCAACATTTTTTAATGATATTTTTAACACAGAAATTACTATGAAATTTTTCGTTAGGGATCACTTACCAAACGATCGTCATTTCACACAGATTGAAAGAAAAATACATAAAAAATGCTTCGTGCTTGAGGACATACAACAACTCGTAAGAAATTCCAGATCAATACAGCAATATAGAGATGTAAAAATTGAACCAAGACACAGCAGGCAGATTCATTAATATCTACTACTCAGCTTTCAATATCAACGTAGTTACAAATACGGGTTACGAAAAATAACCCAGGATACGTGTTTATTAAGAATTCTCTGAGATATCGAACCTTGGCAAAAGATAAGAGTTCTAAAGAAAAACAAATCTGAAGATCAAATAAAAAAAGGTCCAGAATCCAAAGCTTAATACGGCTAAAAAGCAAAATTTACGTTCTATAATTCCATATCTTCATTTACCAGAGCACCAGGACTTCTACCAAAAACTTACCGGCACTTATCTACCATGAAAAAGCAAGAGGTACTTAGCCCTTTTCTATTTTTTTCTTTTTCTTTGGTTTGTATTGAAAACATTTTTGATCTACGAGTGTTTTTCTTACTATGTATATGTTTTAAGCTTGCAAATTAATAGATTTGTCAAATTACATGGATTTTTATTCATAATTGGTTAAGTTAATCCTGAAAATTTTGCCTTTTGACATATAACCAATTATTTAAAATGTATGTCCTTGTTGAGACACTGTTTGGAAAATACCACATTTAGAGTGTGTATCGATGATTTTTTAATTTTGGACATTTAATTCAGGATTTGATTGATATATTTTTTATGTAACTTTTTAACCATCTATTTACAGTATAAAATATTTTTGAAAAACTTGATAATTAAATCTCGTATTAATTAAGCTTTCAAGTTTTCGATATACTTACTGCAGTCGTATTGTTTACAAGGCTTATGCATTAAAGATAAACATGTCTGAAGAGATGGCACACACTTCTGCCCTATCGGACAAATATTCGGCTTGCAAGGATTTTGACAAGGCAGCAACTCTATGTCAGCGTCATTAAGACCGGCACATCTAAAAAATATATAAATATTTAGTACTCTGCCAGTTCCCTATTTCTGAATAAAAAAAATCTACACTTCTAAGCTACAATAAATATTTAAACTTTGCTTTCCATTTTCTATTACTAGACAATTTTTTTTTTGAATGGAAAAATACGGTTAGTTAACTTTGTAATTTTTAGGTTAAGGCATTACGTTAGGGTTCAGCAGCAGCTGTCTTTTCTTTTTTTATTTTGTTCCTAAACATCAGAAACTAAATTTTCAACGTTTGATTTAATTCACAAATTTGTAAATATACCTTTCGTCCTTCCGTACAGGGTATCCAATTTTCGATGGTTTTACAGGTTATCTCCGTTTTTAGTAAAAATTAAAGGATAAGGTTTTTGTGGCATTGTGCTATTGTTTTAAGAAACGAACGATGGCAGTAACAAAATTTTCATGAACCTCTTCGTTTTGGAGATATGAACACGGAGCGATTTTAAAAATTATGCATTTTGGGGCACCCTTCATATCTCAGTTGTCTGTCGCAAAGTAAAAAATAGAACTGTTGGTTTTTTTATGTAGGATTTAGTCGCCTAATCAGTTTTTTGTATAGGTTCAAGTGTCTCGGAGAAATAAATCAAATTTGCCTTTTTTTAAATGGATCCCTATATATTTTTGAATAATGTGATTAGATTGTTACAAGCTTTTCAAAAATATATGACACACACAGTTATGGAACGAAATTTGAAGAAAAAATTGCGAAAATCGAGAAAAGTAGCAAAGTTTGAGACGCCATGTCTGGGTTACTTTTCATCGCACAGACTTCTGCAGGAGCTCATTTTAAGGGACATAATGTCAGCTCTGTCATTCCCTACAACTTTTCTGTAGGCATGTATTTACGAAAAATGCATAGTTTTCGAGTAAAATTATGCACCGAAAAGTAAACAAATCTACCTTAATCTCAAAAAGGCACCTCTTAATTTAGTAGCACTTTGTGATTTTGTCATATTTGGAGGTCAATTATACGTATGAAACAATAAAAATATTTTAACGTTTTAGGTCCTTTTAACTCATCTTTTTTCGACGTAGTCAGTAGCCTAAAGTTTGAGCTCCTAGAATTAAGAGTAAAAGTGTCATTTCAATCATAACATTCTGTGAAACGAAATTACCTGCTACGACGTCATATGGCACGACGACTTTAAGAATATATAACATAATATTTCTAACAGTTAATCATGGCAATTAAGAAGTACTTTTAAACAACTTTGACTCAATACAAGCCAAAAAAAAAGGTACTGCTTTAACACAGATATGTACACCTCAAATGCCCGATATTTCTTACTTCGGCAAGCTTTATCTCAAAACCCTGAAGGTTTGAGAATTTTTGCCCATTAAGACATTTGATCAGAGGAACGAGATACACAATATAACTAAATTCAACCAATTTAACGGAAATCAGTTCTCCATTAGGAAAATTAGTACCGTTAAATTAGGTTCTTTAATTGATGAAATATAAGAATTTAATTTAAGATGTTTCAATTCAAAGACTGGCCTGTGCATGTATAACCAGGGCAATAAAAACCTGTCCAATGGTCGTCATGCAAGTAATCCTCACACATTTACATATATTTCTAAAGAACATGGCATGAGGACGATTTATAGGATGATGAGATGAGGTCATAAAACGAAGGCCCAATCTCTTATCCAAAAATCAACAAATCTGGAACATGCCGCAAGATGAAATGAAAAAGGAATTCAACTTTGTGAAAAACTTCAGCAAGAGCGAATGAGACAGAAACATCCTTGAAAAACTCAGCAAGAAATCCATTATATGGTATACAGATGGCTCCAAAACAACGGGGGGACCTGGAATAGGAGTGTATGTATACTTATACTTTATTCACCTTTAAGATCAATTTACATTGACATTTAGGTCCACCACATATATCCAAACATATTTACACTTAGGTACATTACATATCCAAAATATACAGTAAAATAACACTAGCAAGAGGAGGTCAAAGAATTAAATACTAGTTACAAGAATCAATAATAAAAATGAGGACGTCAGCAATACACCTTCAATTTTGAGAACTTTAAAAAATTTATCCTTAAAGTTATTGTCACTATTAGCAAACAAAGTCAAACATTTATTCACCTTTAACATCAATTAAGGTTGACGTGGGGGACGTCATATGGTCAAATATATATCAAAATTATGCAATATGCTTGAAACACTAGCTATACTTTTTAAAAATTAAAAGCTAGTTACCTATAATAAAACAAAGAACAAAACGGAACACATAATTTAAGTCGACTATCGTATCACTTCAAGAATCCTCAAAATGTTCCGAAAGTGAGTAAAAGCCCTTCCCAATTAAATATTTTCTTAATTTATTCTTAAAGCTATTGTAATTATTGGCTGATTTGATATTTTGAGGAAGTTTGTTGTATATACGAATATGGTGATAATTGACAGATCTTTCAAAGTGAGTCGTGTTGTGCGAGATGTAAAGTGGAACATTTGCATTCCGGGTGTTATACTGGTGGTAAGTCGAACTCGTTTCAAAACATTTAATGTTGCTTTTAACGTAAAGACAACACTCAAAAACATATACACATACAAAAATTAGTATTTTATGATTCTTAAAAATATTCCCATATGATTCTCTACTTTTTAAATTAAATATAAGTCTAATAATTCTCTTCTGTATTAGAAATATTTCATCTGTATTTGATGCAGCTCCCCAGAGAATCACATGGTAAGACATCGCTGAGTATACCAAAGCATAGTATACCTGCAGCAATGTAGTATGTGATAAGTCACGTCGTAAAGTTAAAAGAGCAAAATATGCCCTATTGAGTTTATTGGTAACCTCCCCGATATGCCATTCCCACGTAGTATCGCTATCCACTGTCAGATCCAAAAACTTGCTACAGGAGGCACACGAAATTCCTGGAATCGCTATGTTATTCTTAAATTAAATATAAGTCTAATAATTCTCTTCTGTATTAGAAATATTTCATCTGTATTTGATGCAGCTCCCCAGAGAATCACATGGTAAGACATCGCTGAGTATACCAAAGCATAGTATACCTGCAGCAATGTAGTATGTGATAAGTCACGTCGTAAAGTTAAAAGAGCAAAATATGCCCTATTGAGTTTATTGGTAACCTCCCCGATATGCCATTCCCACGTAGTATCGCTATCCACTGTCAGATCCAAAAACTTGCTACAGGAGGCACACGAAATTCCTGGAATCGCTATGTTATTCTTAAATTAAATATAAGTCTAATAATTCTCTTCTGTATTAGAAATATTTCATCTGTATTTGATGCAGCTCCCCAGAGAATCACATGGTAAGACATCGCTGAGTATACCAAAGCATAGTATACCTGCAGCAATGTAGTATGTGATAAGTCACGTCGTAAAGTTAAAAGAGCAAAATATGCCCTATTGAGTTTATTGGTAACCTCCCCGATATGCCATTCCCACGTAGTATCGCTATCCACTGTCAGATCCAAAAACTTGCTACAGGAGGCACACGAAATTCCTGGAATCGCTATGTTATTCTTGTTAAAATATACACATTTAGTTTTATCTACATTTAATATGAGTCTATTTTTTTCACACTACCTAGACATGTCACTAACGACCTGCTTAATGGATGCTCCAAGTTCTTAAGGATTGCTTCTGATAGAGCTATTGAGGTATCATCCGCATAGTTTACCACCAGACCACTGGTTATATAAAAAGGCAAATCATTTATAAACAGAGTAAAAAATTAGTGGCCCCAGTACAGAATCCTGAGCGACACCCATATCAACATCATACTCACTAGACTTACAGTCATTTAAAAGAACAAACAGTTTTCGATCAGACAAAAAGCTAACAATCCAATCCAGCACACTCATCCGTATACCCAAGTTAGAAAGCTTATATCTAATAAAATTGATATTGATGCTATCAAAAGCCTTTGAGGAGATCAAAGAAGTGGACCCGGCATCAGACACTACCAAAGCTTGGGTAAGTCACCAAGCATTTTTCAGGCAGAAATACATGCCATTAGGATGTGTATTCAATTTAACAAGGAGAAAAACTATCACGGCCAAGAGATTATCATCATGACGGATAATCAAGCAGCCATAAGTGCGCTAAGCTATCAAGTTATCAGTTCCAAGATGGTCTGGGAAGGCCTAGAGGAACTAAATAATTTCAGTAAAAATAATAAAGTCACTCTCATGTCGGTACCGGGACATACCGGGATAGAGGGGAATGAAATAGTAGACGAGCTCGCGAGGATAGGAGCTGAGATACCTTTTCCGGGGCCAGAGCCTTTCTGTAGAATCAGTAGCAGTATAATGCTGGAAGAATTAAAGATAGAAGAAGAAAGAAGGATATCCAATTATTGAACGGAATTGCAAGGATTGAGACGAGCGAAGATACTTCTGGGGAACTACTAACAGCTAAGAGTGCTGACAGGGGTCCTGATGGGGCATTGCCACTTGAAGGGACATCTCAAGAAACTCGGACTGATAGAAAGAAAAGAGTGCAGATTCTGTGAGAAGGACGAAACCTCTATTCATATCCTTGCCGAGTGCAGCGCTATAGAAAACCCTAGGGTGCGGTTCTTGGGAGCACACCAAATCGAAGAAGGGGAGCTACCCACCTTAAAGCCGTCCAACATCCTGCGATTTCTGAGGGAAATAGGACTGGAGGACATGCTCTAGCCGATAAGATAACTTTTACTACAATAGATCTACCAGGTCGCAGTGTACAGACCCCCAGCTCTACGCGCATACATACGTACAAGATATTTCAATATTTTTTCACATAAAAAAAAAATGACTAAAAAACCGCGTGTAAAGTACTATTTTGGATAAACCCCAAACAGTTTGAGAAAAATAAACAAGAAAAAACAACTACTTCAAAATCCTAACGTAATGCGTGTTCAACATGAGCTGGAATTGTTCTTACTTTGCTAGGCAAGCCGACGGATACGTGATTCCATTCCTTCCACAAACAGGAACATAGTGTGGTGGACAGTTGCAAGGTAATGTAGTATAGGCTGTATTTCTACCACCTACAGAACTGCTTTCGCACTGTTTTTTGCTGCAAATTAGTTCGCTTGCGTAACAACTACAACTGTTACAGTCGATGTTGAATGTAGAACCATGTAGTTGTTGTGTGCTGCCTAAAAATTAAATAATAAAGTAAATAGTCCTCTAACGAACTCTTATTTTATGTTCATATCTACGTTACAAAAAAAATTAATTTGCAACCTTCGATCATACCCTATAGATTTAAACAATAAATTTATTTGAAGACTATTTATGGTCGGTGAAGGAGAGGCTTTTGTGATGTTTGACAAAGATAAACATGTTTACTTATCTTTTCTTTCAGTTTAATTGCTTGTTTGTGACTCTTTTCAGTGTTTTTAAGTGTTAGAAATTACTATACATGCGAAGTTTACAATTAATATTAACAAAAAAAGGATTTAAAAACCTTATTTTTATCGGTAAATATTGTTAGATATTGTTTATATGTTGAAAATAACAATAATAATAATTTAGGCAACCATACATTCATACTTTTATGTATTCAGAATTGACGTACCGATTATCATATGATCCTCATTTAAATAATGCTATTAGAAAAAGATAGCATATAATCGGTATGTGTGCACCAATTAATGAAATATCTACGGTTTATCAACACTTTTTCAAATATAAGTAAAAATATTATTACGTTATTCAGCGTTCAAACAACCGGGCCCTAGTTCTAACGTTATGTTAATTCTACTGGGGTATGTTCGAAGTTTGCAACATTTGTCCAAAGATAAAAACTTTCAGAGATAAATTTTTGAAGATTTTTTTAGCGCTAGTAATGTTTTCTTCTACAATAAATGTACAAGATAGAGGACATTTTGTAGTGGTGAGAAACTGTACCTACCTAAAAGACAAGAAGTTAAAGAGACACAAGGTACGGGCTGACATTCTTCAATTTTGTTCTTGTTACATTTGCAAATTTTTAAACATCCTTTTGGATTATTTGGGATTGGTATTCGGACATTCGTCCCGTCGGGTACCTAAAATTAATGATCGAATATTAATTATGGCTCTATCAAAGATTTTTGTATGTATTTTGGCACTCTAATTACGAATATCGCTAATCACTGCAATAACACTTTTTAAAATTATTTTCATATTATACACGGTGTCCCAAAAGCTCTGGAAGTAATAAAATTGTGTTTTTTTAAATGAAATTCCTGTATATTATTGCATTTTTGGATTTTCCGAACAAAATAAGTGTCTATTTTAATAAAGTTTATAGTGCCTAAACCTTAAGAGTTTTTAAATAATTTGAATTTTGACTAGTTTTCATGTTTCAAGTACTTAAGAAGTATTTCAGTTATGATGAACTATTATTTTGTGTAAACACGGACAATTATTTTCTATCTTTAAAGGAAGTATTGGCCTAATTACTAACAATTCTGTATAATTTTATGAAATTAAAAAATAAATAAATACAGTCTAAAAATTTTTAAAATAAAATCAATAAGTAATAAATTTAATTTTAAATTAAATAGATAAAGTCTTAATAATTTTAAAAAATAAAAATAATACCTTTAATTTTTAATACAGAAAATAAAGTCTTTTAAATAAGGAAAAAAATAATAATAATACCCTCAATTTAAATCAAAGTCAACATGCGTTATTTTATTGTATTTGTATAAATCCAGAAGAGTCAAATAAAATATAATAAATAATTATTTAAAGAAAATTTTGAAGTTTTATCTGCAAAAATGTTTAGAAAAATATTTATGAAAAAGTAAAAACTTATTTTTATTTTTAAAGTTTCAATACAAAACAGGATAATACGCTTCATAATTTTTCTAAGTTATTTTACAATTTGTGGAAAATAAAATAAAATATTTACCTATCACAATTTAACACTGGATATTTTAACTAAAAAATTTAAAAGTTTGAAATAAACTAATTAAACAGCAAGATTCTAAATCCACTGCAGATATGATCTCCTTCCAGAGACGAGGTAAAACCAATACATTGGCCAGAAATTGATTTAGGAAAATCAACCTTAAATAAATCTCAAATAAGTCAGTTGCGTAATGACCTACTTTGACTAATCACACTCTATAGTAGAATTAATGAAATCCGAGTAATAGACTCATGTCTATAAGTTAAAACGCTGTATATCTTTACGTCAAAATTTGACAAATGCATCAAACTAGTGACATTTTTTTTTGAGAACTGTAACAGGATCAGAGTGGCTCAGTCTACTATTTTCTTTTTCGGTTATATAACAAGAAATTATATCGTAATATAATAAAAATATCACAACGTTGTCGACAAAAATGCGTTTAATAAAATTTTATAGCCGTTATTATAGAAGGACAAAATAAAGACACAGTTAGTCTGAGGTAAGGTTATGTAAATAACAGCAGCTTTTTTTTGTGTTCCTTGCTCCTGATCTGTGGATATCTTTTATCTCTTTCATTATTATGAATAGAAATAAAGAGGGAAAATCATCATCTCCTTTAGTATTTTCCGATTTCTATTGTGTCTGGAGTAGATACGGAGTAGGTAAGCGTGTTAAAGTTCATATTTTTATAAAAATATTAATGGGATATTTTGTAGAATTATTAAATTGTAGATAATAAAACATGTTAAAAATTATGAAATAAATATAAATGTTGTTTCAATTGTAAAAATAACTAATTTTTCTCTACTCCGAGAGGAAGACAGAAAATCGAAATGAACGACCCTAGTTATATTTACGAGGAACATTTTTTTTTTTTTTTGATGTATGGCAACTAAAATCCGTTACAATTACTAAATTTTTAAAGATATACACCGTTTTGAGATGTTGTAACTATTGCAAAATTTATTCTTTATTTGATAACAAAAGTATAGTTTACTACGAAACAAAATCATAAAAAATTAGATACTCCCAAACTTCAAGACACGTCATATTCTGGACGGGGGAGAAAGTACGCAATTTTCAACCTCATGTATAGCTGTAATAGAACACATGTATCGCATAGTTACATAAATTGAGTAAGAATTTTGGTTGTAAAGGGAAAATATGTTAGGTGGGATTGAATATTTATATATTCGGCAGATCAAGAACAAAAAAAGATAAATTAGTAAGAAAATTCAGTATAATAATTGTTATAGTGAAAGTTGGTCAGTTAAAAGTTGGTAAAGTGTTAGTGAAAAAGAAACGGCAACGCGATTTTAAAATCGTGGCTATCGGCGAGCCAGAACTTGGCGCGTTTTAAGTTTACAAATATATTTTACTACTTTATTTTATTATTTTCTCATTTTTCTTATTCAGAAATAAGTGCCTGCAATTAGGAATTTTTAGAAAGTATTTGAAACTTTTACACTAGTTAAAATCTTGATTTGATAAAATTGTGTTAAAATGTTTTGTTACATCTCGAATTATAGACCCGAATTATCGCTAAAAATTTACATTTTATTAATATTTTAAATTTAAAATATTTGTTTGGAGATTCAATAATTTAGTTTCAACTTTCATAATTTTGCATGTTTAAGTATTTTTTTTAATTTTTATTTTAAATATTGATAAGGTGCTTCCATATTTTTAGTTCCAAAGTTCCAAAACAATTGTAATAAAAATCCATGTAATAATTTAATAATTTATCTTGAATTTCATATGATTTAAATAAATCATTTAATATACTGAGGAAAAGAAGTGTTTAAATGATTATACGGTAGTATAATCGTAGCCTGTTAGGGAAATACCTAAAGTTACAAAAATAATTAATAACCAAAGAATAGCTATTACTGAGAGCAACAGTGTCGTCGATAGATAAAACGAGAGGAAAAAGGAAGCTCTAGTTTAGGCAAGAAGAAAATAAATTAAATAAGATGTGTTTACCGGCAAGGCTCTTTCTGGAAAACCAACAAAAGAGAAAATATAAGAACTCCCATTTTTAAAATTTTTTTTTTAATGAAATAATTTATTAGCCATAAAACTGATACTTCAGCATTGGTTTCGTCTATACAATTAAATAAAAAATATATACATAGCATACCTTAATGCTAGAAAAAACAAGAAACAGTTAAATTGGTTAGTATCATTAGATACTTGTTATAATACAAAAAATGTAAAATAACTTAATCTAATATTTAATAATAAAAACCACAGATTAAAATCCTACAACTAACGGGAAAGAAAAAAATAAAACGATAAGAACACAATCCGTATCACTGGTCAGCGAAGGACGCAACGAAACAATCACTCAGTACACAGTAAAAGAGTCAGTACATCCTACAGGCTTAAGTATTCGTTAAAAGAATAAAATGACCCCTGAACAAGAAATTTTTTTATTTCTGTTTTGAATTTATTAATGTTTGGTATGTTTTTTAATTTTACAGGCAATTTGTTAAACAGAATAATGCAATTATAAATTGGGGATTTCTCAAAGAATGCCGTTCTATGTTTAGGTATGCTAAGAATGTCACTATTTCGTGTATCATATCTGTGACCCTGGCCAAGAGTTTTAAACTCTGAGTAATTTTGTTTTACATATAAAACGCATTTTAGAATATAAATTGAGTAAAAAGTCAAAATGCTGTTTTCCTTAAAAATGGGTCTACACGAATCCGTCGGCTTAAGACCAAATATCAACCTCACTATTCTTTTCTGAGCCAGAAACACTCTATTCACCTCACATCCTCTTCCCCAAGACATGACATTGCTTGACAGATGACTGTATGCCAAAGAATAATACACAGTCAGCAATCCAGTCCGGTCTAGAGATGACCTCATCTGCAAAATAGCAAAGAAGGCAGAATTCAATTTTTTACAAACATGTTCGATATGGGAAAAGAAATGCAGCGACTCATCAAGCCACGTGCCTAAAAATTTAGTATAAGCTGAGGTTTCAATATTATATGTTTCTTTATCCTCTACCAGCAATGGTTTTTTAATATTGAAATTTATATATACAGTCTTTGTTGGGTTAAGTATTAACTGATTACGCTGACACCAAATCTCCAGCTCCTCACATACCCCTCCCGCTGTACGCAACAGCTCCTCTGGGGCATCCGCAGATATAGCTATCGTGGTATCATCAGCAAACATAACCAACTTTCCCCTACTGATGAATCTAGGTAGGTATTTAACATAAATCATAAACAAGAGCGGCCCCAAAACTGACCCCTGTGGCACACCCAAGGCGACTTTTTTGCTATCTGATTTACTTTTTTGGTATCGAACAAACATACTCCTATCAGACCTATACGAGTCGATGAGTTTCAGGATATTTCCTCTTATACCTGAAGCAAAGAGCTTTCTCAATAAGAACTCTCTACTCACAGTATCAAACGCACTTGTTAAGTCAAACATTAGGCACATCACATACTTGCCCCTGTCGAGCTCAGCATATACAAAATTAAGTAAATCACAGCATGCTGTCTCGATGGATTTGTTCCGTCTGAAACCATGTTGACAAGGAGTAATAATTGAATTCTGGTTAAAAAAATTTATCAAATTTTCGTATATTATTTTTTCAAAAACTTTAGAAAATACACTCAGTATAGATATTTGCCTGTAATTGGCCGGGTTGTGAGGATCATTCTTTTTATATATTGGCGTAACTGCCGCCTGCTTTAGTATTTGAGGGAAAATGCCCTCTGAAAGTGATCTGTTTATTAAATATGTCAAGGGAAGTGCGACAGATTCTGAAATTAATTTTAAAATTTGAGGACTAATACTATCGGAACCCGAGGAGCGTTTGTTCTTTAACGAATTAATAGTCGATACTATCCTTTCCTGAACCACCGCAAAAACTACTATTGTTTGAGGAATTGATTCTATAGTTGTTGCTGGTAAAGACATGTTTCGACCATAGGCCTCAAACAACTTCAACTTGGTAACAGAGCTGAAATATTTAGCGAAGTGGTTAGAAACCTCTTGAGGGTCATCGCTTTCACCATTGCTGAAGCGCAAAACGATGTTGTGGTTTGTTACCCTTTTCTGTCTATTAAGATTTTGGTTAATACAATTCCATATTTCTTTCGTTTTGTTGGTTGCATTATTTATTTTGTCTCTATAATAAGTTTTTTTTGCGTTTTGTATACTTCGCCTATAATCTTTTTTTTTTTGTTGCGATAAAGCATCTTATGTTCGGCACTGGCTATATATCTTTGTAAGAAATAAAGATTATCCAGTTCCTTTCTTTGTCTTGCCAAAAAAGGACCATACCACGCATTAGTTTTTGTCATCGATTTTTTGTAACTTCGTCTCACTCCCAACGGACAACTCAAATCCAAGTAATGGCCCACAGTAGATGAAAACTCCGACCAGGCAACATCCGCGCTCGGAAGTTCCAATAGAAAAGACCAATCAACCCGCTCTAAAAGATATGAAAAGTGAGATAAGTTAGCTGGGGTTAAATTTCTGCCCACCCTATCTTCCGCTGTGCGATGATTGGTGGTTATATTAAGATCATAAGAAACGCTAATTATATGAGCAAAGTGGTCTGCCAAGTGAGGATTTATTAACTTGCAGCTATAATTAGACCTTGGCAGATTGGTGCAAGCATAATCAATGACACTCCCACACAGATTACCAAATCGATTTAATGCAATTCTAGTAGGCAAGTATGTAGTTATTTCCAGATTAAAAGAATTAAGAATATCACATAGAATTGCTTTTTTGCTTGTATCCTCAGAATAGTCTTTATTTAAATCACCAGAGACAATTACATACTGTGAATATCCTAACAGTAACTCTATGGCCTTAGAGAAAACATCAGAGAACTCGACATCACCCGCTGGTGGTCTGTATACACAGAGGACAGACAGTTTGTCAGAAATCAACAAACCACACATCTCCACGCAACATTCCACAGATAAGTCATTTAGCCGTTTTATGGGTTTTAGTTTTCCCAGAGTGCCATTCTTAGCAAAAATTACACACCCACCATGCTGATGGTCAGTCCGAGAGAAGCGGGATATTAATGAGAAATGAGGAATATTCACCTGAACTACATCATCGTTCGCCAACCAGTGCTCAGTCACACACAACACATCAATATCCTCAGTATCAGTAAACACAATAATTTCGTCAAGTTTGTTGAGAATACTCCGAACATTCACATGGCTGACCGTGACATTATAAGCAGAGGCTTTACGAGCAATGCCCAAATTAGCACCAGTTGATTTTACTCCAGCAGATCTAGCTGGGATAGTCGCGGATACAAAAAATTTGAGGTTACCCCACTGTCTGAAGGAATTTGCGAAGCTAAGTAGTTTTCCTTACCGCTTGAAGTATTTACAACGTTTGAAACTATTTCATTTATTATTTCACTTATTACCTCTGATTTATTTAATAAGTTATTTTCATTTTGATCGGTAACAATTAAGACATTACTCACATTACAATCTAAGCCTTTTGAAACATTATAAAAAAGACTATTGTCATTATATTCTAGGAGCGATTTTAAAACTATTCGATTATCCAGACAATCATACGAGATGTACTTCGCTAACAACTTACAAAGTGTATATGTACTAAACCTATAGTGTCTTGCTCTTTTTTTTGACAATAAGTGAACCCGCGTGTGAGATACTTTGTGTATCGCCCTGTATGGGTCTACCTGATAGATTTTAGATATAGATACGGGACATAATTGTATATAGTTGCCTAAAGAATTTAGAAACATCAGCTAATTTATTTTATTTGTCCGTTTGGTCTGCAAAGCCTGTTGCTATAATAGCGATATTATTTTTTGTAACTGTGAAACTTCATTTATTGAACTGAATTATTTGAATATTGTGGTGTTATTGCTTTGTCAAAATGAGGATTTATCCAAAATAAGAGCGTGATGATATGATTTTTATCCTTGGAGAATCTCCTCAAAATTGTTTGTTGGCTTCTCGAGTCGGGGAAAAAGATATCGGAAATAAGATGGAAATAGATTGTAACATTTATTTTTGGTTATAGATCAAAATCCTTGTAATTCTAACTCAAAAGACAAATAGTTTAAAAATACTCCGCTTGACCTAGTAGAACAAAAAATGTCTTTGACATTCATTTCTAGTTCATTGCCTAACCATTTTTTTCATTTGACTTCTGGGCTAGATGTGAGCGAGTGAGTTTTACAAAATAATCAAATTTCATTGCGTTAGAATCTATAGTTCCTAATAAAAAAGTAATATACAGATATACGTGAAAGTTTCACCATAAGGGATCCTTTAGTACCTTTTTGGTACAGAACCCTAGAAACCTTTTTTTTTCTAGTTTAGGTGATAAACAATGACCAGTTATACATATTACTTAGTTCTTTCTTACCATGTATTGAGAGACCTCTCCTAGTTTACAACCCGGCTGGCATACAAATGGTTGACAGTCAATACCGTGAACACAATCTTTATTGATTATACAGACTTCATTCGGTTCACATGGATTTGCTTTGCATGGACTGGACACTTGTCCTAAAATAAGAAAAATTGTAAATATATAAAGTGGACACAAAAAATCAAAATGGATTTTTTCTATAAGACTATGGTAAATCTCTACCCACCAGTAATTCTCGGATATTTAACAGGCGATGGATTTAGATAATCATCGACTCTGATACAAGATATGTTGGGATCTTCTGGAGATAAAGACTGGCATATACTTTCGGCGGAATAGATCGGCGAAAGTCGAGTCCAATCGGTACATTCGGATAAGATTTCTAGACAAACATCTCTGCAAATTTGATTGACATGAGATTGTCTGAAAAAATAAATAATATACTATAATATACTATAATATATATATATATATATATATATATATATATATATATATATATATATATATATATATATATATATATATTTTATTTTGCCTTTTCTTGGGTTTAGGTTCTTTAACTTTTAACTGTTGGAGAATTTTATTGATTTTATTCTGTGGCATGGCTGCTATGCAATCATCTACAAGCTGTTTAAAAAATAATATTATATTACAATTTAATTTTTCTAAAGCTTCTTCCTCTAAATATTCCATTACTAACTGAGCAATGGTAGATGAAATTTAGAAAAATTAAATTTTAATATAATATTTTTCAAACGATTTGTCGATAATTGTATAGCAGTCATACTACAGGATAAAATCAATAATAATAAATTACACTATTCTCTAATTTAACAAGTAAAACTCCTCTCATGAATAAATCAAATGTACTATATTCGAATCCTGACCATAAATATACGAAAAACGCCTTAACAGCGTTAAACAAACACAAACAAAAACTGCAGATAACGGAAATTAAAAAAGATAAAAACACTGTTAATGACAGAACGGATATAGGAAATTTGAGCCACATTTACACCAGCCTAATTTAAATAATAAGTATTCGATACTGTTAATAAACATCAAAAATTGAATACCCTCTTAAACATAAAATCAAATGTAGGCATTCTTTCGGTTTTTTTTTGGTACATTGTAAAATATAAGAAATAAAACACACTCATTCCATATATCTTCAGTACCTAAATGGACAATGTAAAATTTGCATTTCATTATTAATAAATGAACAAAATGTCAAGGTGTGTACTGGTAAAATTAAATAGTATTTTAAAACTTTTTTAAAATTTTAATAGTGTTTTAAAGTGTTTGTTTGTTTTTTAAAATTGTAGATATGTTTTTGTATGAATGTTTTTAATTATGTAAAAAATATTTTTAGGAAGATAAATAAATAAAAAAACAAAGAATTTTGAAAATGCCTTAAATAAAAGGCGAAAAGTCAAATTGTTTTGGATTTTTTTGTTAAATGAAGAACCTAAACCCACGAAAAAAATTAAAAAAAGGATATAATCTATGGTTCAAGAAACGTGGGAAAAATCAGTTATTTTTTAACATTATTATTAAATGTTACTTATTATATTTATAATCGAGGTTGGATAGAAAAAAAGATTGTAAAATTTATCTGATAGTATTGTCAACGTATGACTGTTAAAGATGACGTGGGTTTACCAGTAAAGGTATTTATTTTCTATTTTTTAGTGGGATAGTGTGATATGTGTTTATTTTAGGCGCCAAGTTTGAATTCAAAGTAATATCTTATCATTTTTTTAAATTTGATTTTATTGCTTCTAACTTTAATAAGAAGAAACAAAAGAGGGGGATAAAAAATATAATAATATTAGTAAAAAAATATATACTTTAATTTCAGGAATTATACTTCAAAACTTTACCGAAGGTTTAGTTTGACTGTTTTTATGGAGTTATACAATAGTAGAATACATTGTACTAAGGTAATATATATATATATATATATATATATATATATATATATATATATATATATATATATATATATATATATATATATTTATATCTTTCCTTTTGTTCATAGGATTATTAGCCCGTGAAATGTTGTACCACATCGAATCATTGCAACACAGAAGACTACATCTACTATTAAAACACTCTTTAAATCTCTGGTCCAAACCTCATCTTTCTTTGCACGATAAATTCTTCAATACAAAATTTTCTCCTATTTAATACACAAACCATAATCACACCGTCCCTCCTAATATATCATTTATCCTCTTCTCAAGAGGAATATTATTTCACTTTCCCATTCATAAAACAGCCCCATTTATACCTTATACCTGGATGGAGCAGCTGGAAATCAACCTTGACATGACCAAATAAAAAAAACAAAACACTCATCCCAAACCCTTCCAAACCACTTCAAGGATATAACAAGATCTGTGTTTCCCAGTCATAAATAATCTATACAGATGGATCAAAAACTAAAAGCACACCAGATTAGCACTTCATTGCTCAGACTTTAGTAATTGCTACAAACTAAATCCACTTAATAGCATTCTGAACGCTAAGCTCCACACCATCAAATCTGTCACTGAAATCATTCTTGACTTACCTCCCTAACAAATGGTTGATCGTATCAGACTCCATGAGCTCACTTACCTCCCTGACTACATTTCAACCTCATCATCCAACTGTAACAGACGTATACAACCTTGCTATCCGTTGTAAAATTAAGAACGTATATGTATCATTCATTTGGATACCAAGTCATGTTGGGATATATTGAAATGAACGTACTGATCTCCTAACCAAATCATATATACAAAACTACAATGATTCAAACTGTATTCTATATCATAAAGATCTAGTTCCCCTAATAAATATTACGATGCATAATCTCTCCTAAATAGGCTGAGACATGCTGGAAGGAAGTAATAAGCTTCAGAGTCTTCTTCCAAAATTACCCATTACACCTTTGTTTCCAAATGTATCGCCCAAAGAGCGAGTAATAGTCTCTCGTCGTAAAAATAAATAAAAATAAAGACAATGCAAGTCCGACAACCACATTTTAGTCATTCTTCAACATTGTCTACAACCTTCAAACAAACAATTAAACAACTTATCTACATACACAAAATAAATGTTTTCGTTAACATAAAGCGAAATAGTTAGTAAAATATACTGAAGGCGCCAAATGGTCATAGATACCGACGCGTCTAAAACAAAATTCTCTCTCTCTCTCTCTCTCCAAGTTAATTCCACTTAAAAATTTGTGGACCCACCGATCCCTAAACTAATATAAGTGAAAGTGATTAAAGTGTTTTTTTGAATGCACATTTAGTCGCCATTTTGTTGAAGTGACAATTATTTAAAAGAATACGGCTATCGGTGTAACTATTTGATCACTAATTTAACAAATGTCATTTTCTGAGGTCAAGTTGACAGCCGCCGATACATTTTCAGAAAATATTTTCCGAAATAGGAAACATAATTCCTCATAATGACTACATTACTCAAAAAACTAGCCTCAATCAAAAGCGCAATGTATAAAAGAAGTTCAAAAATTTCAGGTCCCGTAACAAACATCTTATGGAATCCTCAAATACAACAGAAAAGAAATTTGAATGTCCATGAACACATAAGTTATACTCTGTTGAAAGATGCTGGAATCGATGTACCTAGATTTGGTGTCGCAAAAACTAAACAGGAAGCTCGCCAAATAGCTGAAAAATTAAATACCAAAGATCTTGTTCTTAAAGCCCAAGTCCTCGCTGGTGGTCGTGGTGTGGGTACTTTTAAAAATGGTCTTAAGGGAGGTGTACGTATGGTAAACTCCCCTGATGAAGCGGAGAAAATTGCTAGCCAAATGTTAGGTCAATATTTAGTTACAAAACAGACGGGAGAAAAAGGAAGAATATGTAATTCCGTTATGGTAACGGAACGTAAATATCCGAAAAGGGAATTCTATTTTGCAGTTATGATGGAAAGGTCGTTTGGTGGACCTGCAATTATTGCTTCAGCTCAAGGAGGTGTAAATATTGAAGATGTAGCAGCTAAAGATCCAAATGCAATAATATACGAGCCCGTTGATATAGTCAAGGGCATAACAAAACAACAAGGAGAAAATGTGGCTATCAAGGTTGGTCTTGAATCACAAAAAGATAAAACAGCAGATATGTTAACAAAGCTGTATAATTTGTTTATCAAAAAGGATGCCCTCCTCATTGAAATTAATCCATATGCTGAAGATGGTAGTGGAAACTTTTTCTCACTCGACGCTAAATTTCGATTTGATGATAATGCCGCATTTAGACAAAAGGAACTTTTTGCGCTTAGGGACTGGACGCAAGAAGACGAAAAAGAAGTGGCCTCAGCAAAATATGACCTAAACTATATTGCGCTTGACGGCAATATTGGATGCATGGTAAATGGGGCTGGTTTGGCAATGGCCACAATGGATATAATTTCTTTATATGGAGGTTCTCCAGCCAATTTCTTGGATGTAGGCGGTAATGCAACTGCAAACGCTGTTAAGGAAGCATTTAAAATTATTATATCAGATTCTAAAGTAGTTGCAATTCTTATCAATATCTTCGGTGGAATAATGAGGTGTGACGTCGTTGCCGAAGGTATTATTTCTGCTGCTAAGGAATTAAAAATCAAAATGCCCGTTGTATGTCGATTGCAGGGAACAAACGTCAAGGAGGCCAGAGGTATAATTTCACTTTCAGGATTGAAACTCTTACCAGTTGATAACCTTGATGAAGCAGCAAAATTAGTTGTGAAATTATCAAAGAGTAAATGATATTAAGATAGATATTTCTTTTTTATATATACGTCATTAAATAAATGTATGAAAATTATGTTTAATATTCATTGAAACCGATATTGTGCCAAACTAGTTTAGGAAGAAATAGGTAGACGCATAATGTTTCTTTATTTATGCGAAACCATATTTTATCCCCGTAAACGTTACTACATTTTTCCAAGATTAATGTCCACACTACGATCATGAAGAATCTTTTTTTGCTAAAAGCAGATTTTTCAGAATTTATTTAATTTCCCTCTACCCATTTATAATGGCATTCATTGTACTCCTGCAATACTCTGTAAGTCACCTGAGATTCGGTCTTCATTTATCTCATTTGTATGTTCTATATCATCATTTCAGTGTTGACTTAGTATATCTGCCACTTTTGTCTGACTCGCTCGTCTACTCTAAAATTACCCAAGATCCTGCACAGTCAAAAACCTAATTGTATACAACAAAAACCTCATATATATATATATATATATATATATATATATATATATATATATATATATATATATATATATATGTTTATGTGGCTTTCACGGATTCCTCCATGTGAGATGCAATAGCAGTGGTTATACCCACATTATGCCGTTGTAGTGCCGAAATCACATTCAGCAAACGTACAACTATATGCAACTCCGTGTGTGGATGAAGTAAAAATGCGCACAGTGAATGCAAACTTCGCTCCACCATATCCTTCCCATGTTAGAGGTTGCACAGTCCGAATAAATTGCTAGAAAACACAATTCATCCTGCTCCACCACCACCAAGATGGTGGCCTACCTGTACCACTACACCGGGGTGAAAGTTAAAAAAAAAAAAACTTACCCACTCCGCTACAGTGATACGGCAGAGGTACATGTTTCGTCTCTTACTAGACTCATCAGGGTACCGACATGCACCTGTCTGTGCAAAGGACAGATCAGAAGGAAGCATGCATCACTGAACGCGGCTTCGCCGACCTCCCGCCGGATGGCGTATATATGTTTATGTATAAATATATATATATATATATATATATATATATATATATATATATATATATATTAAATTTTTTTAAAAGCTACACTATCGCAAGCGGTATCAAAACTTAAGTAATTTTACGCAGATCTCAAAAAACGTAAAAAATATAGAATTGTGTCATCTGGAGGGTCTTACCGCACTTTGAAGTTTAGTAAATTTTACGTTTCTACAGATTTAAACTGTATATCGAAAATAATACAGATATCAAGTTTATAAGGTATTTTATTATTAAAATTAAAGAAACAAAGCACAAGTAAACAAAACGAACAAAATTAAGCTTATAATCAATAATAAAAACTTATTTTTGTGCCCAAAATTTGGCATTTCTGCTCGAGATTGCAACCTGGCTCCATTAAAGGCATTTTTGGAAGTAGCGTCAGTTACAGTTTGTGAGACCTCTGTTACCAGTTTAACGCATCTTTCCACATACTGTGTGTGACAAAGAAAGTCAACGATTTCCAAGCTCTTCTCTTTTGCCATGATTTGAAGGTCTCCATTAAGAAATATGTTTATGAACTGGCGGTGCTGTAACTTGACACTCGAACCACATAATCATTTTGATGTAATATCTGCAGAGAAGTTAATTTTTTGCGGCTTAAATGTCCTACGTTTAGTGATACTTTCAGCTTCCCTAGCTTTTATTATTCTTCTCAATGCCAGCTCCCAAATGTGGTCTTTTTCATCAAATAACATAATGACAAGTATGTTTTCTGTGTGCGAAAAAAAAGCATTTCTTTCGATAATAGAATCCACAAAAGATCTCAAATTTTCGGATAAAAATCGAGAGTACATAATTAGTTGAAAAATATGTTTCGCTCCGTCTTTTAAAGACGTCTTTTGCTTGATTAGGAACCAAATAGGAGCCTATACTTTAACCCCATAGCTGACAAG
The DNA here is from genome assembly GCA_034092305.1 of Diaprepes abbreviatus. Taxonomy (NCBI): domain Eukaryota; kingdom Metazoa; phylum Arthropoda; class Insecta; order Coleoptera; family Curculionidae; genus Diaprepes; species Diaprepes abbreviatus. The sequence continues at coordinate 63,744 of JASJET010000379.1, read as the reverse complement.
TAATTGCAAATGAGTACTTACGTAAAGTCTGAGTATACGATTAGCAGAAGTCAGCCATCTCGAGTGCGCCATTTTTCCAGGTTGACGGTTTGCCAGGTCAGGAGTACAGAAACCAGTTGATACAACTTGAAATATCTCATAAAGATATTTTTGATCAGCCACTGCGCAAAAAGACTCCGTGGTTTGATTCTCGCATCCAATAGGTCCGGAATATTCTCTAGGACTTGAAGTGCAATCATCTAGGGTCAAAAATAAATGACGAAGGGGTAACTCATTGGCATGAAGAATACAAATACATCATTGTAATGGTCTATCCTCTAATAAAGTTGTGATCGAAGTAAGAATTCCCTTTGCAGTGCCACGACTTGACGTTGTGTGTCCCAAATAGATTGATTCGGATTCTGCTAAAATTGATATGTGTTCTTTCAAAACTTCTTTACAATGGTAACGATCCCCTATTTTCTCATTTATCAGAGTCTTGTCTTTGCACCTGTCAAAGTAAATACTTTTTATAACAATACATCTAATGTATTTTGAAGCTTCTATCCAGGCTTTAGATATAGCTCTATGAATATTGTTTTTATCGATAACCAAAGTTAAATCTTCGGTAGAAATCAAGCTGACGTCAGCCAAAACCGCAGGAGCAACAGCAACAGCAGATCGCTGTATCTATCACAGACCTTAGCAACTGTTGGCAACGGCCATGTATTCCGATTCGCCGTAAAAGTCGATGATGTCTGTGATGAAAACGCGTTTTTCGGTGATGCCTCTCTTGTCGGCTACGTTTCTGAGGAAGATTCAGGAATCGAAATTTCATCATAATTTGCTGAGACAGAATCGACACGACTTTTTTGTTGCCCTTATTGACTCTTCCATTTGTCTCTGCTGTGGTTTCATTAATCTGGTCGTTTCTTTCTTATCAACACCGCTTATTACCACCTGTTCAGTCATTTCATTAATCTAACAATAAACTTCTCTCACTGAAGGGAACTTTCTTATGTTTTAAACACGAACAAGATTCAAATGAAGTGCATTTACAAGCAGCAACGTCGAAAATTTTCTCAGATGACTCTAAAAAACTCTTCAATTTGTATTCAAAACTATCATTTCGTTCGCTCTTGAGGTATCTTTTCAAATTAAGATACTTTACGAAATAGGATTTTAGTAATTGAGTAACTCGTTCCTTAGTTACGACTGAAATCGAAGCTTTGGTCCAAATATTAAAACAATCGCATAAATACTTAAATTGAATGGATCCTCTTCATTATACTATGTCCCTTATATAGATCATTATTTAAAAAAACACAAAATCTGCTTTTAATACCGTAACAATCACAACTGTACTTTTATAGCATAAAACAACTTTGTCTATAAGAAAACACTCGCCAGGTAAGTCAAGAAAGTCCTCAAAACAAGTTCAAACTTGAAGGAATTTGCAGGTTGAAACCTAACAAATCCTAAATCGCTTATAACGCATGCATATCGAAACGTCGTGTATGCGTTACACTTAAATGGAACAAAAACTAAATATTTTTGTTTATTTAGTTCAGGGTTCGAAACTAAGGATAGCGAAATTTATTGATTTTTTCAAAACACTGAAGATCGGTAGAACCCTTAAGATGTAATGCTATTTTATTTTTAAAATTAATATAACCAGTCGCATAAGACCGCTGTTACTTCATTTGAAGAGAGCGTCAACGAAAATGCGATTATACAAATTTACAGTATTGAAATCGCATTATTTCCCGGAATATTCCAATGGACGATCACCCTGAGATACTCTGTATGTATACAAATTGTTCAAAAAGTATCGCCCCCCCCCCTCTATCTCTCTCACATACAACAACAAAAGAATTTTTTAAAATTATAAAATCTTTTAAAAACAAAAAAAGCTGGGGGGTATGACGATATTTCAAATAATTTAATAAAAAAAATGTGCCAATCATGTAGTCAAACCTTTGAGTTATATAATCAATAATTCTTTTAAACATGGCATTTTTCCAGACAATTTAAAAATGGCATTGGTTAAACCTCTATTTAAAATGGGGGATAGTACAGATTTCCATAATTATAGACCCATAAGTCTATTACCATTACCAAATTGCTATGTGTTCCAGACTACTCAAATTTTTTAATTCAAAAAACTTACTAAGCCCAACACAACATGGTTACTTAAAAGGTAGATCTATGAGCACAGCTGTATATAATTTTATTGAAAAAATTATAGAAACCTTTGGGAACAAGCACTTATCGTTGGGGACATTTTTGGACTTATCAAAAGCATTTGACAGTTTAAACCATAAGATTCTGCTTCAGAAACTTGAGAGATATGGTGTAAGAGGGCCTGCTCTTAATTGGGTTCGTTCATATCTAGAAAATAGAAGTCAGAAAGTTGTAGTGGAATTTGATGGGTCCAGTATTTTTCAGATGTTGAATTTCTAACCATGGACATCCCACAGGGAAGCATTATGGGACCACTACTATTTATTTTTTATATTAACGACCTGGCACCTACAGTTGTGGGTGAAAGGTGTTATCTTGTAAACTTTGCTGATGATACAAATATCTTAACCATCGGCATCTCTTTGGCAGATCTCATGAAAACTACTGATGAGCATATTATCAAAGCTAAAAAATGGTTTAGGGAGAACAAATTAATACTGAACACTGAAAAGACCCATCGCATTTGTTTTTCAACAAAGCAAAACAATCAGACACTTCCTGAGTCAGTTGAGCTCGGAACTGAGAACATCACACTAAAGGAGGAAACAAAATTCCTTGGAATCCATATTAATCGTAATCTAGACTGGACAAAACATATATCAGAGGTATGCAATAAAATAAACACGGCTTCATACTCCTTACGAGTAATGTCAAAACATTTGACCCAAAAAAACTTCAAAATTGTATATGGAGTGATGTTCTGGGGTGGGAGCAGTGCATCAGAAATGGCTTTTAAAAATCAGAAAAGAGCGGTTCGTACACTTTCTGGCATTGGTTACTTGAATTCCTGCAGGGGAAAATTTAAAACCTTGGGTATCTTAACTTTACCAGCAATTTTTATTTACGAATGCCTACTGTTCTTCTTTAAAAACAGGGACAAGTTTGAGAAGCATGAAGTTAAACACTGCTTTGCCACTATATATATATATATATATATATATATATATATATATATATATATATATATATATGTTAATGCGGATTTCACGGATTCCTCCTCCTCACACGGAGGAATCCGTGAAATCCGCATTAACATATATACGCCATCCGGCGGGAGGCCGGAGAAGCCGCGTTCAGTATGTGCATGTTTCCTTCCGATCTGTCCTTTGCACAGTCAGGTGCATGTCGGTACCCTGATGAGTCTAGTAGAGACGAAACATGTACCTCTGCCGTATCACTGTGGCGGGGAGGGTAAGTTTTGACTTTCTTCTCGGTATGGTGGTACAGGTAGGCCATCATCTCGATGGTGGTGGAATAGGATAAATTGCGTTTTATAACAATTTATTCTAACTGTGCAACCTCTAACACAGAAAGGATATGATGGAGAGAAGTTTGCATTTACTGTTCGCATTTTACTTCATTCATACGCGGAGCTGCATATAGTTGTATGGTCGCTGAATGTGATTTCAGCACTACAACGGCATAATGTGGATATATCCACTGCTATTGCATCTCACACGGAGGAATCCGTGAAATCCGCATTAACATATATACGCCATCCGGCGGGAGGCCGGAGAAGCCGCGTTCAGTATGTGCATGTTTCCTTCCGATCTGTCCTTTGCACAGTCAGGTGCATGTCGGTACCCTGATGAGTCTAGTAGAGACGAAACATGTACCTCTGCCGTATCATTGTGGCGGGGAGGGTAAGTTTTGACTTTCTTCTCGGTATGGTGGTACAGGTAGGCCATCATCTCGATGGTGGTGGAATAGGATAAATTGCGTTTTATAACAATTTATTCTAACTGTGCAACCTCTAACACAGAAAGGATATGATGGAGAGAAGTTTGCATTTACTGTTCGCATTTTACTTCATATATATATATATATATATATATATATATATATATATATATATATATATATATATATATATATATATATATAGGATATAATGTCCCACAGCATCGACTTAGTGTGGCAGAAAAAAGGCATGGTTTCTTGGCAATTAAATTTTTTAATGCTCTACCAATCGAGGTAAAGTTGGATGAGTATTTCAAACGTTTTAAGAAAACGGTTTTTGATTTATTGGCTCATGTTGAACCATATACGCAGAATGAGTTCTTTGCATTTTTTAAATAAATTTTAAGTGTCATGTCTGATAATAGGATGTTATGTGAATGTTACTTCATTTAATATTTATATAAATGTTTAGATTTAGTGTTTTAACTTAGCTATTTTATTGTACTTTAACTTTGACGCCATTCATTCAAGTTTTTTTGGTTTTTCTTCAGTACCACAAAACTTTTTATTGAATAAAGAGATATTTGATTTGATTTGATCTCCGACAGTACCCCACCTAGGAAAAAATGACCTGCACAAAAGTTATGGTGATATCAAGTTTGACCTTGGGGGGGGGGGGGGTTGATTTTCAAGGTCAAACAGAGTTTTTTAAGTAGAAACTCAAATTTTTTATTGCAAAAATGAAAAGCGAAGAAAATTTCTTATCCAACAATATAAATATTTAAGAGGTAAAATCATATCTGTAGATCATTTGAGTGTCGAATGTCCTTATACCTTATAAAACAGATGGAAGGATCACTGAATTTTATAGTCAAATCTTTCCAATACTTTTATGGCGTGACCTTGACATCAACGTCAAAGTCAAGCTAACATGAAGATATAAAATTCACTGATCTTTCCATCTGTGGGGTCAAGAGTAGGTCTCATTTAAAGTTCTGAAGTTGACCCTTAAATGACCTTGGAGGTCAATGACAAGGTCAAATTTAAGATCTCTTCAAGATGTATCGATTGATTTCTTAAAGCTTTAGTAGAAAAAGTTTTTCTCCATCACTCTTAGTTGTCGAGTCATTAATAATTCACATCAATCCGTGGCATAAGGATATTCGACCTTCAAATGACCTCCTGATATGATTTTACCCCTTAAGTTATTTGTATCGTTTTCCATTTCTGCAACAAAAATGTTAGGCAGTCTCCACTAAAAAAAGGAGGTTGGAGAATCGTTACAATGCCATTTTGTATCAGTTAGTCAGTCACCTTGGAGAAACAGTGACTGGTCGTGATGCAATTTCCAGCGATGGCTAATTTTTTTTGTAATAGATAACTTTTAATTTAAAGCATACCTTGAACATGGTTTAATTTGGAGGGTACAAGACACAGCTTTCCAAATATTCGAACACTTTTCTGTATTCTTCAATGGAAGTACGAGTAGTCCAGGCAAAGTGATATTATTTTGATTTTGCCACAGGGTAACTTCGCTTCTTGCGTTTTCATCGGCTTGCGAGATGCAGGAACGAAACAGCTCGGTAGGTCGATTATTGAAGTTGGTGCAGAAAGAAAGTCCGTCGCAACCTAGTTCGCAAGGTTCATCAACTGAAATATACGTATAAAAATAAAATAACGTTATGCTGATACCTTGGAAAACTAAACTATATAAGACGATAGCTAGAAAACAAATCTAGCGTATAATAAGTTTAAAAAAGTAAATAAAATAATTTTACGATAGTTGCATTGCGTTTATCAAATTTATTGCATGCAAATTCCGCTCTGGATCTCTCTCTTTACGCGCTTCGACCATATAATAGTCTCATCACTAGAACTGTATCGAATCAAAAGCGAAATTCACAGAAAACAACTATCTACTTAAAATCTCTTTGCGCGATTATCAGCAGGGTGTTGTTACACCTGCAGATACTTTTAAAGCCAGCCTGTCAAATATTAACAGTAAATTGGCACCTATACATATACCGGAGAAGTGAGAAGCTTGAAAAAATAAAGAATGGCAGTATGAATGTATGTATAGATGTCGTTTGACTATTGATATTGTACAGAATTGTTCAAGTCTACAGGAGTACCATCCTGCTGACATTTTGTGGAATGAGAATTTGAAAAGATAGTTGTTTTCTGTGATTATTAAGCATAGTTCAATACAAATTCGGAACACATCTAGAGAAAAAATCCCTGTGTGCGATGTGTCAGCAGTGTGTTGTTACATCTGCAGATACTTTTAAAGACAGACTCTCAAATATTAACAGTTAATGGACACCGACACATACACCGGAAAAGTGAGAAGCTTGAAAAAATAAAGAAAGGCAACTTGTGTGTATATATAGATGTCATTTGACTATCGATATTGTACAGTGTTGTATAAAGTCTACAGGAGTACCATCCTGCTGACATTTTGTGGAATGAGAATTTTTGAAAGATAGTTGTTTTCTGTGATTATTAAGCATAGTTCAATACAAATTCGGAACACATCTAGAGAAAAAATCCCTGTGTGCGATGTGTCAGCAGTGTGTTGTTACATCTGCAGATACTTTTAAAGACAGACTCTCAAATATTAACAGTTAATGGACACCGACACATACACCGGAAAAGTGAGAAGCTTGAAAAAATAAAGAAAGGCAACTTGTGTGTATATATAGATGTCATTTGACTATCGATATTGTACAGTGTTGTATAAAGTCTACAGGAGTACCATCCTGCTGACATTTTGTGGAATGAGAATTTTAAAAGATAGTTGTTTTCTGTGATTATTAAGCATAGTTCAATACAAATTCGGAACACATCTAGAGAAAAAATCCCTGTGTGCGATGTGTCAGCAGTGTGTTGTTACATCTGCAGATACTTTTAAAGACAGACTCTCAAATATTAACAGTTAATGGACACCGACACATACACCGGAAAAGTGAGAAGCTTGAAAAAATGAAGAAAGGCAACTTGTGTGTATATATAGATGTCATTTGACTATCGATATTGTACAGTGTTGTATAAAGTCTACAGGAGTACCATCCTGCTGACATTTTGTGGAATGAGAATTTTAAAAGATAGTTGTTTTCTGTGATTATTAAGCATAGTTCAATACAAATTCGGAACACATCTAGAGAAAAAATCCCTGTGTGCGATGTGTCAGCAGTGTGTTGTTACATCTGCAGATACTTTTAAAGACAGACTCTCAAATATTAACAGTTAATGGACACCGACACATACACCGGAAAAGTGAGAAGCTTGAAAAAATGAAGAAAGGCAACTTGTGTGTATATATAGATGTCATTTGACTATCGATATTGTACAGTGTTGTATAAAGTCTACAGGAGTACCATCCTGCTGACATTTTGTGGAATGAGAATTTTAAAAGATAGTTGTTTTCTGTGATTATTAAGCATAGTTCAATACAAATTCGGAACACATATAGAGAAAAAATCCCTGTGTGCGATGTGTCAGCAGTGTGTTGTTACACCTGCAGATACGTTTAAAGACAGACTCTCAAATATGAATAGTTAACTGACACCTACACATACACCAAAAAGTGAGAAGCTTGAAAAAATAAAGAAAGGCAACTTGTGTATATATAGATGTCATTTGACTATCGATATTGTACAGTGTTGTATAAAGTCTACAGGAGTACCATCCTGCTGACATTTTGTGGAATGAGAATTTTAAAAGATAGTTGTTTTCTGTGATTATTAAGCATAGTTCAATACAAATTCGGAACACATATAGAGAAAAAATTCCTTTGTGCGATGTGTCAGCAGTGTGTTGTTACACCTGCAGATACGTTTAAAGACAGACTCTCAAATATGAATAGTTAACTGACACCAACACATACACCGGAAAAGTGAGAAGCTTGAAAAAATAAAGAAAGGCAACTAGTGTATATATAGATGTCATTTGACTATCGATATTGTACAGTGTTGTATAAAGTCTACAGGAGTACCATCCTGCTGACATTTTGTGGAATGAGAATTTTAAAAGATAGTTGTTTTCTGTGATTATTAAGCATAGTTCAATACAAATTCGGAACACATATAGAGAAAAAATTCCTTTGTGCGATGTGTCAGCAGTGTGTTGTTACACCTGCAGATACGTTTAAAGACAGACTCTCAAATATGAATAGTTAACTGACACCAACACATACACCGGAAAAGTGAGAAGCTTGAAAAAATAAAGAAAGGCAACTAGTGTATATATAGATGTCATTTGACTATCGATATTGTACAGTGTTGTATAAAGTCTACAGGAGTACCATCCTGCTGACATTTTGTGGAATGAGAATTTTAAAAGATAGTTGTTTGCTGTGATTATTAAGCATAGTTCAATACAAATTCGGAACACATATAGAGAAAAAATTCCTTTGTGCGATGTGTCAGCAGTGTGTTGTTACACCTGCAGATACGTTTAAAGACAGACTCTCAAATATGAATAGTTAACTGACACCTACACATACACCAAAAAGTGAGAAGCTTGAAAAAATAAAGAAAGGCAACTTGTGTATATATAGATGTCATTTGACTATCGATATTGTACAGTGTTGTATAAAGTCTACAGGAGTACCATCCTGCTGACATTTTGTGGAATGAGAATTTCAAAAGATAGTTGTTTTCTGTGATTATTAAGCATAGTTCAATACAAATTCGGAACACATATAGAGAAAAAATTCCTTTGTGCGATGTGTCAGCAGTGTGTTGTTACACCTGCAGATACGTTTAAAGACAGACTCTCAAATATGAATAGTTAACTGACACCAACACATACACCGGAAAAGTGAGAAGCTTGAAAAAATAAAGAAAGGCAACTAGTGTATATATAGATGTCATTTGACTATCGATATTGTACAGTGTTGTATAAAGTCTACAGGAGTACCATCCTGCTGACATTTTGTGGAATGAGAATTTTAAAAGATAGTTGTTTTCTGTGATTATTAAGCATAGTTCAATACAAATTCGGAACACATATAGAGAAAAAATTCCTTTGTGCGATGTGTCAGCAGTGTGTTGTTACACCTGCAGATACGTTTAAAGACAGACTCTCAAATATGAATAGTTAACTGACACCAACACATACACCGGAAAAGTGAGAAGCTTGAAAAAATAAAGAAAGGCAACTTGTGTATATATAGATGTCATTTGACTATCGATATTGTACAGTGTTGTATAAAGTCTACAGGAGTACCATCCTGCTGACATTTTGTGGAATGAGAATTTTAAAAGATAGTTGTTTTCTGTGATTATTAAGCATAGTTCAATACAAATTCGGAACACATATAGAGAAAAAATTCCTTTGTGCGATGTGTCAGCAGTGTGTTGTTACACCTGCAGATACGTTTAAAGACAGACTCTCAAATATGAATAGTTAACTGACACCTACACATACACCAAAAAGTGAGAAGCTTGAAAAAATAAAGAAAGGCAACTTGTGTATATATAGATGTCATTTGACTATCGATATTGTACAGTGTTGTATAAAGTCTACAGGAGTACCATCCTGCTGACATTTTGTGGAATGAGAATTTTAAAAGATAGTTGTTTTCTGTGATTATTAAGCATAGTTCAATACAAATTCGGAACACATATAGAGAAAAAATTCCTTTGTGCGATGTGTCAGCAGTGTGTTGTTACACCTGCAGATACGTTTAAAGACAGACTCTCAAATATGAATAGTTAACTGACACCAACACATACACCGGAAAAGTGAGAAGCTTGAAAAAATAAAGAAAGGCAACTAGTGTATATATAGATGTCATTTGACTATCGATATTGTACAGTGTTGTATAAAGTCTACAGGAGTACCATCCTGCTGACATTTTGTGGAATGAGAATTTTAAAAGATAGTTGTTTTCTGTGATTATTAAGCATAGTTCAATACAAATTCGGAACACATATAGAGAAAAAATTCCTTTGTGCGATGTGTCAGCAGTGTGTTGTTACACCTGCAGATACGTTTAAAGACAGACTCTCAAATATGAATAGTTAACTGACACCAACACATACACCGGAAAAGTGAGAAGCTTGAAAAAATAAAGAAAGGCAACTTGTGTATATATAGATGTCATTTGACTATCGATATTGTACAGTGTTGTATAAAGTCTACAGGAGTACCATCCTGCTGACATTTTGTGGAATGAGAATTTTAAAAGATAGTTGTTTTCTGTGATTATTAAGCATAGTTCAATACAAATTCGGAACACATATAGAGAAAAAATCCCTGTGTGCGATGTGTCAGCAGTGTGTTGTTACACCTGCAGATACGTTTAAAGACAGACTCTCAAATATGAATAGTTAACTGACACCTACACATACACCAAAAAGTGAGAAGCTTGAAAAAATAAAGAAAGGCAACTTGTGTATATATAGATGTCATTTGACTATCGATATTGTACAGTGTTGTATAAAGTCAACAGGAGTACCATCCTGCTGACATTTTGTGGAATGAGAATTTTAAAAGATAGTTGTTTTCTGTGATTATTAATCATAGTTCAATACAAACTCAGAACACATATAGAGAAAAAATCCCTGTGTGCGATGTGTCAGCAGTGTGTTGTTACATCTGCAGATACTTTTAAAGACAGACTCTCAAATATTAACAGTTAACTGACACCAACACATACACCGGAAAAGTGAGAAGCTTGAAAAAATAAAGAAAGGCAACTTGTGTGTATATATAGATGTCATTTGACTATCGATATTGTACAGTGTTGTATAAAGTCTACAGGAGTACCATCCTGCTGACATTTTGTGGAATGAGAATTTTAAAAGATAGTTGTTTTCTGTGATTATTAAGCATAGTTCAATACCAATTCGGAACACATATAGAGAAAAAATTCCTTTGTGCGATGTGTCAGCAGTGTGTTGTTACACCTGCAGATAAGTTTAAAGACAGACTCTCAAATATGAATCGTTAACTGACACCTACACATACAGCGAAAAAGTGAGAAGCTTGAAAAAATAAAGAAAGGCAACTTGTGTATGTATAGATGTCGTTTGACAATTGATATTCTACAGTGTTGTAATAAGTCTGCAGGAGTACCATCCTGCCGACATTTTGTGGAATGAGAATTTTAAAAGATAGTTGTTTTCTGTGATTATTAAGCATAGTTCAATACAAATTCGGAACACATATAGAGAAAAAATTCCTTTGTGCGATGTGTCAGCAGTGTGTTGTCACACCTGCAGATACGTTTAAAGACAGACTCTCAAATATGAATCGTTAACTGACACCTACACATACACCGAAAAAGTGAGAAGCTTGAAAAAATAAAGAAAGGCAACTTGTGTATGTATAGATGTCGTTTGACAATTGATATTCTACAGTGTTGTAATAAGTCTGCAGGAGTACCATCCTGCCGACATTTTGTGGAATGAGAATTTTAAAAGATAGTTGTTTTCTGTGATTATTAAGCATAGTTCAATACAAATCCGGAACACATATAGAGAAAAAATCCCTGTGTGCGATGTGTCAGCAATGTGTTGTTACATCTGCAGATACTTTTAAAGACAGACTCTCAAATATTAACAGTTAATTGACACCAACACATACACCGGAAAAGTGAGAAGCTTGAAAAAAATAAAGAAAGGCAACTTGTGTATATATAGATGTCATTTGACTATCGATATTGTAGTGTTGTATAAAGTCTACAGGAGTACCATCCTGCTGACATTTTGTGGAATGAAAATTTTAAAAGATAGTTGTTTTCTGTGAATATTAAGCATAGTTCGATACAACTTCGGAACATGTATAGAGAAGAACCAGAGTGGAGTTTGTAGAAAATACTCGTAAACTTTTTTTACAGTTTAAATGAAAGAAGATAACTTAATAAACCTGTAATAAGTTTGTTTAAAACTTTTAGGCTCCCAGTAAGACAATCAGCAGTTAGCTAAATGAATAAAAAGCTTTATAATTAAGTCTCTTGCTATAATTACAATATTCGCATATACCTTCGTCAATACAATTCCTCAACGCCTCCTCATAAACATTACTCAAACATTTATGGTGAAAATCCTGCCATGAAGTAGCCCATGAATTTGTAAAAGTTTTTGAACATAGCCTGGCACACTGAGTAGCGTTAGATCTTGGGCAGCAATGCCATTTGGCACTGTCCATGCCAATTCGTTCTATTATCGAGGTTTCTATTGATGTGGAGCTGTTTGGTTCATCATTTGTTGGGTAGAGGAAACATTGCCAAAAGTGGTCCTGAAATAAACTGTTTTAGGTAAAATGTTGTTTCAACAATGACTAAAAACACAAACCTGCGGTAGTGGTAATCCACATCCGCCTAGCGTTAGTCCATCGTAAATTTCTTGAACAATTGTTTTCTTTAATAATACTTCTCGACATGTTTCTCTACACTTAATATTATTTGATGTATCACAGCAATGCATATCTACAATTAACAATAAAATATAATAAATTATAATAAAATTCATAGATCTGGGAGTCGAGGTCAGGAATATAGGTGGGGGTGGGTGGGAGTCGTAATGTGTTCAATAGATAGGACCAGTATACAAAGTACCCTTGTAATAAAATATTTTTAATTCAAAAACAAGTATTGAAAATTAAATATTGCCAGGTAATAACAAATAATAAAACGAAGTAGTAGTCAATGCTGTTATTTTCTTCACTTAAAAGTTTTTCTGTACAGGGTGAGTCAACGATTGGATGAAGTAGGTTTGTGTCTTTTCGGTGAAATTTACAAAGAAACTATATTTATTGTTTGATACAGTTTATTTTTACGCAGATTTTAAAAATATTTAGGACTCTACAGGGTGAGCCAAAAAACTAGGACAGCATAAAGTTGTATTTTTTTAAATAGAACACCCTATATACGAATCGTATTTTCCATTTAGCTTATAATTTTAAATCTTTTTTATTAAGGGTTTACTATAACAAAACTTTATAGTTTCTGAGATAATTAAGTTTAAAGAAAAAAAGTCACATTTTCAAGCATCAATTCAATCCTAACTAACGTTTTCAATTTTGTGACAAATATATTCAAATTTGGATTTAGCAAGGCCAAGGACAAGTTAACATAATTTTTACCTAATATTTGCAATAAAAGCTACAGGGTGTTGAACACATCGGCTCAAATTTGAACAAGTTTAAATGAATAAATATATATTTTTTTTAAATGGTACACCCTGTATATTTTCATGTTATTTAATAGAGTAATAAAAACCCTAAAAGTTTTGTTCAATATATCCTATACCTATTTCTAATAGTTTTGGAGATATTTCAGTTTTTCTTATTTTCCATACTTTTTTACAGAAATAGTCTTCATTATCATAGTAGCCATGGCAAAAACAATGTAAAAGAACATTTTTGTGTGTCAAATTTATAACCGCAATCGCTTCTTTTGGTTTTTATGTAGTGTAGTTTGGTTTTTTTTGCATTCATCTTATATTGTAAAATGAATTTTCCAAAGAATGAGTTAATAGATATGATTTATACAATAGGAGAGGCTCAAAAAAATTGCCTTCTTGCTCAAAAAATTTACAAAATGAAGTATCCTGATCGACGCCAGCCTAATACCCATACTTTTCAAAACTTAATGCAAAGATTTGATTCTTCTGGTACTGTTGATTATCCAAAACGTAAAGTGGTCAACAAACCAGTAACTAATGAAGAAAAAGAACTACAAGTATTGTTAAATGTTCAGGAAAATCCTTATATTGGTAGCCGTCAGTTAGCAGCATTATGTGAAACATACAATCCACCGCTAATCGTACTACCAAGAAATATAGGTATCATCCATATCACATGGAATTACACCAAGAATTGCATGGACAGGATTTTGAAAGTAGTGTAAACTTTTGTCGTACAATAAATGCGGAGATTCAATTAAATCCAAATTTATTATGCAAGGTAATGTTTAGTGATGAAGCTACTTTTAGAAGTAACGGTGCCGTAAATAGACGCAACATGCATTATTATGCCACAGAAAACCCATTTTGGATTAGAGAGGTGCAACATCAAAACCACTGGTCATTAAATGTTTGGTGTGGTATTCATCATAATCGAATTATTGGACCCCACTTTTTTAATGAACCACTAAATGGCCATAGTTACCTGAATTTTCTACAAGAAGAACTACCCCAACTGCTTCAAGGTCTCGATAGGGATGAGCTCGACAGTATGTGGTTCCAGCACGATGGTGCGCCTCCGCATTACCATCGTGAAGTTCGTGCGTTTTTGGACCAACGATTTCCGCAAAAATGGATTGGACGTGGGGGTTTTATTGAGTGGCCACCAAGGTCTTGCGACATCACCCCATTAGATTTCTTCCTATGGGGTTATATTAAAAATAAGGTGTATGTTAATCCACCAACAACAGTGGAAGATATGCGAAACAGGATTAGGGATACTTGTAAAACAATAACGCCACTAATTTTGTCCAGGGTCCGAGAAAATCTGCAAAAAAGACTAAATTTGTGCATTGCACAAGAGGGTCGTTTATTCAAACACTTATTAAAAAGAAATAATTAATCTCAGTATTTAATAGGTAATTTTTTGTTTCAATTTAGTATAAAAGTAAATATGTATTTGCCTTGTCGTTATTGTTGTGTTAATTTTTTCACATTAACGAATAATGTATTTCATCATATTTAACCACATTCTGTTTGTTTCTGTAGTTTCTTTTTATTATTTTACATGGCTACTATGATAATGAAGACTATTTCTGTAAAAAAGTATGGAAAATAAGAAAAACTGAAATATCTCAAAAACTATTATAAATAGGTATAGGATATATTGAACAAAACTTTTAGGGTTTTTATTACTCTATTAAATAACATGAAAATATACAGGGTGTACCATTTAAAAAAAATATATATATTTATTCATTTAAACTTGTTCAAATTTGAGCCGATGTGTTCAACACCCTGTAGCTTTTATTGTAAATATTAGGTAAAAATTATGTTAACTTGTCCTTGTCCTTGCTGAATTCCAAATTTGAATATATTTGTCACAAAATTGAAAACGTTATTTAGGATTGAATTGATGCTTGAAAATGTGACTTTTTTTCTTTAAACTTAATTATCTCAGAAACTATAAAGTTTTGTTATAGTAAACCCTTAATAAAAAAAGATTTAAAATTATAAGCTAAATCGAAAATGCGATTCGTATATAGGGTGTTCTATTTAAAAAAATACAACTTTATGCTGTCCTAGTTTTTTGGCTCACCCTGTACAGTCCCAAATATTTTTAAAATCTGCGTAAAAATAAACTGTATCAAACAATAAATATAGTTTCTTTGTTAATTTCACCGAAAAGACACAAACTTACTTCATCCAATCGTTGACTCACCCTGTACATGGATTATCGTGACAAATACCCATAAGCAAATTACTTCCTAGTGATAATAGACGATTTTTATATTTAGTTTTTAGGGGGGTCGCAACATTTTTTACTTAACTTTTTGGCTGGATCGCGACACTAAAAAGGTTGAAAAACGATACCTTAGAAAATATGGAAAATTTTATTAAAAGTTATATGGGCTGTGTATATATTCCTCCACTATCACAAGTAGAAGTGTATGAGGTGTACTGTTCATCTGTGAACTGTCTTTTGGAGGAGTACAAGTGCGATAATTTTTTAATGTGTGGTGATTTTAACTTGCCAGGTTTGTTATAGAGCAATAATGAATTTGGAGCGATTCCCATGGGAAACTTTTTTTGTCAGCATATTTAAATATGTACCAACTGAATTCATTTCCGAATATCTCGGGCAACATATCAGATTTAATATTTAGCAGTAGTTCAGATGTTAAAGTTGTCATTTCTACAGAACCCATTACGCGTTGTGATATTTATCATCCAGCTCTATATTTAGAAATTCCGCTACCGACAAAATTGGATGAACTTAATTTTGAATATTATAATGATTTTAAGCACTGCAATTATTTAGAAATGAACTTTTTCTTGGCAAATTTTGATTGGACCTCATTAATGACACAAAATAATGTTGATATAATATTAAATACGTTTTATCAGTGTGTGAATTCTTGCTTTGATATCTATGTCCTAAAAGCTAAAGCAAAAAATAAAATATTTCCGCCATGGTTCAGTCCAGAATTGAAGTCTCTGATTTTTGAAAAAAAGAAAGCCTATAAACAATATAAAATTTCCAATTCCAATTACATCTTATTTTCAGAGTTACGTAAGCTATGTAAGTGCACATATAAATACAATTATCAAAACCATATATCTAGCATTGAAGACTCTATAAAGTCTGATAGTAGGTTTTTCTGGAAGTATGTTAATGCCAAGAATACGAAATTTTCTCTTCTTAGTTGTATGTCACATAATAATGTTAGAGCGGAAGACTCAACTGCTATAGCAGAACTCTTTAGAGCTTTTTTCTCCACAGTCTACCCGCAGGAGCATTGTGAGACCCGTACTTTTAATTACATGAAAACTGTAAACCTTAGTTTCCTTCAAGTTGAGCCGGTGAACGTGTTTAATGCAATAGATCACTTGAACAGTAAATTGGGTATCGGACCCGACGAGATACCAGTCATATTTGTTAAGAATTGTCAAGGTGTTTTGTCTGCAGTGTTGGCTCAGATTTTTAATATTTCTTTATCAACGGGTGTTTTCCCAAAAGTTTGGAAAACTACTTACATTACGCCAATCCATAAGAATGGAGACAGGGCTAACGTCGAAAATTATCGTGGAATTTCAAAATTTTCACTATTTAGTAAGATTTTTGAGGGTATTGTTTACCAAAAGATGTGTCCTCTTTTTAGGCATGTGTTAGCAACTTCAAAGCATAGCTTTATGGCAGGTCGATCGACTACTACTAATCTGCTTGTCTATAAGCAGTACTTGGTGGAGGCTTTGGAGGGGAGGTGTCAAGTGGATGCTATTTACACTGACTTCTCCAAGGCTTTCGACAAGGTTAACCATCAACTTCTTATTTACAAGCTGGAAGGCTTGGGCATCCATGGATCATTTCTACAATGGATAAATAGTTACCTGTCTGGTAGAATATAGCGAGTAAAAAATTAACAACTGTGAATATGATATGTGTTACCTCTGGTGTTCCTTAGGGTGCTCACCTCGCTCCGCTCCTTTTTAACTGCTTTATTAACGATATTGAGGACATCATAACTTTCAGTAGATGTCTTCTTTATGCAGATGATTTAAAGATATTTCGGGTTGTTAGGAGTAGCAACGATTGCGAGGGCATTCAGCAGGATCTAGCTCGATTCTCTGAATGGTGTAAGTTAAATTTTATGCACCTTAATGTTAATAAATGCTCCATTATAAGTTTTTATCGTAAAAGAGATTAGATAACCTTTGATTACTTTCTTGATAATAACATGATTAATCGCGTTGAATGTGTGAAGGATTTGGATGTTACATTTAATCAGGCCCTTTGCTTCGACACACATATTGATAATATTGTGAACAGGGGTTTGAAGTTGCTCGGGTTTGTGAAGAGAATCCTTACAGATTTTAATAGTGTAGACTGTTTTAAAGTGATATACTGCTCTGTAGTTCGATCAATCTTAGAATATGCGTCCCAAGTTTGGTCACCTCATTATTTTGCATACAAAGAAAAAGTAGAAAAAGTACAAAGAAAGTTTTTAAGTTTCATTGCCTTTAAACAAGGAATGCAGCAGGAGCGGTCTGTATATGATGATACTGCCGATGCTTTGGGGTTGTTACCATTGTGTGTGAGACGCATATATCTTGACCTCGTTCTACTTTATAAGATTGTTAACTCTTGTATTGATTCTCCTGAACTACTCAATAATATGGGATTATCGGTTCCTCAAAGAGCTTTTAGAGCGCACAATTTATTTGATGTGATATATCACCGAACGAATTATGGCATTAACAGTCCTATTTCTCAAATGTGTAGGGAAATGAATTCAGTTCCTACTTAGATTGATATTTTTCGTTTGCCAATTAATGTCTTTAGATTAGAAATTTTACAATTCTTGAAAAACTAGTTAATGTTGTCAATTGTTCATACTTGTCTTTTGAAGCACTTTGATGCGTGTTTAGATTTGTAAGTTTGTTTTTTTATTTCTGACTGTTTTAAATAGTGTTTGTATTTTTTATTTTTGAAATGGAAATTGTCAATTGTCAATACTTGTCTTTTGAAGCACTTTAATGCATGTTTAGATTTGTAAGTTTTTTAATTCTGATTGTTTTTCAATAGTGTTTGTATTTTTTATTTTGAAAATGGATTGTATTTATTTTATCCGTTAATATACTATTATTATAATTATTATATATTAACAAATGTGAGTGTCAGTGATGCAAAGAAACTAAAGCTCTTTATCAGAAATAGATGTAACTAAGATGTTATTTCAACAGGATGAGCATCACCTGTCATAAACAATGACTCTGTTACAAAGGAAATTTACAGGTCGTATTATCTCTCATTTTGGAGATCAAAACGGGCCACCAAGAAATTATTATTTAGCCCATTTTGGAATTCTTTCTACGACATTTTGTAAAAAATGAGATCTATACAAGCCATCCTGATACGATTCAAAAACTCAAAGCCAAATTTCATTGACTGAGTACATATCTACCAATGGAAGCGCGGTTGCCATTAAACTGATATTTTATTTCACGGTTATGGTAAATAATTATTCTGTATATATCAATGAAAAACACCCTTTGGTACATAATAAGCATTAAGTATTGTAAGACAATTTTTAATGTTGCAAGTTTGAACCAATTTTTTTTATAACAACTTTTTCTCTGATTGATATCTAACATTAACTAGAGAGATAATGATTAAATATAGTTAAAAAATAAAACCTACTTACGTTTTAGTGTATTTTTGGCTGGGGTAACTTTAACAATATCTTTAACACATTCTATAACTTTGGGACTATTTATCTCACACTCTTCTTTAAGTCTTTGTCTTTGGTATTTGGTTGGAGTTATTTGGCTGCGAAAAATATCTCTAAAATAAAAAAATGTCGTTAGTCATAGGCTGCAATTTTTAAAATATAACTAGTGTAAAAAGATTACTGGAGTTATGGTCTTTTAGAATTTCTTGTTATCTAAAATTTAGCTAATGCTGATACTACTGATCAGCAAGTTATAAGTTTTTTTAAGCCTTTGATATGATGTATTCTAATTTTCAAAGAGGACAATTAAGCGTTTATTTTATTTTTTACTTCAGTTTGAACATGGAGTGCAGAAAAGGAAGCTGCTGAAGCTATGTGAAGTTCACGGGTTGATTGCATAACAAATCGCATTTGTTCTGTAGATTTTACACTCAAAAGTGACCAACATTGTATTTAACTTACTGAAATTGATGACGACCAAATCAAAGCCATAACTGAAGAGAATCGTCTTATAATTGTTTAAGATATTGCAGAGAGATTAAATATATCGTAAGCAATAGTTTAAAATCACTTAAAAAACACTGAATTGAAAGAGATTTACTTAACATAACAAATCTATATTTGTCATATGCATTTCATGCGCAATTTTTTTTTTAAAAGAAACAATTGGTAATGAAAAATGTGTCATCTACAGTAACATCATTTCAAAACGATTATAGTCCAAGTGTGATAAACCACCACAAACCACATCTAAAGCTGAATTGCATCCAAGAAAGGTCATGCTTCCAATGGGCTGGACAATCAATTCAGATGTTTACTGTAGACTACTAATGAAAGTGGATGAAGCAATCAAAAAAAAAATGACCAGAAATGGTAAATAGAAAAAGAATTGTGTTTCATCATGAAAATGAAAAACCTCACTCATCTTTATTAACTTGTGGAGCTTGGTTGGGGAGTGATGTCACATCCCCCATACAACACTGACTCGACACGATCTGATTAACATTTATTTCGAAGTTTGTAAAACTATATGAATGGTAGAACTTTCACAAATGATGTTGACATTAAATCGCACTTGGTTCAGTTTTGTGCTGGTATGCTATAAAAAATATGGCAAAAGATCAATGAACAAAATGGAAAACATATAACTGATTAAAGTTTATTCCTTGTATAAAAAACGAGTTTTAATTTACATCGCAAAACCAAAATTACTTTCCTGCCAACCTGATAAGAAGATTTATTATTGAAGACGCAAACAAAGAAGTTATGCTTTGGTACTAATTATGCAGTTATTTTAATCAGGCTTGTATTTATCATCGTGATAAGTAAATATCCTTAATTTTCATAACATCTATCAATAATATTTTTTAACGATTTTTTTCTTATACTCATAAAAACTTAATAATGCTCATTAAAAATTTGTAAAATAGACTGTTCTTCTTCCTAGAATAAAGTGTTTCGATGATATAATACATCAAAATTATATTTTTAAAAAAACATTTCTAAATATTTGAAAATTTTAATCTTTAACTGTTTAGTATCAAACAACTTCAATAATTGACTAAAATGTGGTTGTCAGACTTTCATTGTCTTTATTTTTATTTATTTTTACGACGTTTCGATTTATTTGAAACATGTAAATACCATGCGACGTATAATTAAGTTTACCATGGAAAAAGAGGTAAATGATCAATTGCCTTTCCTAGATGTCATGGTGAATCGCTCAAACGAAACTATTAAAACTTCAGTATACAGAAAGCCAACACGTACTGGACAATATCTTAACCATAGTTCTAATCATTCTGTTGTAACAAAACGGGGAATTATACGCAACCTCTATAATCGCGCTATATCTATATGCAATAATGTCGATTCATTGGAAAAAGAGGTAGCAAATATTAAATTCGATTTACAACAGAATGGTTATCCTTTGAAACTAATTGACGATGTTATAAATAATTTTAGAACAACGAACACTGGATAACAAGAAATACTTTCCTTCTTCACAATTCCGTACATTAAAGGAACTTCAGAGAAAATAAGACGAATTGCCAGTAGTTATAATATAAAAACAGCCTTTAAATCAGGAAATACACTTAGAGGTCATTTAACAAAAACAAAACCAAAAAACTACCGATAAGAAAGAATGTGTTTAAAAAGTTCCATGTGAGTGTGGTGAAATGTATATTGGAGAAACCAAACGACCACTAGGAGTTAGAATTAAAGAACATAAAACTCATACACAAAAAGGGGAAACGTCGATATTGCAGAACACGCCTGGGATAAACAACACCATATAAAATGGTCTGAGGCTGCGCCAATATATATGGAACCCAACATGAAAAAAAGAAAATTTATAGCAGCAGCTTACATTAAAAACAATAATGGAATTTTTAGTAAACCAAGTCTTGAGATACCTAATCTTTGGCAACAACTACTTGGTAACATCAAATCATTGACTTGTGTACAATGAAGCGAAACTCTGCGCTTCAATGGACGCAATCCCAATATAAGCTCGTAGCCTTAAAACAAAACATTCAGTTTATACTTGATAACGATTAGAGATACAACCTAATCGAAACGTCGTAAAAATAAATAAAAATAAAGATAATGCAACAACAAACTTCAATAATATTCCGTATATTACCTGCACGCATTCAAACAATCCTTATTTTTCGAATTGCTACAACAGTCTTCTCCATTTTGTTGCTTATCTATACAACTAAAAAATGCTATTTCGTCGCTTGGTCTGCAACTTCGGGTAAGATCTTCGGTCGACGTGGCTGTTACACAAGCTCTTCGGCAGCTTTCGCTGAGCGGCGTTGAACAGCAAATTCTGCCTGGCCAGGAATCACCTCTAGACATATCTACGAAGAAAAAAGTATTTAAATGGCTAATTTTAATCGTAATCAAGCTAATAAAACATTTATTTCGTCATTTTGAATCTATCATTGTAGATAACTCATTTTGACTAACGTGTGTAGCACATATAAAATAATTCTTTACAAGAAAAACTAAAAATCTAGCTTTATTAGAATTGAGAGTTGATTAAGAACATGACAAACGCATGGAAATGGAAAAAAAGAAAGTGCACATACTCGTAACAAAAAACTACTAAATATAAAATCAAAATTCCAGTCGAAGTAATTAGGATATTGACTATAATCAAATAAAAATATAATTTTGCAGCGAAATAGTTGTTTCCACAATAGAAATTCTAAAAAACACAATATTTTTCTCTATGTTTATGGGATTTTATTTTTATTAAATTCTCAATAGAACATAATTTTTAAATGTATACATATGAGTGCAGTTTTGTTCCTGAATCATTGTTCAAGGTAAATACATTACATGTAAATAATTTGATAGTAAAATCAACCAAATACTTTGTTTTTTAGCTACACACACTGACGAAGGTAAAAAAATTATCGAAACGTTAAGGTTTTAAAAAAATGTAATATACAGAAAATACAACACCACCATTACATTTCAATTTCATTTTTAACGGACCATAATCCCAAGAAAAACAAACATAAAAAATATTTTAATAAAGGTCCAATAAGTAAATAAGAAATACCTTATTTATATATATATATATATATATATATATATATATATATATATATAATTTCTTTATTTACTTATTAGTGCTATTTAAAAATTATCAACGTTGTGATTTCAATAAAAGGTTACTAGGAAGTGGCAACAGTGCATTTTAGGTCGGAGGAGTTTATCCTCTTTAGTCTATAGGAAGGGATATGCAACATTGCCACGTTTTGAACCGAAATTCAACAATTTAAATTATGTTTATAACATTTTATTACTGATATAAAATCATTGTAATGATGAATGAGTTGTGTCCTATAGTTGTGTCCAATTTATGAGCGTCAAAATTATAGCATTGGAGTAACAGTCTTGTATTTATTTAGTCAATGGTACTACTAAGGTCACATGTCATTATATAGTTTTACTATACATAATATTGTTTTTTGTGTTACAACCGATAGATTATGGCAACTGCCAGGTCGGTGCAAATACAGTCTGATGTAGGGCCTAGAGTATATTTGACAAGGTTGATTTCATTATATAGCGGGACTTCAGTGAATCTTCACTAAGATTGGTTTTGGACTGGTAACCTTGAAGTATAATTGTTTTAGTAATTAAATTAAATTAGTTGTAGTTCGAGTTTGGGTTTTCGGGAGAAAAATGTTGAAAAAACCCCTAGACTTCTATACAGGGATTGACGGGGAATATTGCTGTATCGAGTGATTAATTTTTTAGTGTTTGGATTGGACCAGCTCACGGAGGAGGAAGTGTAAAGGGCCTCGTCCCTGTGGTGTGGTCCAAGTCTATTAATTATGGTACGTCACATTTATTGTGATATGTCATTGTATATAATATATTGTTGGAGCTGTTTGAATTGGTTGCGATGACATTATATCTCGTTGATGACACTGACTTGATTTGATTTAGACTTTCTTATATATGATTTTTATGTTTCTATATCCAAAAAAATATGTTTGTGGCTTGTTGTAGTAATTTATATGATATAAGTTGTATCACGGTGGTTGATAATACAGCGGTAATGCGCTGTATAGTGGTTTGTAAGTAATATTTATATTTGGGTCAAAACGGGTTTGTGTTATATTTCGGGCCAATTCGTTAGAATTAATGTTCTGTGTATGGGTGCTTATGCTCCACACGTAGTCTTATTATCGGGCAGGTTTGCTATATACGAATGTCTTTCATCTTCCGTAATGCAGTGAAGGAATTTATTTTGTAAATGTTGGAGTATGTCCCATAGGTGCTGCATACCTTATTATAGGTTTGATGATTTGTCTATATAGTGTTTTTTTATTTACTTCTGAACTAGTATTGAAATCGCGTACAGCATTTGCATTGTTATGAATGCCTTGTGTAATGAATGAGAGCTGCGAGTCAATGATCATCTCAAGGTACTTTACATTCTTCTTTATCGGTACGTTCGTGTTGTTTATTTTGATTGGTATGATAATGCGATTGTTAGTGGGCTTATTTTGATCTTCAATGTTGGTAAAAACGGTAAAATTTTCTGAATATGATATTCTATTTATTTTTTAGTTACTTCAGCTTGGTGAGATGTTGCTATCAAGAGCAACTCATCAGCATACATTATTGTTTGTGTAGCGTGACGTAGGGAAGTCGGATATATAAATGTAATATAGAAATGATGACATTACCGTATCTTGAAGGACTCCTACGTGAACTGTTTTTAACCGACTTCTAAAAGAAGGAGGTTCTCAATTCGTCGACTATGTTTTTTTTTATATATGTACACCGATTACTCCGGAACGGCGACATCGATTTGAATGAAATTTTTTACTTTACATTCAGGAAGTTGCTGCGGTGGTCCCATATTTTTTTGGATGAAATTGGTGCAGTAAAATCCAAGATGGCACTGACAATATGACAAAATAATCAATTTTGTCCGATTTTTTCCAAAATTGGTATGGGGGAGTTCTCGGGGTCGCACATTACGAATCTGAAATTATTTTTTAAAAATTCAATATGGCGTATCCAATATGGCGGATAAAATTAATTTTGTTCGATTTCTTTCAAAATTGATATGGGGAAGTTTTTGGGATCGCACATTACGAATCTGGAGTTATTTTAAAGAAAAATTAAATATGGAGGATCCAAGATAGCGGATTAAAGATTCTACATGTCTCGATTTTGCCTAAAATCAGTATTGGAGGATTTTTGTTAGTGTTAATCAAGAATTTGAAATATTTTTTGAAAAACTCAATCTGGCGGATTCAATATCGCGTTATAAAAATTTTGCATTTTTCAATTTCCTCTAAAACTCATATAGGGAGTTCTTGAGGGTGTAAATTATGAATTTAAAAGTATTTTTCGAGGATTTCATATGGCGAATCCAAAATTTTACATTTTTCGATTTTGTTCAAAGATGGGACTGAATAGTTTTTGAAGATGTAAATAGCGAATATAAAATTATTTTAAGAAAATCTAATATGTCAGATGCAATATGACGGTCTAGAAATTTTAAATTTCCGGATTTCATCTAAAATTAGTACTAGATGAATTTGAAGGGTTTAGATTTAGAATAGATCAAGGCGTTAAATTTTTTTTTTAAATTCAATATGACGGATTTAATATGGTAGGTTGAAAATTTTACCTTATTCGCATTTTTTCGTATTTGGTATAGGGGGTTTTCGACGTCGTCTATGCGAATACGAAGTTAATTTTTTACAACTGTTAGATTGATAAGATACAACGTGAGGGACTGAAAATTTTACATTTTCCGATTTTGTCTAAAATTGATATTGCGAGGTTCTTGGGGCGTATACAAATTCAACATGCAGTATAAAATATATTGGACTAAGAAAATTACATCTGAAGTTCTTTAAATATCGATATTGGAAGGTTTGGGTGCCTATAACACCCATTTAAAATTAATTTGAAATTTAAGATAACGGATTTACTATGACAAACTAAATATTTGTTTGATACAATTTCACTGGTATTTGAAGAACTCCAAGAGTCAAAGAATTTTTAGTGGTTCATTTTAGGGTGATTTACAACTTTGCGAGGTACACTAATCTCGGTCATTACTTAGTTCAAATAATTTATGCATATCACAATAAATTCAAAACTAAAAATCGAAAAATAAAATTTTCATAAAAAAATTGAACCGACTTCTAAAAGTGCGCTAAAAAGTGAAAAATAACTAGAAATTTTTATATGAAATTGAAATTTGGGAAGTCGGCGCCAAATTATTTCTAAATAAAATAAATAATTACTAATATATTCAAATTATGGTAAGAAAGCAATTACAAATAAAGTATTTTTAATCTGTTTATGCAAATCACATTTTGTCAGGTATTAATTTGGCGCCGACTTCAAAAATTTCAATGTCTTATAAAAATTTATAGTTATTTTTCACTTTTAAGCGCACTTTTAGAAGTCGATTCAATTTTTTTATAAAAATTTAATTAGCTTTGAAAATGACACTGCAACACGTACAGTAAACGTCCTATCCATCTAAAGAACTATGTTTTTTTCATAATGGCAACTGATAAGAACCTGGTTTTTAATGGCGTATTTTTACCTTTCGAGACATCATAGATGTTATTAGTATATACTAGTGATGTGCCGGATCGTTAAAAATGTATATCCGCGGATACGGATCTGAATACAGATATTTGGTGTCAAGATCCGCGGATACGGATACGGATCTTCATTAACTTACTCAATCGGTGTCAGCGCGCGAGACGTTTAAACGATAGATGACGTCACGCCCGCCGGAACGACAGGCAGGACATGTTTTGACTTGCATTGCGCGCGTATTAATTTTATTTGTTTTATTCATTGTTTAGTGTGTCACTGAGCCGCGTAGATAACGTTTGCGTATACCTTTAGTACAAGAGTTAAAATAATGTCTACTAAGAAGTTTTCTAGTGTAATTTGGAAATATTTTGAGATAGTAAATGATGAATGTGCGAAGTGTAAAATTTGTGACGGAAAGTATTCCCGTAAGGGAAAAGGCACAACTTCTTTAAAAAATCATCTACAGAGAAAACATCCTGAAGAATATGATTTATTCTTAAAAGAAGACTCCGCTAAGAAGAGTACCGATGAAATATCACGGCCAGGGACATCTTTGCAAACGGTAAAAAGAGAATTTAAACAAACTTTTTTTACAGAATATACGGAAAAAGCTAGAATGTGGGATAATACAAACCCCAAATCAATAAAAATTGACTATTTGATTGCTGAAATGTTAGCTTTATCAGATTTACCGTTTCAACACGTAGAACAATTAGGGTTCCGACGATTGATGGATCATATAGTTCCAAACTATGTTCTTAAAGGCAGAAAATATTTTACGGAACTTGTTTGCAGCGAGCTTTACGACAAAGTGTCATTAAAAATAAAAAGCATGTTACAAGATTTTGAGAAAGTTTCCTTCACATCAGATATTTGGTCAGACTCGTCATCGGGAGTTTCACTGTTATCTTTAACATGTCATGGTATTACCAAAGACTTTCAACGAAAAAATATCGTTTTGAAAGCGGAAGTTCTTGAGGAACGTCATACGGGAGATTATATTTCGGAAATATTTCCAAGTATGTTAGAAGAATGGGGACTTGAGAAACAAAATGTGCACTGTATGGTACGAGATGGGGGATCCAATATGAAGCGCGCTTGTTCTTTATCTAAAATACATAATATCGACTGTACAGCACATCAGATACATTTGGTGGTTAAAGAAGCCATTAAAAAAGTTGATATAATCTCCGTGTTATTCGCAAAATGTAGGAAAATTGCAGGACATTTCAACCATTCCACAATGGCAATGCAAGAACTAGAAAAAATACAATTTCGACTCGATCAAAAAATTTTAAATGTTTTGCAAGACTCACCGACACGCTGGAATTCCAGCTATCATATGTTGGAAAGACTTGATTGCATCAAGGATTCGCTGTCGCTTTATGCTTCTAATAACAAAATAGAACAATTTAATGCTGATGACTGGACTTTGATTCAAGAATTAGTAAAAGTGCTGAAGCCTCTGGAAGACATTACAAAAAAATTGAGCTCACAGAACACATGTATATCTGACGTTATTCCTCTTGTACGAGCATTGAATAAAATCTATGATGAAGATGAGATCCAGGAAAGTCTCAATATCAGTGTATCCGCTGTTCTGAATTTTGTATCTGCTTTGAAGAATGAATTAGATTATCGTTTTTCTGAAATTGATAAAAATGTTTTGTTTCAAGTAGCCACATTTTTAGACCCACGGTACAAAGGTAAATTCTTCAGTGATATTCTCATAAAAGAAATAAAAGAGAAATTGCTTACAGCTTTAGAAACTGAAGAAAATCTCACAGCAGCTATAAGTACTGGAGTCAAACCAATTACTGTTAGAAAAGGACATTACCAGAATTTAGAAGAGTCTATTGCTAATATGTTGGATAGTGATGATGACGATGAGCAATCTGAAAATTAATTATCAGATACGAAAGCTAATTTGATCATAGAATATATGTTAGAAAAAAGATTACCAAGAGATCAAGAACAGTTAAAATATTGGCAGATTAACAGTAAAAAGTTTGGAGGTCTCAGTCACATTGCTCGCACATATTTATCATCACCTGCAACAAGCGTTCCAAGTGAGCAATTTTTCAGTGCAGCAGGTATTGTTTATGATCCTCATCGTAACAGACTTTTGGGAGACAAAGCTGCCAAGTTACTTTTTTTGAAATACAATTTACCATTACTTAATTTCAATTATAATTAATCACTTTTTCAAGTTCCTCTAATATTCACTGTGTTTGCTCGTGTAATCTAATTTTTATACTTTATATGGTAGGTAGTACCTATTAGGTACGCAGTATTAATTTACTTCATTAGAATAATCATTCAATTAGAACTTATTTTTGGTTTTCTCATCATCTCATAGTTATAAAAGTGATCTTATAACTTATCACTTTCTATTATATTGATCTCATTATAATTAT
This sequence comes from Diaprepes abbreviatus, assembly GCA_034092305.1. Lineage (NCBI taxonomy): Eukaryota > Metazoa > Arthropoda > Insecta > Coleoptera > Curculionidae > Diaprepes > Diaprepes abbreviatus. The sequence continues at coordinate 35,451 of JASJET010000379.1, read as the reverse complement.
AAAAACGATTTAAGTTTTAGTTTACTCATTGTAGTAATTAAATATTTTATTAAAAATTATTATTTAAAATTTATTTATTAAAATAAATTATAATATATAAAATGTTTTATTTCAATATGTTAAACATATGTTAGTCTTTTAAAAAACAGCGTTTAAGAACATTCCAGCTTATCCGATAATAATTATATTTCGTAAATAAATATTTGAAAAAGAACTAGTGTTCTCTATGAGTGCCAAGCACGATCTGCCCGCTCGGTTCTCCTCATCCAAGATCGTCATCTTCCCGGCCCTTTGTCTCAAGTCCAGGAATCAATGACTGCTCGATTTCTATGTCTGCCCAACGTCAGTCAACACCTTATCGTAATGCATCCAAACATTTACTCTTCATCATTTTCTTAATTTATAAAAGTGATGTTATAACTTTCTATAATGTTGATCTTATTATAAAGAGAGTTGATTAGTACCTTTAAGTTATGTACTATTGGTATAGTAACTTACTACGATAAATGTTTGCAATATAAAAGTGCCAAATATTTGATTTTAAGAAATAAAAAATACTTGAATTGAATTTAATAGTTTTTTAAATCTATCTAAACACATTAATAAGTTGAAAGATCCGTAAAAGATCCGCGAGAAAAGTAACGGATACGGATACGGATCTTTCTTTTCCCTCGGATATCCGCGGATACGGATACGGATCCGGAACATCACTAGTATATACCAACAAATATATTAATGACGCCATCTGTTAGTAAAATCAACATTATTAACCGAAACGCCCATTACTTTTTAAACTGTCGTAATATGAACTTAAAAATATACTATCAGTTTATCGATAGCGGCAAAACTATAAGGATCGAGATTTGACGACAGTCATTTCAAAGCATTGCAAAAATATTTGTAAAGTCAAATAAAATGTTTAATTTAAAATTTATACAAAGACAACGCACAAGGGCGGTTCAATCTAAATCATTCAACGATTAATCAGCCTATGATTATTTTACAGTTTGTAATTTATTTTCAGCTTTTAAACGGCTGTGTTGTGTGTGTATTACGTTATGGCGATGATAACCTTTTTAAGGTCAAAAGCATAATTTACCATAAAATCAAATATTGTTTAGTGTCAGTGAATACTTTTTATACTGATAAAAATAAACAAATATCAATTTAATGGAATTTACTTTTATAATACTTAATAGTCCTGGCGTCCAGAAGGTTTTCATAGCCGGTAAAGATAATTGAACACAACCAAGGTTTTCCCAAGAAACCATCAGAAAATTTATTATATCTTCTTAAAATTATTGTTAATAATTATGGTATCGATCCCAAAACAAAGTCGTTTTGTTTCAAATTTAATAATAAAGGAGTTGCTTTTTTCAAAATTGAAAATTAGAACTCGAAATGTTGTAAAATTAATCCAAAATACATCATCCATACAGACCGCGATAAAGTATTCGCAAGGTATTTCTCATATCTCGGCAACTAAACAGAATTTTGTATTAACTATTATGCTTATTTGAAGGTGTTTTCATGTACGGTACGTACGGCAAAATGCAACAAAGTTTAATCAAAAAAGTTAAATTCCATTTGTTTATAAACTTTTTAAGTGTACTTCGATTCATATAATCTTGGTATATTGCAAAATTAGTACACTCGACTTAGAGCAAATTGTAATTCTGCACTAATTTTGCAAAATCTCGACTTCTAATTAATCTTTGTCGACTTTTAAAAACTGGCGTCTCCCCCAAGAAAATACGCGTCGACTTATTTAGGTGTGATATGGACAGGGATGCAACATCGTTCTTATAAACATCGATGTTCTCTGAAAAACATAGGTCATAAGAGCGATACATCGATGTTTCACCGATGTTTTAGAAAAGTGACTTTATTTTATCTCTAGTGATTCTGTTATCATTAGACAACTTAAAGTGAGACCACAGACCTTTAAAAAACACGAATAAGAGTAAGAAATATTCATGTCACCAGAAATTTCACAAAAAAATTTACCTACAATAGGGATAACAGTGCAACAATTTTCAATTTAGTTTAAACATTTTCAACTCAAAATATTATTAGGTGCCATGTTTATTGACTGTTCGATGATTAAGTGATTTCACTTAAACTAAATAAAACAAATCTTAAAATAACAAATACATTTCATTATTTTAATTTACTCAACAATTTTGAAATGGAGTTAGGGAAAAGAAGTTTTGATAATCTAGTCCTCAGAAGCCAATTTCTTTCCTGGGTTATGGTCCCACCGACTTTCGAGAAGAAGTGTTCGTTCGGCACCAAGGAAATTGGAAGGGGATGGAAAACTACAACAATAGCCTAAATGTCCAAAAAAGTGTTCCACCATGCTGAAAATAAATGTCATAAATTGACATCGACTGGCTATGTGGAGCAAGCGCAAAAAGAAATTTTGTAGTAATCTTGTTGCATGAAGTTAGCAATGTGAGAACGGGAAACCAGAGCAGGGTTTGCGACATGATCGGCGTCCCGGCGTATTCTTTGTGTGTGTCGGTCGGTCGGATTTTTAAAATTCATGAACTTAAATCTGGGGTAAGGAATTAGATAGTAGTTGAAATGGAAAGAATTGCGGAAACCTTCTTGGTAGTTGTTTGGCGGGTGCGTGCGCATAAACAGGATAGATTCTTTGAAAGAAATTTTTTTTGGGTCGATTTTTTCGGAAATCGATTTATTATAATAACTTCGATTCGATTTTGAAGAACTCATTATTATTGTCAGATCGTACTTTCCCAGAAAGAGTATAGGAAGGAAGAAGATTAAACAATGTCTATGGTTAGTAAATATTTAGACGATATATCGGCGATGTATCGCTCATCTAAATATCGATGTTTACAAACGAAACATCGATGTTTTGCAAACATCGATATATCGTTTGCATCCTTAGATATGGATCATACAACTTAAAATCCACTTAAAAGGCTTATATAGAGTTCTTTTTTAAATTGATACTTGTCGTTTTAGCACGTGAAAAAACCTTCAAAAAGAGCATTACAGTTATTACGAAATTTGGTTTAGTTGCGGGGATATGAGAGATACCGTGGTCTCACCTTATCGCGGCCTACGTGGATGATATTATTTTTTATAATGTTGCAAAATCTCAGCTTCTAATGATCTTTTTTTATTCCAAAAAAGTAGCGTCTTTTTCCATGTTCGAAATTGATATTTTATATAGGCATTTGTTTTCTATGCATATTGCTCTCGGTTTGTTACAGCTCCACTAATGGGACCATTAGATGATTGAAGCATATATGGAGAAAAAATTATAGCTGTATTTGGAGGAAATGAACTGTATGTATACAGGGGGTTTCACGGTGACCAAACATTATAATATCTCATAATAAATATAGTAAATATAACATATAGGATGATTCATTAAAAATAATTAACTGGAAGTCTCACAAAATCGCTTTATCCAAAGAGAACGTCGCCGAGAACCTTATTATATAAATTTGCAGGATTTTAATGGACATTCACCGTGAGATACCCTGTATATTTTCTCTTTAACTACCTGAAGGTAAATATAGGCAACCCGTTAAAATAAAGAAAAACTGTTTAAGAACTAATTTGGTGATTTTTGTTTATCCCATCGAGTAATGCACCATTGAAAAGACCTTCAAAAATGCATTTAAACATATCATGTAATATTTCTTATCTAATCGTTTTATTCACAAAACACAAACCTCTAAATTTGCATAGAATCATAAAAAAGTAAAAAATCAATCAAGTTTTGATGATTTTTATACTGTTATAATTTTAAGTGCCAGAATAAAAAAAGCTAAAACAGTTTGAAAGAGTATTGCTTCACCTTTAAAACGAGCGGTGAAACGTCAAATTTGGTCCATTTGGACCAAAGTTAGATCAATTTTTATAAGAAAGTATGTTTTTTTTTCCAAACGCGTATGTTTAAAAAACTAAACAAGATAGAAAAAAAGTGTAAATAGAAAAAAGACGTATTTTTGTATAAAGAAGAGAGGTATATAGTTTAAAAAAAAATCAGAGAAAAAAAAATTTTTCCTATTTGTTATGATACAAAAAATTTCAGAATGGTAAAATTAATGAAAAAAAAATGACACAATATTTTGTTGAAGTTAAAGAAAAACAAATTGCAGAAAAGTTGGATATAAGTAGACGTACTGTTGATTGCAACGTTAGAAAATATATGCGGCTGAAGTTTGGAACGTTCACGAGACGAATTATACACTCAAAAAAATATTACCGAAAAATGAGAAACAAAATTTTATTTACAAAAGTATTTCATCCTATATTGTTGTAAAAAAAAACAAATTCTACTGGTTAGGACTGTCTTGGAAAATCTTATGGTAATTTAGGATACCTGACTGACACTATATAATAAAAAAAAAAGATTTTAAACACACCCTTAAATTCATTTAAAAAAATCGTCTATGGCGTTTCACAAGTTAAAATCCGCACATATTTTATATTGACGCGCTAGGTATATTCATATTAAAGCCCCATATAAACAGATATTTTTAAAAATTATTGCGGACAGGACACTACCACGCTTAAATTCATTTAAAAAAAAAATCGTCTGTGGCGTTTCACAAGCTAAAATCTGCACATATTTCATATTGACGGGCTAGGTATCTTCATATTAAAAACCTGTATAAACAGATATTTCCAAAAATGCTTGCGGACAGGACACTACCACCCTTAAATTAATTAAAAAAAAAATCGTCTATGGCGTCTCACAAGTTAAAATCCGCCCATATCTTCTATTGACGGGCTAGGTATGATCATACTAAAGCCCTGTATAAACAAATATTTCTAAAAATGCTTGCGGACAGGACACTACCACACTTAAATTCATTTAAAAAAAAACCGTCTATGGCGTCTCACAAGTTAAAATCCGCACATATTTTATATTGACGGGCTAGGTATGTTCATACTAAAGCCCTGTATAAACAAATATTTCTAAAAATGCTTGCGGACAGGACACTACCAACCTTAAATTAATTTTAAAAAATACCGTCTATGACGTCTCACAAGTTAAAATCCGCACATATTTTATATTGACGGGCTAGGTATGTTCATACTAAAGCCCTGTATAAACAAATATTTCTAAAAATGCTTGCGGACAGGACACTACCACCCTTAAATTCAATTTTAAAAAAACCGTCTATGGCGTCTCACAAGTTAAAATCCGCACATATTTTATATTGACGGGCTAGGTATGTTCATACTAAAGCCCTGCATAAATAAATTTTTCTAAAAATGCTTGCGGACAGGACACTACCACCCTTAAATTCATTTTAAAGAAAACCGTCTATGGCGTCTCACAAGTTAAAATCCGCACATATTTTCTATTGACGGGCTAGGTATGTTTATACTAAAGCCCTGCATAAACAAATTTTTCTAAAAATGCTTGCGGACAAAACACTACCACCCTTAAATTCATTTTTAAAAAAATCGTCTATGGCATCTCACAAGTTAAAATCCGCCCATATTTTCTATTGACGGGCTAGGTATGTTCATACTAAAGCCCTGTATAAACAAATATTTTTAAAAATGCTTGCGGACAGGACACTACCACCCTTAAATTCATTTTTAAAAAAATCGTCTATGGCGTTTCACAAGTTAAAATCCGCACATATTTTCTATTAACGGGCTAGGTATGTTCATACTAAAGCCCTGTATAAACAAATATTTCTAAAAATGCTTGCGGACAGGACACTACCACCCTTAAATTCATTTTAAAAAAAATCGTTTATGGCGTCTCACAACTTAAAATCCGCCCATATTTTCTATTGACGGGCTAGGTATGTTCATACTAAAGCCCTGTATAAACAAATTTTCCTAAAAATGCTTGCGGACAAAACACTACCACCCTTAAATTCATTTTAAAAAAAAATGTCTGTGGTATCTCACAAGTTAAAATTCGCCCATATTTTCTATTGACGGGCTAGGTATGTTCATACTAAAGCCCTGTATAAACAAATAATTTCAAAAATGCTTGCGGACAGGACACTACCACCCTTAAATTCATTTTAAAAAAAATTGTCTATGGCGTTTCACAAGTTAAAATCCGCACATATTTTCTATTGACGGGCTAGGTATGTTCATACTAAAGCCCTCTATAAACAAATATTTCTAAAAATACTTGCGGACAGGACACTACCACCCTTAAATTCATTTAAAAAAAAATCGTTTATGGCGTCTCACAAGTTAAAATCCGCCCATATTTTCTATTTACGGGCTAGGTATGTTCATACTAAAGCCCTGTATAAACAAATATTTTTAAAAATGCTTGCGGACAGGACACTACCACCCTTAAATTCATTTAAAAAAAAATCGTCTATGGCGTCTCACAAGTTAAAATCCGCCCATATTTTCGATTGACGGGCTAGGTATGTTCATACTAAAGCCCTGCATAAACAAATATTTCTAAAAATGCTTGCGGACAGGACACTACCACCCTTAAATTCATTTTAAAAAAAATCGTCTGTGGCGTTTCACAAGTTAAAATCCGCACATATTTTCTATTCACGGGCTAGGTATGTTCATACTAAAGCCCTGCATAAACAAATTTTTCTAAAAAGGCTTGCGGACAAAACACTACCACCCTTAAATTCATTTTTAAAAAAATCGTCTATGGCATCTCACAAGTTAAAATCAGCCCATATTTTCTATTGACGGGCTAGGTATGTTCATACTAAAGCCCTGTATAAACAAATATTTTTAAAAATGCTTGCGGACAGGACACTACCACCCTTAAATTAATTAAAAAAAAAAATCGTCTATGGCGTCTCACAAGTTAAAATCCGCCCATATTTTCTATTGACGGGCTAGGTATGATCATACTAAAGCCCTGTATAAACAAATATTTCTAAAAATGCTTGCGGACAGGACACTACCACACTTAAATTCATTTTAAAAAAAACCGTCTATGGCGTCTCACAAGTTAAAATCCGCACATATTTTATATTGACGGGCTAGGTATGTTCATACTAAAGCCCTGTATAAACAAATATTTCTAAAAATGCTTGCGGACAGGACACTACCAACCTTAAATTAATTTTAAAAAATACCGTCTATGACGTCTCACAAGTTAAAATCCGCACATATTTTATATTGACGGGCTAGGTATGTTCATACTAAAGCCCTGTATAAACAAATATTTCTAAAAATGCTTGCGGACAGGACACTACCAACCTTAAATTAATTTTAAAAAATACCGTCTATGACGTCTCACAAGTTAAAATCCGCACATATTTTATATTGACGGGCTAGGTATGTTCATACTAAAGCCCTGTATAAACAAATATTTCTAAAAATGCTTGCGGACAGGACACTACCAACCTTAAATTAATTTTAAAAAATACCGTCTATGACGTCTCACAAGTTAAAATCCGCACATATTTTATATTGACGGGCTAGGTATGTTCATACTAAAGCCCTGTATAAACAAATATTTCTAAAAATGCTTGCGGACAGGACACTACCAACCTTAAATTAATTTTAAAAAATACCGTCTATGACGTCTCACAAGTTAAAATCCGCACATATTTTATATTGACGGGCTAGGTATGTTCATACTAAAGCCCTGTATAAACAAATATTTCTAAAAATGCTTGCGGACAGGACACTACCACACTTAAATTCATTAAAAAAAAACCGTCTATGGCGTCTCACAAGTCAAAATCCGCACATATTTTATATTGACGAACTAGGTATGTTCATACTAAAGCCCTGTATAAACAAATATTTCTAAAAATGCTTGCGGACAGGACACTACCAACCTTAAATTAATTTTTAAAAATACCGTCTATGACGTCTCACAAGTTAAAATCCGCACATATTTTATATTGACGGGCTAGGTATGTTCATACTAAAGCCCTGTATAAACAAATATTTCTAAAAATGCTTGCGGACAGGACACTACCAACCTTAAATTAATTTTAAAAAAACCGTCTATGGCGTCTCACAAGTTAAAATCCGCACATATTTTCTATTGACGGGCTAGGTATGTTCATACTAAAGCCCTGTATAAACAAATTTTTCTAAAAATGCTTGCGGACAGGACACTACCACCCTTAAATTCAATTTTAAAAAAACCGTCTATGGCGTCTCACAAATTAAAATCCGCACATATTTTCTATTGACGGGCTAGGTATGTTTATACTAAAGCCCTGCATAAACAAATTTTTCTAAAAATGCTTGCGGACAAAACACTACCACCCTTAAATTCATTTTTAAAAAAATCGTCTATGGCATCTCACAAGTTAAAATCCGCCCATATTTTCTATTGACGGGCTAGGTATGTTCATACTTAAGCCCTGTATAAACAAATATTTTTAAAAATGCTTGCGGACAGGACACTACCACCCTTAAATTCATTTTTAAAAAAATCGTCTATGGCGTTTCACAAGTTAAAATCCGCACATATTTTCTATTAACGGGCTAGGTATGTTCATACTAAAGCCCTGTATAAACAAATATTTCTAAAAATGCTTGCGGACAGGACACTACCACCCTTAAATTCATTTTAAAAAAAATCGTCTGTGGCGTTTCACAAGTTAAAATCCGCACATATTTTCTATTCACGGGCTAGGTATGTTCATACTAAAGCCCTGCATAAACAAATTTTTCTAAAAATGCTTGCGGACAAAACACTACCACCCTTAAATTCATTTTTAAAAAAATCGTCTATGGCATCTCACAAGTTAAAATCCGCCCATATTTTCTATTGACGGGCTAGGTATGTTCATACTAAAGCACTCTATAAACAAATATTTCTAAAAATACTTGCGGACAGGACACTACCACCCTTAAATTCATTTAAAAAAAAATCGTTTATGGCGTCTCACAAGTTAAAATCCGCCCATATTTTCTATTTACGGGCTAGGTATGTTCATACTAAAGCCCTGTATAAACAAATATTTTTAAAAATGCTTGCGGACAGGACACTACCACCCTTAAATTCATTTAAAAAAAAATCGTCTATGGCGTCTCACAAGTTAAAATCCGCCCATATTTTCTATTGACGGGCTAGGTATGTTCATACTAAAGCCCTGCATAAACAAATATTTCTAAAAATGCTTGCGGACAGGACACTACCACCCTTAAATTCATTTTAAAAAAAATCGTCTGTGGCGTTTCACAAGTTAAAATCCGCACATATTTTCTATTCACGGGCTAGGTATGTTCATACTAAAGCCCTGCATAAACAAATTTTTCTAAAAATGCTTGCGGACAAAACACTACCACCCTTAAATTCATTTTTAAAAAAATCGTCTATGGCATCTCACAAGTTAAAATCCGCCCATATTTTCTATTGACGGGCTAGGTATGTTCATACTAAAGCCCTGTATAAACAAATATTTTTAAAAATGCTTGCGGACAGGACACTACCACCCTTAAATTCAATTTTAAAAAAATCGTCCATGGTGTCTCACAAGTTAAAATCCGCACATATTTTATATTGACGGGCTAGGTATGCTCATACTAAAGCCCTGTAAAGAGAGAAATTTCTAAAAATGCTTGCGAACAGGAGACTACCACCCTTAAATTCATTTTTAAAAAAATCGTCTATGGCGTCTCACAAGTTAAAATCCGCCCATATTTTCTATTGACGGGCTAGGTCTGTTCATACTAAAGCCCTGCATAAACAAATTTTTCTAAAAATGCTTGCGGACAGGACACTACCACTCTTAAATTCAAGTTTAAAAAAACCGTCTATGGCGTCTCATAAGTTAAAATTCGCCCATATTTTCTATTGACGGGCTAGGTCTGTACATACTAAAGCCCTGCATAAACAAATTTTTCTAAAAATGCTTGCGGACAGGACACTATCACCCTTAAATTCAATTTTAAAAAAACCGTCTATGGCGTCTCACAAGTTAAAATCCGCCCATATTTTATATTGACGGGCTAGGTATGTTCATACTAAAGCCCTGTATAAACAAATATTTCCAAAAATGCTTGCGGACAGGACACTACCACCCTTAAACTCATTTTTAAAAAAATCGTCTATGGCGTCTCACAAGTTAAAATCCGCCCATATTTTCTATTGACGGGCTAGATATGTTCATACTAAAGCCCTGTATAAACAAATTTTTCTTAAAATGCTTGCGGACAGGACACTACCACCCTTAAATTCAATTTTAAAAAAACCGTCCATGGCGTCTCACAAGTTAAAATCCGCACATATTTTCTATTGACGGGCTAGGTATGCTCATACTAAAGCCCTGTATAAACAAATTTTTCTAAAAATGCTTGCGGACAGGACACTACCACCATTAAATTCAATTTTAAAAAAACCGTCTATGGCGTCTCACAAGTTAAAATCCGCACATATTTTCTATTGACGGGCTAGGTATGTTCATACTAAAGCCCTGTAAAGAGAGAAATTTCTAAAAATGCTTGCGGACAGGAGACTACCACCCATATATTCATTTTTAAAAAAATCGTCTATGGCGTCTCACAAGTTAAAATCCGCCCATATTTTCTATTGACGGGATAGGTCTGTTCATACTAAAGCCCTGCATAAACAAATTTTTCTAAAAATGCTTGCGGACAGGACACTACCACCCTTAAATTCAATTTTAAAAAAACCGTCTATGGCGTCTCACAAGTTAAGTTCCGCACATACTTTTTATTGACGGGCTTGGTATGTACATACTAAAGCCCTGTAAAGAGAGAAATTTCTAAAAATGCTTGCGGACAGGAGACTACCACCCATATATTCATTTTTAAAAAAATCGTCTATGGCGTCTCACAAGTTAAAATCCGCCCATATTTTCTATTGACGGGATAGGTCTGTTCATACTAAAGCCCTGCATAAACAAATTTTTCTAAAAATGCTTGCGGACAGGACACTACCACCATTAAATTCAATTTTAAAAAAACCGTCTATGGCGTGTCACAAGTTAAAATCCGCACATATTTTCTATTGACGGGCTAGGTATGTTCATACTAAAGCCCTGTAAAGAGAGAAATTTCTAAAAATGCTTGCGGACAGGAGACTACCACCCATATATTCATTTTAAAAAAAATCGTCTATGGCGTTTCACAAGTTAAAATCCGCCCATATTTTCTATTGACGGGATAGGTCTGTTCATACTAAAGCCCTGCATAAACAAATATTTCTAAAAATGCTTGCGGACAGGACACTACCACCCTTAAATTCATTTTTAAAAAAACCGTCTATGGCGTCTCACAAGTTAAAATCCGCACATATTTTATATTGAAGGGATAGGTATGTTCATATTAGAGCCCTGTAGTGTCTTGTCTGCAAGCATTTTTAGAAATATCTGTTTATACAGGGCTTTAATATGAATATACCTAACCCGTCAATATGAAATATGTGCGGATTTTAACTTGTGAGGCACCATAGACGATTTTTTTAAAAATGAATTTAAGGGTGGTAGTGTTTTGTCCGCAAGCATTTTTAGGAAAATTTGTTTATACAGGGCTTTAGTATGAACATACCTAGCCCGTCAATAGAAAATATGGGCGGATTTCAACTTGTGAGATGCCATAAACGATTTTTTTTTAAATGAATTTAAGGGTGGTAGTGTCCTGTCCGCAAGCATTTTTAGAAATATTTGTTTATGAAGGGGTTTTGTATGAACATACCTAGCCCGTCAATAGAAAATATGGGCGGATTTTAACTTGTGAGACGCCATAGACGATTTTTTTTTAAAATGAATTTAAGGGTGATAGTGTCCTGTCCGCAAGCATTTTTAAAAATATTTGTTTATATAGGGCTTTAGTATGAACATACCTAGCCCGTAAATAGAAAATATGGGCGGATTTTAACTTGTGAGACGCCATAAACGATTTTTTTTTTAAATGAATTTAAGGGTGGTAGTGTCCTGTCCGCAAGTATTTTTGGAAATATTTGTTTATACAGGGCTTTAGTATGAACAGACCTAGCCCGTCAATAGAAAATATGTGCGGATTTTAACTTGTGAAACGCCACAGACGATTTTTTATAAAATGAATTTAAGGGTGGTAGTGTCCTGTCCGCAAGCATTTTTAAAAATATTTGTTTATACAGGGCTTTAGTATGAACATACCTAGCCCGTCAATAGAAAATATGGGCGGATTTTAACTTGTGAAACGCCATAGACGATTTTTTTTAAAATGAATTTAAGGGTGGTAGTGTCCTGTCCGCAAGCATTTTTAAAAATATTTGTTTATACAGGGCTTTAGTATGAACATACCTAGCCCGTCAATAGAAAATATGGGCGGATTTTAACTTGTGAGACGCCATAGACGATTTTTTTAAAAATGAATTTAAGGGTGGTAGTCTCCTGTTCGCAAGCATTTTTAGAAATTTCTCTCTTTACAGGGCTTTAGCATGAGCATATCTAGCCCGTCAATATAAAATATGTGCGGATTTTAACTTGTGAGACACCATAGACGATTTTTTTAAAATTGAATTTAAGGGTGGTAGTGTCCTGTCCGCAAGCATTTTTAAAAATATTTGTTTATACAGGGCTTTAGTATGAACATACCTAGCCCGTCAATAGAAAATATGTGCGGATTTTAACTTGTGAAACGTCACAAACGATTTTTTTTAAAATGAATTTAAGGGTGGTAGTGTCCTGTCCGCAAGTATTTTCAGAAATATTTGTTTATAGAGGGCTTTAGTATGAACATACCTAGCCCGTCAATAGAAAATATGTGCGGATTTTAACTTGTGAGATACCACAGACAATTTTTTTTAAAATGAATTTAAGGGTGGTAGTGTTTTGTCCGCAAGCATTTTTAGGAAAATTTGTTTATACAGGGCTTTAGTATGAACATACCTAGCCCGTCAATAGAAAATATGGGCGGATTTTAACTTGTGAAACGCCATAAACGATTTTTTTTTAAATGAATTTAAGGGTGGTAGTGTCCTGTCCGCAAGCATTTTTAGAAAAATTTGTTTATACAGGGCTTTAGTATGAACATACCTAGCCCGTCAATAGAAAATATGTGCGGATTTTAACTTGTGAAACGTCACAAACGATTTTTTTTAAAATGAATTTAAGGGTGGTAGTGTTTTGTCCGCAAGCATTTTTAGAAAAATTTGTTTATGCAGGGCTTTAGTATGAACATACCTAGCCCGTCAATAGAAAATATGGGCGGATTTTAACTTGTGAGACGCCATAAACGATTTTTTTAAAAATGAATTTAAGGGTGGTAGTGTCCTGTCCGCAAGCATTTTTAGAAAAATTTGTTTATACAGGGCTTTAGTATGAACATACCTAGCCCGTCAATAGAAAATATGTGCGGATTTTAACTTGTGAAACGTCACAAACGATTTTTTTTTAAATGAATTTAAGGGTGGTAGTGTCCTGTCCGCAAGTATTTTTAGAAATATTTGTTTATAGAGGACTTTAGTATGAACATACCTAGCCCGTCAATAGAAAATATGTGCGGATTTTAACTTGTGAAACGCCATAGGCGATTTTTTTTAAAATGAATTTAAGGGTGGTAGTGTCCTGTCTGCAAGCATTTTTAGAAATATTTGTTCATACAGGGCTTTAGTATGAACATACCTAGCCCGTCAATAGAAAATATGGGCGGATTTTAACTTGTGAGATACCACAGACAATTTTTTTTAAAATGAATTTAAGGGTGGTAGTGTTTTGTCCGCAAGCATTTTTAGGAAAATTTGTTTATACAGGGCTTTAGTATGAACATACCTAGCCCGTCAATAGAAAATATGGGCGGATTTTAACTTGTGAGACGCCATAAACGATTTTTTTTTAAATGAATTTAAGGGTGGTAGTGTCCTGTCCGCAAGCATTTTTAGAAAAATTTGTTTATACAGGGCTTTATTATGAACATACCTAGCCCGTCAATAGAAAATATGTGCGGATTTTAACTTGTGAAACGTCACAAACGATTTTTTTTTAAATGAATTTAAGGGTGGTAGTGTCCTGTCCGCAAGTATTTTTAGAAATATTTGTTTATACAGGGCTTTAGTATGAACATACCTAGCCCGTCAATAGAAAATATGTGCGGATTTTAACTTGTGAAACACCATAGACGATTTTTTATAAAATGAATTTAAGGGTGGTGGTGTCCTGTCCGCAAGCATTTTTATAAATATTTGTTTATACAGGGCTTTAGTATGAACATACCTAGCCCATCAATAGAAAATATGTGCGGATTTTAACTTGTGAAACGCCATAGACGTTTTTTTATAAAATGAATTTAAGGGTGGTAGTGTTTTGTCCGCAAGCATTTTTAGGGAAATTTGTTTATACATTGCTTTAGTATGAACATACCTAGCCCGTCAATAGACAATATGTGCGGATTTTAACTTGTGAAACGCCATAGACGATTTTTTTTAAAATGAATTTTGAGGGTAGTGTCTTGTCCGCAAGCATTTTTAGAAAAATTTGTTTATACAGGGCTTTAGTATGAACATACCTAGCTCGTCAATAGAAAATATGTGCGGATTTTTACTTGTGAAATGCCATAGACGATTTTTTTTTAAAATGAATTTAAGGGTGTTAGTGTCCTGTCCGCAAGCATTTTTAGAAAAATTTGTTTATACAGGGCTTTAGTATGAACATACTTAGCCCGTCAATAGAAAATATGGGCGGATTTTAACTTGTGAGACGTCGTAAACGAATTTTTTTTAAATGAATTTAAGGGTGGTAGTGTCTTGTCCGCAAGTATTTTTAGAAATATTTGTTTATACAGGGCTTTAGCATGAACATACCTAGCCCGTCAATAGAAAATATGGGCGGATTTTTACTTGTGAAATGCCATAGACGATTTTTTCAAAAATGAATTTAAGGGTGGTAGTGTCCTGTCCGCAAGCATTTTTAGAAATATTTGTTCATACAGGGCTTTAGTATGAACATACCTAGCCCGTCAATAAAAAATATGTGCGGATTTTAACTTGTGAGACGCCATAGACGGTTTTTTTTAAATGAATTTTAGGGTGGTAGTGTTCTGTCCGCAAGCATTTTTAGAAATATTTGTTTATACAGAGCTTTAGTATGAATATACCTAGCCCGTCAATATAAAATATGGGCGGATTTTAACTTGCGAGACGCCATAGACGATTTTTTTTTAAATGAATTTTAGGGTGGTAGTGTCCTGTCTGCAAGCATTTTTAGAAATATTTGTTTATACAGGGCTTTAGTATGAACATACCTAGCCCGTCAATAGAAAATATGGGCGGATTTTAACTTGTGAGACCCCATAGGCGATTTTTTTTAAATGAATTTAAGGGTGGTAGTGTCCTGTCCGCAAGCGTTTTTAGAAATATTTGTTTATACAGGGCTTTAGTATGAACATATCTAACCCGTCAATATAAAATATGTGCGGATTTTAACTTGTGAAACGCAATAAACGATTTTTTTTAAATTAATTTAAGGGTGTTAGTGTCCTGTCCGCAAGCATTTTTAGAAATATTTATTTATACAGGGCTTTAGTATGAATATACCTAGCCCGTCAATATAAAATATGTGCGGATTTTAACTTGTGAGACGCCATAGACGATTTTTTTTAAAATGAGTTTAAGGGTGGTAGTGTCCTGTCCGCAAGCATTTTTAGAAATATTTGTTTATACAGGGCTTTAGTATGAACATACCTAGCCCGTCAATAGAAAATATGTGCGGATTTTGACTTGTGAAACTCCATAGACGATTTTTTTTTAAATGAATTTAAGGGTGGTTATGTCCTGTCCGCAAGCATTTTTAGAAATATCTGTTTATACAGGGCTTTAATATGAACATACCTAGTTCGTCCATATGTTTTAATATCAACCGATCCAGCCAGTCAATAACAAATTTGCTTATATTTTTATTTGTAAACCCTCACGGGCGATATTTTTAAAATTATTTTAATAAATGTTAACCTTCAAATGATACCAAATATAATTCCCAAGTTTTATAAACATTTCAGGTAGAAAAAAGAAGAAGAATTCATTTTTTAAATATTTTACATTGTTTTGCTGTCTTAATATGAATTTTAAAAAAATTTCTATAATTTTTGAAATTATTTTTTACTGTGTACAAAATTCGTTCGCGTGAACGTTCGAAATTTCAGCCGCATGAAAATATAAGGAAACTGGCTCTGTTAATCGTAGACGTAATAGAGAATATCTGAAGAAAACAACTCTTAAAGAAGACAAATATATGTTTAAGTGTTTCTAATATAACTGTGCAAATTAATAAAAATTTGAAAATTATAATTAATATGTTATAATTTGAAAGAATAAGTACGTCGGACACTTCATGAAAATGGAATTTTTGGACGACTTGCTACCAGAAAAAACGTTCCTAAAACCCGTAAATATAAATAGAAAAAGATTAAAAAGGAACAAAACAACCAAACAATTGGAGATTGATCAGTAGAAAAAGGTGCTTTTAGCGACGAATCGAAACTTGCAGTTTTTGGATCGAAAAGAAAAGTGTATGTGCTTAGAAAAACAAATGAAAAGTTTTTGAAAGATTGTTTGGTTTCTAGTGTCAAAGATGGAGGTGGCTCAGTAACGGTTTGGTCTTGCTTAGCCGGATATCGTGTTGGTGACCCTGTAAAAGTAGAACGAATCTTGAAAAGGAAGGCTATAAAAACTGCTACACAAGAACGTATTGGCGTCTGGTACTCGTCTAGTAGGTACTCCTTCTACTTTCCAACATCATAACGACCCCAAACACACTGTAAATATCTGCAAAAGTTACTTGGAAAGTCTTGAAAAAAAAAAGAAGAAATTGAAACTCATGAAGTGGCCACCACAGAGCCCAGATTTAAACTCGATAGAATTATTATAGGATGAATTAAACAGCTGTTCAAAAGCAATATCCGACATAGGTTTCTTACTTATGGGAAATCTTACAAGACGAGTGGAAATAAATCAAGACAGATACACTCAACAAATTAATCTTGCATATGCCATGAATCTGCCAGGCTGTCATTAAATGCAAAGGCTACCACTTTGATGAGAAAAATGTTGAGACGTAACTATTATACTATCTAACAAATTGATATTTACTTTTTTCGTTATAATTGTTTGTTAAAATTCTTTGTTTATATTATTTATTGGTTTAAATTTTGAATTCTATGCATATGATATTTAAAAACTGACCGCTAATTAGTTAGTAATAACTGATATTTATTTTTGTTTTCATTAAAAGGCTTAGTACCTAGTAAACGTCAATATGAATTAAAATTGTTCCTTTGTTAAATAAAAGTGTTTCTCTTTAACTTCAACAAAATATCGTGTGATTTTTTCATAAATTTACAATTTTGAAATTTTTTATGTCATAAAAAATAAAAAAAAAATTTCACTGATTTTTTTACACTATAAATCTGTATTCTTTGCACAAAACACGTATTTTTTCTATATACACTTTTTTTCTATTTTGTTTAGTTTTTTAAACATACGCGTTTCGAAAAAAAAAAAACATTTTTTTACACAAATTGTTCTAACTTTGGTCCAAATGGTCCAAATTGGATGATCTACCACTCATTTTAAAGGTGAAACAATACTCTTTCAAACTGTCTTGGTTTTTGTCTTCTGCAGTGTTTGCACTTGAAATTATAACAGTACAAAGATCAACATTTTAATTTTTTTTACTTTTTTACGACACCCTTTAATAACTATGTTTATGGGTTTTCAAGATAAACGTAACGGTTTTTTGAAGATTTATACCTGAATTTTAAGATATCGTTGGAATTTTTACGCTGCGACCATTTCTTTCGAAGTTATAAAACTTTCTGTGTTTTCAGATTTTCATCTAGGTATGGCAAAACATGTGCAGGGGAGTGTACATGTGAAATTTTTCTGTGTTCTTTCCTCTTTTATTTCCATAAGTAGATTTCGAAAATCTGAAAAAATTTGACGTAATAACACCTTCTAAATACTTTCACTGAAAATTGGTACAAAGTAACAATTCAGTAATTTATCAAAATATAACAAATTTTCGGTAATTCTAGAAAAATACCGAAAAGTGGTAATGTTGCTAATCCTTTTTTTAAATTTACACAAAACTGTACGCAACATTTAGGAAAAAAAGAATCAGCAGAAAAATATGTCTCTACATAAATTAAACACCTCTTTTATCTGAACTTGGCGGTGTTAATCAGCGGATTCCGAAAGATGCAGAAAACGAAGAAGCAGTAACATGGAATAACTGGGACTTTGTACCAATTAAATCGTGAGTTTTGGCTTTTTTAGCTCATTAAAGGGTGTAGAAGCATCTTAATGTTTTTATTTTGCATTTACATTAACGTACGATGGGGGATTTTAAAATTCCTGCACCGACAAAAATGTTGTCTTAAATTATAGGTATTTCTTTATAACTTGAGAAAAATGATTTTGTTCTGTATAATGTCCGAGAGTCGGTATGTTTTTAAATGACACATATGGAAACTTGTCAAGCGAATGTTTCAATAGCAGTTATTAACCGACTTCTAAAAGAAGGAGGTTCTCAATTCGTCGACTATGTATTTTTTTATGTATGTACACCGATTACTCCGGAACGGCGGCACCAATTTGAATGAAATTTTTTACGTTATGTTCGGGAAGTTGCTGCGATGGTCCCATATTTTTTAGATGAAATTGGCACAGTAAAATCCAAGATGGCGCTTACAATATGGCGGACAAAAAAATTAATTTGGCCCGATTTTCTCCAAAATTGGCATGGGGGAATTTTTGGGGTTGCACACAACGAATCTGAAATTATTTTTAAAAAATTCAATATGGTGGATCCAATATGGCGGACAAAAAAATTTAATTTTGTCCGATTTTGTCCAAAATTAGTATGGAGGAATTTTCGGGGTTGTACTTAACGAATCTGAAATTATTTTAAAAACTTCAAAATGGCGGATCCAATATGGCGGACAAAAAAATTTAATTCTATCCGACTTTCTCCAAAATTGGTATGGGGGAGTTTTCGAGGTTGCACATAACGAATTCAAATCATTTTAAAAAAATTCAATATGGCGGACAAAAAAATCGATTTTGTCCGATTTTCTCCAAAATTGGTACAGGGGAGTTTTCAGGGTCGCACAGGGTTGCTGTGGATTTAACAGGTAATCATGTGACCATCTCTTCCAAAAAACTTGAAACATCTACTGGAGCGCTTCGAACTGGTTTAGGCGATTCTGGGGCATTTCAGTTAAGTCGCGTTGAGGTATGGATAAAAGTGGTTCACCGATCCAAAAATGACTGGGGGTTAAATCTAATGAGTCGTTTGAAAAAGGAGTAATAGAAAAGGAATTAATTGTAGCCTCAACTTGAGCAAAGAACGTGGATAGTTCTTCGAACGTTACATGATTTTTTCCGATAATTCTATTTAGATGATATTTAGCGCGTTTCACCGCAGCTTCCCGCAAACCACCGTGATCGAGGCGCTATAAAATTCCGACTAATTCCATTTTTTAATAAATAATCTGATATGCCAGGAACCTTAACCAAATTAGGAATATTTTTGAAAATTGTTTCAATTCGCTTTCTACTGTAATCGTTAATACCACTGTATTGTCTTTTATTTCTGAAAGTTCGATATTTATTTCCTGAATTTCAGGAAATGATGAATTATTACTACCTTTAAGCCAATCTGGGCCAGTCCACCACGGATTTGAATTTTGAACTTCCGTTACCTTAACACCGCGTGATATCAAATCCACAGGGTTTTCGCTAGTAGATCCATGTCCCCGTTGTGATATTGCGGTTTAATTTTAAATATTAGCTACACAATTGATAACAAATATTTTCAGTTTACTGGGAGATAACGCAAGCCAACTTAAAACTATAGGGCTATCAGACCAGAAATATACCCTTTCTATCTTTAAGTTAAGAGACTGTGGTACCTTTTCACATAAATTGACTGCCATTACAGCACTACAAAGCTCTAGTTTAGGTATTGAAATTGTTTTAAGAGGCGCTACACGCGATTTAGAACACAATAATTGGGTAAAACAAATATCATTTTCATCGAACAATCTACTATATATGCAAGTACCATATGCAACCTTTGATGCATCACAAAAACAGCGCAATTCTACACGTTTTGAGTTTTCAATTAATGCATGCCGTTTTATTTTAATGTTACTAAGATATGGCAATTCCTTTACTAAAGTTAACTGTTCGTTACAAACCTCAGCTGCAATAGGATCATCCCAATCCTGTTTTAACTGCCCTAAAATTTGAATAAGTAACTTACAACGTATTATAATAGGAGACACTAAGCCTTATGGATCAAACATACTCGAAATGGCTGATAGTATACTTCGCTTAGTTATCGTATTATTAAAGTTATGAATATATTTTACCATGTATGTTAATATATCCATTTTCGCATGCCAAACAAGTCCTAAAGTTTTTTAATCTCGTTTTCATGGACATAATACTTATCATTATTTTCAAAATTCGCTTCACCTATGATCTCAATTTTATTTGAAACCCACTTTCTAAGGCTAAAACCATACGCTTTTAATATTTCGTTCATTTTTAAAAGATATTGCTTCCGATATACGGTTTTTTCCAGTTATTAAATCATCCACGTAAAAATCGCGGAGAATTACCTTGCTAGATTCTGAATATTTATCAAGATTTTCGATGGCCGTTTGTTGAAGAGCCCTAGTCGCCAAAAAAGACGCAGGCGCTGTACCATACGTTACTGTTAACAACTGATAATGCGATATTTTATCATCGGGACTAGCTCGCCATAGTATGCGCTGTAAATCCCTTTGATCCTCAGAGATTTTTACCTGGTGGTACATTTTAGCAACGTCTGCCGTTATTACGATATTATGTTGACGAAATCTGATTAAAATTGAAAATAATTCCTCGTGAATTGATGGATCAATCATAGGAATATTATTTAAAGAAACACCAGTACTTGAAGGGCAGGAACCGTCAAACACGACATGCGAAACCGTAGTTGTACTTGAATCGTTTATAACTCCGTAATGTGGTAGATAAAATAAATTTTCTCCGTCGTTTTTAACATGTACGTTTTCTAATTTGACTTTTCTGATATGCGCACGCCTTTCATATTCATTCATAAATTCAAAATATTAATGTTTAAATTCTGGATTTTTCTGATATTTGCGTTCAATCGATTTTAGTCGCTAATAGTTAATTTTAACGATTCTCCTATCTGTTCTGCACTTTCACGAATAGGTAGTCACTACAAATTGTCCCGTAGGATCACGCTTCAATGTTTTAATAAATCTTTTTTCGCATTCCATTTCCTCCGATTAATAAAATTTTTTAGGAGAATATTCTTCAATATTCCAAAATTTTTCTAATTGTTGCTCGATGTAATGCTCAATACTACCAAATTGAGAAAAACTACAATTGGTACGTTTAATATTACTATTTATCGGTAACGAACCAGATATTATCCAACCAAAAGTGGTATCTTGTAATATAGGTAAGTTTGAACCCCACTACTTTTGTTCTGGCTGTAAAACATCATAAAGAATGTTTAATCCTAATAAAATATCCACTGATCTTGATGTATTAAAATTATTATCAGCAAAAGTAATATTACTGGGCAAATCCAAAACTGATTTTTTGAAAGAAAATGATGGTAAATTTTCTGTTATTTTATTGATTATTAAAAAATTTGCTTCTGTTATATTTATCACACGATTTTATTTTAGTATAAATATGACTTGAAATTGCAAAAGAGGCGTTTCCTATACCTATTACTGGAATTTTAATGTTAGATGGCAATATTTTAAGTTTTTCCGCTAAGTTTTTACTGATAAAATTCGACTGCGAGCCACTATCTAGTAATGCTCTACATTGAAGCCAACACTGATCATGATCTTGAATAAAAACGTTTGCAGCTGAAAGTAAAATTTCCGTTTGTTGATTACTGCCATAATATACTACCAATCCTGATATTTGAACATTTGGTACTACCTCGGTAGGTTGCAAATTTTCCTTAACGCTTTTAATATCACTTGAATCAATATGAAATAAAGTGTTGTTTTTTAGAACAAACCTTACAACCCTGTGCAATGCACTGATTCAATGAACGATTTGCACGCAAACAAGTTAAACAGAGTTTTAATTTTTTAACCGCTTCGATTCTGTTACAGACAGATCAGTTAGTTTTTTACAATCATAAATATAATGTTTTTCCTTACAAAATATGAATTTCCAAATTAAAACCCTTATTAATTTGAACAGGATGTAGGGGATTGAGACTAAGAGTGGACTGTATATAGGTTTAATTGCGGAGATGAGAAATTATACAAAATACGGCGACAGCGTGACACAAATACTAAAATGGCCTACCTTGTAGTCGAAAGCACTTCACTAAATTCTTCTTGGTGGCCACCAGAATAATTCCAAGCTTCACCATACAGGAACCAGGAATCGCGTCACAAAATGCATGAATATCACAAAACAAATAATCGAGAGAGAGGAGAATACGAGGTAATTGAAAATTAGACAGTAGAGGTAATTCACCCTTAAATTTGCGCCACTTAATTACAATGTCTTCAGGTGGGATGTCGTCCCACTGAAGCCCAAGTGCCCAGAGTTTTTGTATTATAAGTTTACCGAAAAGAACAACTGGGGTTAAAAATCCTTCAGGGTCAAATATGCGAGCTAAATCTGACAAAATATTACGTTTTGTACAGGAGGTTTCACTAACACTTACGTTATACGTGAAGATATCCAATTTGGGTTGCCATTGAAGTCCCAGAATTTTCACCATATTTTCCTGATCATTATCAAATGAAAGAGGATCAATTTGCAGCCAAGATTGCGGTAAATGAGTCAATAACTGTGGATTGTTACTGGCCCATTTTCTCAGCTCGAAACCACCAAGTCGCAAGAGCTCGACGAGCTCCTGTTGAAGCTGTACAGCTTCGCTAACAGTATCGCAACTGCAGATCAAGTCATCAACATAAATCGAATTTTTCAATGCTTGATAGGCTTGAGGATAATTTGCCTGGTAATCACTAGCCAGTTGCTGAAGAGTACGAATCGCCAAAAAGGGAGCCGAAGATACACCGTAAGTCACTGTTAGTAAACGATAATCTTTAATAGATTCGTCTTGGGAGAAGAGAAATAATATTCTTTGATAATCACAGTGACTTTTAGTAACCAAAATTTGACGATACATCTGCTTGATATCAGCTGTAAACCCTACAGCGCCAAGTCTAAAGCGCAGTAGCAGAGTGAAAATATCTAACTGAAGTTTGGGTCCAACTAAAAGAGTGTCATTCAATGATATATGATTTGCATCTTTAGTGTAGAGGCGTCAAAAACGACCCTTAATTTAGTCGTCTGACTCTCTGGGCGTAAAACACAATGATGAGGAATATAGTAAGAGTGGGGTGCTTCTAAGGGATCTTCAATAAGTTCCATGTGTCCAGCTGATAGATATTCTTGCATAAAATTGCAGTAGTCTTGATAAATCGAGGGATTAGTTTTCAGACGACGCTCCAAGTTCAAAAATCTACGAAGAGCGATGTCACGAGAGTCACAAAAATTAGGAGAAGAGGAATTTTTGAAGGGCAGAGCTACTACGTATCGACCAGTGTGAGTTCTATCATGAGATTCAACAAACATATGTTCAGCAGCATTCTCCTCGGGAGAAAGCTTGGGGGTTTGAGCTACTTGATCTAGCTCCCACAGTTTTTTTATACAATTTTCAATTTGAGTTAAAGTACAAAACGTACCTATACGATAATTATTTTCAAGAGATACTTTGCCCATAAGTATCCATCCAAAAGACGTATTAACAGCGGAGGGTTTGTGGTGATCAAAACAAATTGATTCACCTTTCAATAAAGAGCCAAAAACTTCAGCACCAATGAGCATGTCAATCGAAGAAGAAATATTAAAATTTGGATCAACTAAGTTTAAATTCAAAAATTCTTTAAAATGTTTTACTGGTAAGTCAACGCATGGCAAATCGGCACAGATTTGCGGTAAAACAACAAATTCTAAAGTTAAACAAGGTTCACAATGAAAATGAGGACGAACTGTGCAAGCAACACCTTGCGTAGCCTTGGTAGCCATAGGTCCTAACCCACCTATGGAAATATTTAGAGAATAAGAATCCAAACCCAGTTTTTTACAACACTTTTTAGTAACGAAATTAGCCTGACTTGCGGAATCCAGTAATACACGGACTTTTTGAAATTGTCCCCACGCATCTTTGACTTCTATGACCGCGGTGGACAAGAGAACAGTATGGTTACGAGGTAAATTAGCAACGTAAGAGTTAACATCTGGAGAATTATTGTTAGGCAAATTGTCTTTATCTGAATGTGACTGCAATGCTCCTGTACCGAGAGAGCTTTCCGCCAAGTGGGAAACTTGAGTAGGCGCACGCGTGGATGTATGAGAAACAACTTGAGAACTCTGAGGATGAGAAACAACATTTTGAGAAGATGAGGGCTTAAATTCTGAACCAAAATGTAAAAGTGTATGATGTTTTAGAGAACATTTACGACAAGTGCGAAGAGATGTACATGAAGGCGAAAGGTGCCTTGTACCCAAACAGTTTATACACATTCTTTTAGTTTTAACTATATTATACCGTTCCTGAGGAGATTTTGATAAAAAGGTTTGACAACTATAAATGGGGTGTAACTTATTACAAAAAGGGCATTTTTCTTTGCCATCGGTATTGTTTAGAAATGTTTTTATTTTATTTTTAGGAAACTGTAATTTTACTGGAGAAGAAGTAACAGAAACAGCATCTAGAGCACCACAATGTTTTTGTAAAAAGTCTTTCAAAATACCAAAATTATTTGAGCGATTTGCTGAGTTTTTTAATTCAGTATGACAATCAATTTCAAAACGTGTAGCTAAACTGTGATTTAACCGTTCCATTAATATATTAAATAGTACAAAATCCCATTGTTTAACTGGGTAATGCAAATTATTTAAAGCAGCCAAGTTTTCTTCAAACTTCTCCACGAGATTTCTCAAAGAGCTGACCGAATAATCATCAGACAGTTTTTTAGTACCTTTTTGCCAGTGAGTTATAGCAATAAGTCTAGGGTCTTCGTATCTATTAACCAGAGCATTATAGGCAATTAAATAATTTGCATCACATAAAGGTGTACATTTAACTAGAGCAAGCGGGGCTTTATCAAGAGAATTTATCAAATAGCTAAATTTTTCCACGTTGCTCAAATTGGAATTAGTATGTATGAGCGAGTTAAATAAATCATAGAAGGTTTTCCATGTTCGAATATCACCAGAGAAAACCGGTATTTCCAATTTGGGCAACCTATCATTATTTTGGGATGGCGCAGAATGAGAGACATTTAAGTTGACAAGGGGTTCAGATTCAAAAATACTATAATAAATAGCCTGAATTTCAAAATAATCAAAATCGACAAGTTCCCTAAAAGTAGCTTCGGTTTTTAAAAGAGCATCTTTGTTTTCCACGCTTGTTATTAAATCAACGATATTCGAATGATTTTTATCAAAATCATCCTTAATATTTTCTAACATTTTATAGCGCATTTTAAAATGTAAACGTACATTTTGATCTGTTTGAGCTTTTTCCGCGATATTCAATAATTCTTTGATGCGAGAATTAGCAGCATTTCTGCGAGCAATGTATATATCCAGTTTTGACATTTTCAAATCTATTATTTACTTTTCTAATCGAACAATATTTAATGAACAACAAATCAATAAAAGATATTATTATAATATTTCCAATTGAGAGCCAGTGAATAAAAATAAATCAGCAAAAAATATTACTATTTTTTTTATTACTCTAAAATGAGGATTAAATACGCGATTTCAGTAATTTCCAATGCTTTAAAAATTCAAATATTTTATGTCGAAAATTTGAAGATACTGATTCAGCTGATCAGCAGGACTAGTGGGTGCAATGGTATGGAGGGAGTACGACCATGAAATTGCGTGTGACAGGTGCGCCTTCGAGACTTTTAAAGGGCCAACGAAAAAATTCTAAAAATGGTACATTCTCGAAGAAAATTTTGTAAAATGTTAATTAATTAAAGAACATTTTTAATTTTGTGAATAAAACAATGAACATGCGGCTCGAAGTGGCCAAAAAATATGTAGGGGATTGAGACAAAGAGTGGACTGTATATAGATTTAATTGAGGAGATGAGAAATTATACAAAATACGGCGACAGCGTGACACAAATACTAAAATGGCCTACCTTGTAGTCGAAATCACTTCACTAAATTCTTCTTGGTGGCCACCAGAATAATTCCAAGCTTCACCATACAGGAACCAGGAATCGGGGACACTATCACTGTATTTCGGAGTAGTTTTGAGGCGAGAGTCAATATATTTGAGAGCAAAACGATAAGCCTTTTCAATAAGGCGGGAGACGTGCAATACGTCGAGTACTATACGATACGACAATTACTGTACTACTACTATTCTGTCCCTTTTTACATTTGTCCAAATGGGCGAGGGCCAGTAAAATGTGTCACGTGTGAACACGAGTAAAATTGAACTAAAAAGTAATGAAACCTAAACACAGGATATGACCCATATTTATTCCCTATTTTATCAAACTTCTTTTAATTCTTGATTGTTTTATTAGACACACTTTGTAAATTAATATTATCTTTTTTGTTAATTTTAAGATGTACCTCAGACGTTTCCAATAGCTTGCAACGATCAGATAAAAAATTTAACAACATATGAATATCAGATCTCAATATTTTTTTGTTTATTACATACTCTTCCCACTGTGTGGCTGTTTTAAAATCTAATTTACTCGTTAAAAGATAGATTAACATAGTTGACCAAGAATCTACCAGTTTGTTTAGCAGGTTAAAAGTCCTAAACGTTTTGAAATTCATTGAATAATTTCTAAGGCTATATTTATCCTTGGAAACAGCTGGTAATTTGAATAATGCCTTGACATGGTTTTAAATTGTCAAATTTGTATTTTCATATCGTTCGTTAAGCATACCCCATGTTATATCATAGTTATCCGCTGTAATTTGAATTGATTCCAACATTTTAGCCGCATCACCTTGAGAGAACTTAATAAGTAATAAAATTTTCTAATTTTATCAATTATTAAATCATTATGAACTAATGTTTGAAAAAGATCTTGAAATTGAGCCCATTTATCATATTCCCCATAAAATTTTACCAATTCGATAGCTGGAAAGTCTTTGCTAATATTTGGGACACAATTAGAACTTAAATTAGGAATGATTAAAGGAGTTGTATTTCGAAGCTGATCCTTTTCTTTCGATTTATTCTCATAATACCGCCTTATTCAAATTTTATGGCAGTTAAAATAGCGTTGGGATGATCCTATTACAGCTGAGGTTTGTAACGAATGGTTAAATTTAGTAAAGGAATTATCATATCTCAGTAACATTAAAATAAAACGGCATGCATTAATTGAAAACTCAAAATGTGTAGAATTGCATTTTTTTTGTGATGCATCAAAGGTTGCATATGGAACTTGCATATATAGTATAAGGTAGTAACAGCACTACCTGTTACCTCGAAATACAAATCTTAAAACATACCTCGCTCATCTGATTGCAACTCACCCTTATCTAATAACTCCAGTTTTGACTATACTTCATTAAAATCCCTCATTAGGTTGCTCTCTATGTTACGTAAAGGTAACTCTAATTTGTAGTTTTGTCTTCGGTAAAACTGTTAACAAATATCCCAAATCTTGATAAGACCGCTTTGATTTGCTCTCTGTTTCGAGAACTTGCTTAATTTTTTCTTGCTTTGATAACTGCTCTCGTTGCTCCCCATCATGGGTACGTTCCGATTTGTTGTCATCCATTCTAAACAAATGATCTCGTATTTTACAACTGAATATCGATTAACTAATTTAATTTTTACTAAGCTATACACGATGCACAAGCTTAAGCGTTGAATTAAAAGAGAATAACCACTTGAAGTAGGAAAAAGAAGTAACAAACTTACTGTTTTCCAATTTTTCTTCGATTACCAGTCAATAGCAGATCTTTCCCTTTCGCTCCAGTCCATGCGATGATTCGATTCGATTGTTCTACTGATTTCTAACGTTTTTTCTTGTAAACCACAGGTTATTTTTACCACTCGGCTGAAGGACCATAATATGTAAGCGATGGATCGATTCTTTTCGTTTTTTGGAAATAAAATAGTACTCTTTTGGATATTCGAAACTTATTTTTATTTCTTGAATTTACAAAACCGTAAGTTACTCGTTCTGTGCTCTAACAAGTTCCAACTAGTTCTAAGAAAGTCTACCAGAGGTGACTCTGTCACGGATCGCAGATCGAGACGTCCATACGAGGGCGGTATCGAAAGTTCAAACACTATATTTTTACTTTATAAACTAATTACACTAGTCAACAAATATAAAAAAAAAAATGCGACTGATGTTATAATGGCTGTCCGTGGGAGTTTAAAGCATCCTGATTGCGAATTCAACAACGAAAATTTTCCACCACGTATAGAGTTTGAGTTATTGAATGTATCCAGAATACCCAGATCCACCCCCCTCTGGGCACTAGGAAAGTCCAGATCCACCCTCTGGGTATTAGGAAGTCCACTATTTTTATCAGGAAATAAAGAGTAAGATTAGTATTAAAACATTTTTAACATTTATGAGTTTTATTTGACTTCCACAATTTCTTGTCCACGCTCGATTCAATATATTTTTTTTATTAATTTAATTTTGTGCAGCGAATTAGAAAACTGAGTTGAACGCTAAACCCAAGCAACAAAGTGAGGGGGGGTTTCTGAGTTTACCCAGCCAAAAAAAAATTCAGTAGTGCCTTTTAAAAAAATACCCACCCCCTACTCTACGGCGTAGGGGCTAGCTTGCCACTTTGCTTGCTGGTGCCGCTTTAGCTTTCAACTCTGCTCTGCTTGCACGAAACAGTCTTTATTAGCGCCTTAAAATAAATATTAGTGTAGCAGTCGGAAGTCCCTACAACGACAGCGTACTTCTCGTATACATGGGCAATCTATAAGTAGATTGGACTACGGGGCAGAATGAAATTTCAAATTATATGAGTTTAAATAGGTACTTTCGTTATTTTAAGTCCTAGGTGGTTAAGACTTCGTGGTAGACACCCCCACGTGATGTTGCCAGATTATGCACAATTTCCCTAACTTACGGGAAACGTAAATTTGACAACGTACCGCTTCTGTATATTACAAATTACTTTTTAAAAGAATGTTATTAAAATACTCATTAATTTTTGCTGAAAAAATCATAACTTAAAAATCTTACGTGTTAGAAAGTTTTTACCATCATTTTCGCATTTAGAGACCAAAAATTTGTGTTTTACATTATAGTCGCAAATTGGCTCTAAAGTAATGGTATTTAAGTTAAAATGAAGCATTCCGACGTTTTCTTTATATTACTCTAAGGTTAGGGATGAGTATTTAAGATTTGAAATTAAAAATTGTTTTCTTTATTTCAGTGTAATTTAAATAATTACTTATATACGCGTTTTAAATAAATGTTTTGTAAACTCATAAATTTAACACAATATTTATAAAAAATTGAATTTCAGTTAATGTAACGGAATCTTTACAACTGTATGGTTAGTTTTTCTAGATTTTCTCCTTCAGGCCATTCAAGAACAGAGATAGACAGTTTATTTTCTGCAAATCCAACTCTGTTTCTCTTTTCAGATGTGTTTCGATCACCTTTCCTTTAATAGCCTGAAGGAGAAAAATTTATTTATTAAACAAATTCCACGACCGTAGAGACTTCTTTGTTACTCCAATCTTCCTATTGAATTTGTAGCGATTTCATGTAAAAATTTATGGCAGGTATCTGAAAGTTTCAAGTCGTAGGGGGCACCCAGTTGATGATAAATACGTAAAAAAGTACAGCTAGATCAGCCCTGTTTTTTTATAAACAACATCCAAAGTCGGAAAAGTCCGTAGAATCTCCCGGTTACATTTAGAGAAATGAAAGTTGTGGATATTGAAAAGACCTTTAATTTTATTTTTTATACGTCAAAATCGATAAATAATTTATCGAGATAATGGCCAAAAACTACCTTTTTTGCACTATTTTATAAATGTTAATAACTTTTGCAAGAAAGGCCAAAAGTGATGTATAATCCCTTGATGATAATGCCATTATGTGCCTTTATAACTGTGCGAAAGCTGGATCAAATCGGTTTGGTAGTTTATGAATATCTTAATTGTTTATCCCCGACACTGAATGTTCAAACAATTGTCCTTGCCCAGAGGATGATTCTACAGACATTTGCAAAAGCGGAATGGATTCTTTGAAGTTCAAACTACAAGCAAAGATGAAAAAACGATAGATTAAAAAAAATTGTTGCTAAAAAAATCGTTTAAAGAAAGGGTACCTTTTTTACTTATAAACAATTGGAATAACTTTGAGATTCGAAATTCAAATTGGAGCGCGCAACAAAATTGTACGATATCTCGGGTTCCAGATAACGTAGAGTCTTCATTTTTTTTAAACTGGGTTAACTCGACGAAGTATGACGAACTGACTTATTTTCATTATCATAGGAAATCGGGAAATATCGGAAAAATGACATTTCATCGGAAATCACAATTTTTGGCAATATTAACACTAATATTGTTCCAAAAAAACTTTACTAGCAGTTTAATTTCATTGCAAATATTAAATATAAAACACTGTCACAATATATATATATATATATATATATATATATATATATATATATATATATATATATATAAAATAAAATAGAATAAAATATTGGCGAAGCGGACGTGAAAATTTGTCAATTTTATTTTAAATTACACTGACAAAAACGTATCTACTTATTTATATATATATATATATATATATATATATATATATATATATATATATATATATATATTATATATAGAAACAAAACAGCAAAATGTCAAGGAGGCAAACATTTTGAAAATGCCTTGAATAAAGGGCGAAACGTCAAACAGTTTTATGTATTTATTAAATATAGAACCTAAACCCAAGAAAAGACAAAATAAAAGAAAAATGATATATATATATATATATATATATATATATATATATATATATATATATATATATTTATATATATATATATATATATATATATATATATATATATATATATATATATATATATATATATATATGAAGTAAAATGCGAACAGTAAATGCAAACTTCTCTCCATCATATCCTTTCTGTGTTAGAGGTTGCACAGTTAGAATAAATTGTTATAAAACGCAATTTATCCTATTCCACCACCATCGAGATGATGGCCTACCTGTACCACCATACCGAGAAGAAAGTCAAAACTTACCCTCCCCGCCACAGTGATACGGCAGAGGTACATGTTTCGTCTCTACTAGACTCATCAGGGTACCGACATGCACCTGACTGTGCAAAGGACAGATCGGAAGGAAGCATGCACATACTGAACGCGGCTTCTCCGGCCTCCCGCCGGATGGCGTACATATGTTAATGCGGATTTCACGGATTCCTCCGAGTGAGATGCAATAGCAGTGGATATATCCACATTATGCCGTTGTAGTGCTGAAATCACATTCAGCAAACATACAACTATATGCAGCTCCGCGTATGAATGAAGTAAAATGCGAACAGTAAATGCAAACTTCTCTCCATCATATCCTTTCTGTGTTAGAGGTTGCGCAGTTAGAATAAATTGTTATAAAACGCAATTTATCCTATTCCACCACCATCGAGATGATGGCCTACCTGTACCACCATACCGAGAAGAAAGTCAAAACTTACCCTCCCCGCCACAGCCAAGTTTTGACTTTCTTCTCGGTATGGTGGTACAGGTAGGCCATCATCTCGATGGTGGTGGAATAGGATAAATTGCGTTTTATAACAATTTATTCTAACTGTGCAACCTCTAACACAGAAAGGATATGATGGAGAGAAGTTTGCATTTACTGTTCGCATTTTACTTCATTCATACGCGGAGCTGCATATAGTTGTATGTTTGCTGAATGTGATTTCAGCACTACAACGGCATAATGTGGATATATCCACTGCTATTGCATCTCACTCGGAGGAATCCGTGAAATCCGCATTAACATATATATATATATATATATATATATATATATATATATATATATATATATATATTCTAGGAATAAATAATTTTATTGCGCGCTCCAATTTGAAGTTTGAATTTCAGAAGCACACCGTGAGAAAGTCGAACTTCCCCCACCACTCGCTACAACGCACTTGCAACAGTACATTTACTTTGAAGGGCTATAACTTTGGCTGTATTCTTTTGAGTAATTATCAATTGATCAAAGTGAACAAAGTGAAACTGATAACTTCATGTTCTTTTGAATATGCATTTACTTGTCATTGGGCTGAAGTGATCATGATTACTTCAAGTGATAGAAGTGAAAGTGATAATGACTCAAAAGAATAGCCCTTTTACTAACGATGCATGAATTTCATACTTATCAATTGCATCATAAAATATAGGTCTTCGTTTAAAATCTGTGAAATTTTCGACTGTTAATGTTTATAAACAAAAGAGATGACTTTTTTAAAAAAAAATGCTATCTTAGCTCCTATTAGTCGTAGGAGACTTTGTTTCTTTTAAAATTCCTTTTTTTTTTACCAGCTTTCAAGTCCACTTATTCACAAACTTGTATCGTTCAAATAAACAAAGTTATTCCAATTGTTTATACGTAAAAAAGGTACCCCTTCTTTAAATGGTTTTTTTAACAACAATTTTTTTTTAAATCCATCGTTTTTTCATCTTTGCTTGTAGGTTAAACTTCAAATAATTCATTCCGCTTTTGCAAATATCCGTAGTTACATCCTCTGGGCAACGACAATTGTTTGAACATTCAGTGTCTGGGATAAACAATTAAGATTATTCATAAACTACCAAACAGATTTGGTCCAGCTTTAGCACAGTTATACAGACACATAATAATCTTATCATCAAGGGGTTATACATCACTTTCGGCCTTTTTTGCAAAAGTTATTAACATTTATA
Organism: Diaprepes abbreviatus; assembly: GCA_034092305.1. NCBI lineage: Eukaryota > Metazoa > Arthropoda > Insecta > Coleoptera > Curculionidae > Diaprepes > Diaprepes abbreviatus. The sequence continues at coordinate 2,530 of JASJET010000379.1, read as the reverse complement.
TAATAGTGCAAAAAGATGGTTTTTCGCTATTATCTCGATAAATAATTTATCGATTTCGACGTGTAAAAAATGAAATTAAAGGTCTTTTCAATACATACAACTTTCATTTGAACAAGTTTTATCTAAAATGTAACCGGAAAATTCTACGGACAGAAAATCGAATTTTCCGGCTTTGGATGTTGTTTATAAAAAAACGGGGCTAATTTAGCTGTACTTTTTTACGTATTTAGCATCTACTGGGTGCCCCCTACGACCTGAAATCTTCAGATATCTGCAATAAATTTTTTCACCTTCTCTCATAGGAAAACTGGAGTATATGTCTACTCCGATGTATGTATAGATGTAGTTTGATTGTTGATATTTGAGAGTCTGATATCGAAAATATCTGTAGGTCCTGCACGCATATCTTGGAATTTAGATTTTATATAGTGTGAATTTTGCTCGGGGTCCATTTTAGCTCCACTGAAAAGACCATTAGGCCGAAACGCGTATAAAAAGAGAACCCCTTCTTTTTCTTTTGACAGCCTGAGGAGAAAAACAGTAATTTACTAAAAAACATTTCTGTTTGTGTAATGTATGTTAAAAATTTGCGAATTCTTAGATTAACTATTTTTATTATTAAATTTGCAGTATTAAATTTATTCTATACGTTTTATACACACTGTAAATATTTTTTAGACAGATTTTGTCATACCTACCAGGAAATGGGAGCTTATCGAAATAAAGATGTATAATTTACCTGCCATTGTCGAATACAAAAAACCCAATAAAATTAACAAAACAAACAATAAAAACAAATATCTCGGTAACAATGCGAGCGCGTGGGCATTAAAACCGATTTGTTAAGACATCGACTCTTGAAATTCTGTCGAATCACAAATTAAAATCTTTTTTACTGAATAGAATTGCCTCATAGATAATCCAGACTTACGCCCTACTGAAATTTATATTCGGTTTTATACAAAAAGGAGTATCGTGAGTGCGATACGTGGAGCGTTTATGTCCTTGCGTTTTGTTATATCTGCATAAAGCATTTTACAAGTTAAACCTTATTTTTTAGAATTTATCAAATGAAAACTACTTAATAAGCGCGCATGTCCCAAATTTTTTATTATTTTGAGTAATATATTTGGAATTATTAGAAATGATAATGAAACATTGCTCAGTGAAAAGACCATAAACAAAAAGGTTATGGAAATTTGGGTACATTTTTACAATTCCATACCAAAAGTTACTCATAGGGTAAGACTTCGGTGTCACATCTCACAGTTAATTCTCGTTGGCTATTTTATTTGAAATATAACTCATATATAAAACTTACATGCTTGCATCTAATCTAGGTGTTGAAATCAAAAAGATCTTATTTTTCTTTCTTTTTAAAATCTAACTACCTTTTCTAGATATCCTACTGAAAAAAAAGAGGTGGCCTGCTTTCGCACACTGTATACAGAAAACCCACTCACACCTCAACGCCGATTCACATCAGCACCCCGCCCAATAATTTGTAGTAGTGAAATCACTTGCGTTTCGATCGCAGTCCCTTACAGATCAAGAAAATTACTACAAAGAGATGGACATACTACAAGACGCCCTAACAGAAAACGGTTATAAAAAAGAACACATAGACAAAGTTCTAAAAAACAAACGCATGGCCCCGAAAAATCGCGAAAACCAAGAGAATAGCTCCAAAATTTTTGTTCCTTATGTCAGAGGCACCACAGACAAAATCGCAAAAATTCTCAAGAAACACAACCTTGAAACCATTTTTACCACAGACCGTAAAGTAAAAGATCTCTTGCCAACACCTAAAGAAAAAATCCCTCTAAAAAACCAGGAAGTTCCATGCGAAGAATGCAGCTCATCTTACGTAGGCAAAACCAACCGTAAAATAGGCACCAGAAGAGATGAACATATAAACGCTGTCAAGCAAAAAACAACTTCTTCTACACTGGTACAACACTTGTTGAACAGAGGACACGAGATAAATTTATCGGGAACAAAAATGCTATCGAGATGTGAAAACCTGTCCATAAGAGTTATAAGGGAAGCCATCGAAATTGCGGATGTGGATATATCCACATTATGCCGTTGTAGTACTGAAATCACATTCAGCAAACGTACAACTATATAACAACTCCGTATATAAATGAAGTAAATTGCGATCAGTAAATGCAAACTTCGTTCCAATCATATTCTTTCCGTGTTAGAGGTTGCACAGTTTCCACTGTTATTGCATCTCACACGGAAGAATCCGTGAAAGCCGCATAAACATATATACGCCAACCAGCGGGAGGTCGGCGAAGCCGCGTTCAGTGTTGCATGCTTCCTTCCGATCTGTCCTTTGCACAGACAGGTGCATGTTGGTACCCTGATGAGTCTAGTAGAGACGAAACATGTACCTCTGCCATCACTGTGGCGGGGAGGGTAAGTTTTCACTTTCTTCTCGGTATGGTGGAACAGGAGGGTCATCATCTCGATGGTGGTGGAATAGGATGGATTGTGTTTTATCGCAATTTATTCAAACTGTGCA